>JAUNZM010000366.1:1200000-1748356 GCA_033459285.1 Clamator glandarius
TACTGCTTTATTTCCTTACCTAATGGATTGATTAATGTGCCAGCATACCTCAGGCATCACAGGCCCCATATCTGGTTTTTTTGAAGGAATTATATTGCTAACAGACAGGATTTTCACAAATACACTAAGTCAGACTTTCCTTATTGTTCTATTTTTCTAATAAGCTCCTGTTGGCCCACATACAGTACCTATCGCTGCGTGTCTGCTGAAACAGAATCCCACACCAGGCTGTTGTGCGCTGTAGCTGACACTTAGGGACAAAACACTGCAAAAGGCTGTGGAACTCAAGTGGTCTGGATGCTCAGAGAATGCTGATCTTTTAAATGGTACTTTCCCAAAAAGTAGCAAGACTGTTCCATAATGATGGGAATTATTATAATCCCATCTGGTATTACTTACTTAAGATGATAAATGTGTAGGCATAGTGGACGTGCAGTGTGGTTTACTAAAATGGAAACTTCACATTGCCTACTGCTTTTCTTGACTATCAAGTTAATTTTAATTTTTGATATGTGTATTCCCTGCTAGATTTAGGCAGCAATTGTGGGGAACAAAGGGCAGTCAGTAAGACATGAGCAGGTGCTCACACACTATCACACTGTCTTTCTCTTGTCTTCCCATCCTCTTCCCTTACTACCAATACCGCTTCTAATTACCTTCTTTCTTTTCCCATCACCTTGCAGTGGATCACAAAATATTTTGAAGGGGAAAGATTCTACCTTTAAGGTGCTTCAGCTGTGCAAATGATGAAGCAGCAGATTCAGATGGCTCCATTTCTACCTTTGTTCCCTAGGCTGGCAGTTCCTGCTGGATGAACACCTCTGAAGGCTTACCCCTCACAACAAGAAACAGTAAAGCCATATAAAGGGTTGTGGGTGAAAATCAAAGCAAATGAACTGGGATATGGGGCTTGGATCAGAACCTCCCCATTTCCCTCAGAAAAGCCTGAGATATTTTTGTGGTTGTTGTTTGTTCTTTAAAGTGTTTTACAAATATAACTAAGCAAGTCTCACAATTCCTTGCAAAAAAAGTCCATAGGACATTTCATAATCAGGTGGCCCAGTTACAACAACAGAAAAAGATACTTTGAGAGCAGGAAGAGATCTCAGATCTGTATGGAGACTGTTTGACTGTGCTTCCCTTGATTTGACATAATGGAAGAACAAAAAGCAGCACAGCTGATGGCACGCAACGAAGTGCACATTATTTGATTCAGTTCAGATCCTAACCAGGCAGAGCATTTGAGTGCTCACAAATGAACAACCACTGCTTCTCATCAAACTGTTTTTGCAGTTGGTTTGGCACCTTGTTGTACAGATAGGTATCATATTATTAGTATGGAACTGAATAGACTAATGATGAGGTAATGTTCCTATGGAAGTATCTGTGTTAACAAATGTGTTCATACAAATACACATAATATCATTAGGCAGCTGCTCAAATGATTCTGTTGTGGTTTTTATTTTCTAAAAAATAAAAGAATCTCAGATTTCATCAAAAATATTAAACATTCACCTTATGGCTGGAAAGATGACTATTGAAATACGATTAAAGCCAGGAGCCTGAGTTTGCAGTTAGCCTTACACACAGATCTATGACTATATGAACTACTTCCATTGTTATCACTATTATTTTAAATCAGAACATTACTGATGCCTCTTTAATTGCTGATAATACTTAGAAACTTACTGGTAGTTTAACAGAGCTACAAACCGTGGTTAGACATACTACTGGTATTGAGAAGGAGATGCTTGCTGGCTAATGCAGAATTCTATTTTTTTCTTCCAAACCCTAGTATGAAAATCCAGCATAAAAAATTATCAACACCTTGAACTCAATTGCTGCTGGTTAATTCCTTTGTAAATACTTTGAAATTAAACCCAGCTCCACAGCCTTCCTGATGGCAAAGAGCCATATAGTTGCCCAGTGGCTACTTCTACCATGCAAGTACACATGACATATTAAAACCCCCTCCCTTCCCAGACTCAATCAGTACACAGAAACACATAAATAGAAATGAGGATTTAAGAAAGCAGTAAGTAGTGAGATAGCAGCTATTTCATTGATTGTACAGTACCTTGCATAAAGGATCTGAGGATAAGAGAGAATGCTCTTGCTCACAGCATTGTAAGTTTCTTGCCAAATAATTCAGATACAGTATACAAATACATGGTAAAGGCTTCTGATTATGTCCAGAGGCACACAGAACTCTTCTGAAGCCTTAACAATGCACAGCTGAAGAGCATCAGTTAGTTACTAGAAAGTTCTCCTTCCAAATACTCTGCCTCACCAGAGTTTAATAAGTAGGACACCCTCCCAGAAAGAGCATCAAACAAATATCTAAGTATTTTTCATTGGAAAAACTATGAGGCAACAGTTTATGTGTCAATAATAATCATATTTGTAATTATGTATATAAAGTTTGCCTTTTGGCAAATTAGATAAGGTAAGTTAGATTATTTCAAATGTACCATTTGAGGGTTGGAAGACTCATAGATTGCCATTTGATATTAATTCTGTACCTGAGATATTTCACAGAGTAATTTCATAGATTTTTGAAGAATTACATGGTTCTGACATGGTACTGAATGATAATTTAGTCTGGATTGTGAATGATACAGAATAGAAAATCTATGGAAGTTCCTTATAAAGATAATGGTATATCTGAATTTAAAAAGTCTATAATCAGTTTAGGAGCCATTACATCTAATAGACACACACACACAAAGGCATAAATGCTAATTCAAATAAAATAAAAGCAATTTAAATTCTCCATGTACAATATAGAGTGCCTCTACATGAATTTTGTGTCCAGATTAAATTATTTTTCCATATCTTGAAAGTCAACAGGCCTTCAGAGGACCTGCTGAAAAATTAATTCACCTGGTAGTCAACAGACATTTACAATATCTACTTTAAAAATATTAAAGCTTAACTAATTGATTGCCTAATCCTCAGGATAAGGAAATCCTCAGGAAAAAAAATCCAGAAGAGCCTTGGTCACTGCAAAGGAATTCCGCTCCCATTTACAGCTCCATTGCAGAAGGCCTTGATGCCCACTACCTTGCTGCAAAGTCCCTTATCCTTCTGCTCCGACCCAGGCTATCTGCCACATCAAGGGCTACTGCTTCAGGAATTTCCTAAGGCACTTTCACCTTTCTCCTTGACTGTTTATAGCAGTAGAAGCCAGTAATCAGTTAGGCCCCAGATAAGCTTTCCTTGCAGCAGAGGCAAGCAGCTCTCTTCTCCCAAGTGACAGGGGACAGGACAAGGGGGAATGGCCTCAAGCTCCACCAGGGGAGGTTCAGGCTTGACATATGGAAAAAATATTTCATGGAAAAGGTCATTGGGCACTGGAACAGGCTGCCCAGGGATGTGGCTGAGTCACCTTCCCTGGAGGTGTTTAAAAGATGGGTGGATGAGATGCTCAGGGACACTGTTTGGTGATTGATGGGAATGGTTGGACTCGATGATCCTTTCCAACCTAGTGATTCTGTGATTCTATTTGCATGTAGATCAACGAACAGCACTAAGAAAATCTGTGTTCAGACTGAAAATGAAAAAAAAAAGAAAGAAAAGAACCTACCTCTAATTTTGTCAATTTTTCTTTAAGTATAATAGCCATATGAGTAATGTAATTATATAAACTATTTGGAAATAATTCCAAAACTTCCATCCTTTACTAGACAATTTGAAAATGTTTTGATGTACCACTATCCTACACATGGTGTTGAAACTGTAGAGATGTGTGACTGAACTTAAAGCTACACTTAAAACACCCCAACATTTTAAAAGCCATCTTGACAAATAGCTTGCCCTTGTGAGACTCGAAACAGATGGTAATCTGGATCTGTCTCCAGTGCCATAAGACAGTCTGGTGTTGGAGGAAGCACTGAGTATTGAGTCACTGCTGATTCCAGTATCACCGCTGTCACAGTGTCCAGCCAATTCCAGGTGAGTTTAACGTAACTGAACTGACTGAGTCATGCTGGTGCTGTGTTGCAAGACAGCGAGCCAGATACAGCTGGGACAGGTTGTAAACAGCATAGATTAATTAATGAGCCAGTACTGTATTAGATGCTATACTCATCAGTTACATGCTGTTGCAAAGATGAATGTTGCCAGAGATGAATTTAAATAACAAAAGGGGATGTGTGTGTGTGCATGGCAGGGGCAGTTGGAAATCTAAGTCTGAATATAGGCTTACTGGTAAGGTAATGGATATGTTAGCATTGCTATGGATGAGAAACAAGGCCACGAAGTGGCCAAGAGTTGAGTCTTTTAGCATGTCCAATGTGAAATAGACATTTCCAGAAGCCTGAGCAGACCCAGCTGTGCTAATTATTCATGGCATTAATGCGTGCTTTTTCTTCCTTTCAATCTGCCTCCTGAGTATTTATTAAACATTGCAATCAAAGTAAACCTGCTGATTGGGAATAGCTTTATCAAAGTGATGAAATTATCAGAGAAAAGATTCAGGAGTAACAAAGGTGCATTGTAGTGAACGACAACCACAGACTGCTCCAATAGCTTACAAATTTGGCAAAGTATTTATGGGTCCTTCTCTTATGAAGTTCAATTAAAATTTCTAGCTGTATTGTAAACATCATTTTCCATATAACTTTTCCACACAATGTCCGAAGTAGTCTCTTAATACAAAATATCAGTTTGATTTTCCTGACGAGATTAGCTCTCCTTTTGCAATGCAAATATTTTCAAGTGTACTAAACACTTCAAATAGCACCTCAATACAGGGACTAAACTATTTGCATGCAAAATTAGCTAAAGTAGGCAGACTGGCACAAGCTTATGCTTCTGCCATATGTGCTAAAGCATTTGAGCCAGGAAACTAGCAGTATCTGGGTACTGTTTACAATTTAAATTTGATTTCCCATTATTATTTAAAAGAGAAAATAAATAAAAACCTTTCATTAAAATTAATGCTATATGTGATGTTAAGTTTACCCTGAAGTTATTTGATTACACTTTTTCCAACTAGAAACACAGTCCAGAAAGTGCAGAGAGTTTTCTCATTACAGCTCTGGGGGAGGTTAAAGTATTTTTTTCAGTGTTTCTACTTTTTAGATACTTTTTAAAAAATCTGAAAGCCCTATCACATTTCTTTTAGATTATAGTACTTATGTGGCTTCATGTTACCTCTTGCATGCTGTGTGTTGCAGTTTGTCACTGAACTTTGTAGTATGGTGAAGAAAAAACATGGGTTTTTTTGCCTGGGTAGGGATTTAGTGTCTGTAATGATCTGTTTGTGTCGCAGTTAAGTTTGGAGGAAATCTATGGATTTTGGGTGGGCTGCTGTGGTTTTATATTGACAAAACTGAAAAAAATAATTACATCTGCTGTACTTATTAGTGAAATACCAGAAAGTGAAAAGCACAGTTTTGTTCTTCTAAAGTTCATAAAACCACCAATTTCCAGAAACAACAATCAACACAACATAGAATGGGAGAAGGAGAGAGGGAGGGGATTTTTGCTTGCCATTCCAGCTGCACTCACATACTTGCTGGACTTTTGCCTGCAGCACCCGTTGACAAAACTCAGACTGGTAGCAGCAGCCACTTTTAGAGCTAGTGCTATGATGGCCTGACAGAACGGGAGTCATCTGCCAAGGGAATCCTGGCTGGTGTAGCTGTGCTGTGCTGCCCACTCTACCCACCCAAAGCAGCAGGGAGAATTTAACCGAAGCCAGATTTGTGCCTACATATAAGTGCAGCAAATGGAAGTTACAGATATAATTTACACAGCTTCAAGAAACTCTTACCTGAGGAGCGGGGTTGTTTAATAACATACCCCTCACCTCAGTGCTAGTTCTTGTCTCAGTAAGTACAGAATCACAGAATCATAGAATACCCAGGTTGGATGAGACCCACCAGATCATCAAGTCCAAACATTTCTATCAAACACTAAACCATGCCCCTTATCACCTCGTCCATCTGTGCCTTAAACACCTCCAGGGAAGGTGAATCCTCCACCTCCCCCGGAAGCCTGTTCCAGTGCCCAAAGACCCTTTCTGTGAATTTTTTTTCCTAATGTCCAGCCTAAATCTCCCCTGGTGAAGTTTGAGGTCATTCCCTCTTGTCCCGACCCTTGTCACTTGGGGGAAGAGGCCAGCACACTCCTCTCCACAACCTCCCTTCAGGTAGTTACAGAGAGCAATGAAGTCTCCTCTCAGCCTCCTCTTCTCCAGGCTAAACAACCCCAGCTCTCTCAGCCGTTCCTCAAAAGGCCTGTACTCCAGCCCCTTTGCTCTTCTCTGGACTCACTCCAGAGCCTCAACATCCTTCTTGTGGTGAGGGGACCAGAAATGAACACAGTACTCGAGGTGCGGTCTCACCAGTGCCAAGTAAAGAGGGAGAATAACCTCCCTGGACTTGCTGGTCATGCCGTTTCGGGTACAAGCCAGGATGCCATTGGCCTTCTTGGCCACCTGGGCACACTGCTGGCTCATGTTCAGTCGACTGTCAACCAACACCCCCAGGTCCCTCTCCTCCAGGCAGATTTCTAGACAGGCTTCCCCTAGTCTGTAGCACTTCATAGGGTTGTTGTGCCCCAAGTGCAGGACCCGGCACTTGGCCCTGTTAAACCTCGTGCCATTGGTCTCAGCCCAGCAGTCCAGCCTGTTCAGATCCCTTTGCAGAGCCTCCCTACCCTCCAGTAGATCCACACTTCCACCCAGCTTAGTGTCATCTGCAAACTTGCTAAGGGAGCACTGGATGCCTTCATCCAGGTGATTGATAAAGACATTGAACAGGGCTGGACCCAGCACTGAGCCCTGGGGAACCCCACTTGTAACTGGCCTCCAGCTGGATTTAACACCATTTACCACCACTCTCTGGGCCCAGCCATCCAACCAGTTTTCCACCCAGGAGAGTGTGTGACTGTTCAGGCCAGAGGTTGACAGTTTCCGAAGCAGAACTGTGAGAAACTGTGTCAAAGGCTTTACTGAAGTCCAGGAAGATACATCCACAGCCTTTCCCTTGTCCAGCAGCCGAGTCACTTTGTCATAGAAGGCGATCAGATTACTCTGGCAAGACCTGCCTTTCATGAACCTGTGTTGACTGGGCCTGATCACCTGGTTCTCTTGCATGTGCTTCATGATAGCACTCAAGATCACCTGTTCCATGACTTTCCCTGGCACTGAGGTCAGACTGACAGGCCTGTAGTTCCCTGGATCCTCCTAGCGACCCTTCTTGTAGATGGGTACAACATCAGCCAGCCTCCAGTCCAGTGGAACTTCCCCAGCCTTCCAGGACTGTTGGAAGATGACGGAAAGAGGTTTGGCCAGCACATCCGCCAGCTCCTTCAATACCCTCGGGTGAATCCCATCCGGCCCCATAGACTTGTGGGTGTCTATTCGGGCTAGCAAGGCTCTGACCACCTCCTCTTGGACCATGGGTGCCTCATTTTGGTCCTCTTGTACACAGAGGGAACAACTTTCTTTAAGACTGAGGCAAATAAGGCATTAAGTACCTCAGCCTTTTCCTCATCCCCTGTCACTGCTGTTCCTTCTGCGTCCAATAGGGACTGTATGGCCTCCCTAGTCCTCCTTTCATTATTTATAGAAAGATTCTTTGTTATCTTTCACCGACTTTGCCAGTCGGATTTCTAGTTGAGCCTTAGCCCTTCTGATTTTTTCTCTACACAATCTCACTTCCCTCCTGTAGTCCACCCAAGAGGCCTGTCCCCTCTTCCAGAGCCCATAATCATTCCTCTTCTTCTTGATATCACTCAAGGTCTCCCTGTTCAACCAAGCTGTTTTTTGACCCTGCCGGCTTTTTTTCCAGAACATGGGGATGGCTTTCTCCTGAGCTGCTAGGATCTCCTGTTGAAGAGCTCCCAGCCCTCATGGGCTCCCTTGCCCATAACCACTGTCTCCCATGAGACTTTGCCAACCAGCCTTCTGAAGAGTTCAAAGTCTGCCCTCTGGAAATTTAATGCTACTGTCCTGCTAACCACCCTCTTCACTTCACCTAGAACACAAAACCCTATCATCTCATGATTGCTTTGTCCTAGGTGTCCTCCTACTGCCACATCCCCCACAAGGTCTTCTCTGTTCACAAACAGCAGGTCCAGGAGGGCACCTTCC
Organism: Clamator glandarius; assembly: GCA_033459285.1. Lineage (NCBI taxonomy): Eukaryota > Metazoa > Chordata > Aves > Cuculiformes > Cuculidae > Clamator > Clamator glandarius. Next base: position 1,208,105 of record JAUNZM010000366.1, read on the forward strand.
CTTGTTGGTTCATTCACCAGCTGTGCAAGGAAGTTGTCTTCCACGCACTCCAGGAATATCCTAGATGGCTTCCTTTCTGCTCTATTGTACTCCCAGCAGATATCAGGAAGATTGAAGTTTCCCACAAGAACAAGAGGCATCGATTTAGAGATTAATCCCAGCTGTTTATAGAAGAGCTCGTCAGGTGCTTCTCCTTGGCTGGGTGGCCTGTAACAGACTCTCATCACAAAATCTACCTTCTTATGGGCTCCTCTGGTTTTAACCCACAGGCACTCAATCTCCTCACCGCCAAAATCCATCTCAATGATGTTCAAGTCCTCCCTTACAAAGAGGGCTATCCCACCTGAAAAGTAGCTACACTCCAGTTATATGAATCATCCCACCATGTTTCCATGATGGCAATGATATCATAGGCACCTTGCCCTACAACAGCTTCCAGCTCTTCCTTCTAATTACCCATGCTGTGTGCACCGGTGTAAATGCACTTCAGCTGAGCTGCTGAGCCTTCAGCCCTCTTAGAGGGAACAGAGTTCTCTCCCAGTTGCCTGGTAACTGGAGTAGCTAGCACCAGAGTGTCCATATCTCCCTTACCACCTCCAGGCATGTTCACCCCCACTTTCTGTGTGGTGATGTACTGGTGGTCCTCACCAGCACACCCTCGCCGAATCTCCAGAGCCCCATGTCCAGGCTCGCTCCTGTCTAGCCTGGTCTCAATCCTCTCTCCCTTCACATCTAGTTTAAAGCTCCATTTATGAGCTTAGCTAGGTTTTTAGCAAGGGCTTTAGCCCCCCTGGAAGACCCACATGTCCCATCCTTAGTAACAAAGCCTGGGGGAGTGTGAGCCATTCCATGATCAAAGAAGCCAAAGCCCTTTTCTCACACCAGGCTCAGAGCCAGGCATTAATCGAGTTCTTCTTCCCGACTTCCAGCTCCTCTCTATTTAGCCTTGGCATGGAGCAGAATACTATTTGTGCCCCAGAGCCCTCCATCATTTTCCCAATGGCCCTGAAGTCTTCCTTGATGGCTTTGGTCTTTCTGCTTACTAAATCATCATTACCAGTTTGGACTGCTATCAGAGGATAGTAGTCTGTCTCGTGGACCAGGGAAGGAAGTTTTCTATCTACCTCCTTCACTGATGCCCCTGGTAAGTAGCAGACCTCTCTGTGGAGTGGGTCTTGTCTGCAAATGGGTCCCTCCGTTCCTTTTAGGAGTGAGTCCCCTTTCAACAATCACCCTCATTTTCTTCTTAATGGAGGGCTTTTTTTATCTTTTTCTGAGGATGGTGTAGCCTAGGGAAAGATTCTAGGCTGTGGGAGCCACCATCCTCATCCTCAGGATGGGATTCCACCTGCAGTACATGGTACTTGTTCACCAGGGGTGTCTCGGATTTTGCTGTCTGGTTGACGGGAGCAGGTTTCCTTCATCTGACAGGAACTTGCTGCCATTCCCCATCTCTTGTAACCCCAACCTCGCAGTTAGCTGGTGGATGGTGTTTGGACATACCAGCTCCAGCAGGCTGCTGAGTTAGTGAGAGGGCACTGCTCCACTGGTCTCTCTCTCTCTCACACACCCTGATGGTTCTCAGCCTCTTCACCTCCTCCCTTAACTCCTCCACCATACTATGGAGTCCCCCTACCCTAGCACAGCTTCCACAGGTGGATCCAGTGCCAAAGGTGTGAGCCACTGTGGGAGGGGGGCACTGTCTGCAGCCCAGGTTCTGGGTAGCTGCATGTGTCCATTGTGGCTCTGTCTGCATGGAGGCTTCCATCATGCTTGGTACAGCCTTACTCTTTTGACAGGTAGCCACCATGGTTCTCTGTCCCTTCTGGCCATGCTCCAGCCCCTCTCTGCACTCACCCTGCTCACTCAAACTGCCCTATTTTAACACACATCTTCACCCTCCTCCTCTTCGGCTCTGCTCCCTAAGGGCCGTTTAAATCCCCCGCGGAAGCTTCCGGGACCGCCCCCTCCCGTCAGGCACCGCGCGGGAGCGGCCGTTGAGCCTTGGTGGCCAGCGCCGACCCCCGGTCGAGATTTTTTAGGCTTCTCCCCACTCAGGGAAGCGCCCCCCCGCCTTTAATGGCCACCCCACCACAGAACTCACCATCCTGTCGCTGGATGCAGCTGTAAAAGCTGTATTTTCAGGTAATTCCTATACTTAGCATTTGAATCATTTTTAGTTAGAAGAAATAGCTCACCTAGGACCTAAAGGTGTCAAATAAGATGAAATCAAAGCAAAATATAAAGGATGTGCCTTCAAAATAAGTTTTGAACTCTGGAAGAAAAAAAAATCAGAACAAAGTTTCTTCAGTTTATTTTTTTCCTAATTCCTAAGTCTTGCCTTAAATGAGTCTAACAGAGCGGTAAACAAATTCTATAGTGTAACTGGGAAAGAGGAGATATCAACACAAGGTATTTCTTCCCCTCTGGAGCAGTAGTGGTGCCAAATCTAGCATTCAGTTTACTCACAGAAGAAGAGAGTACAAGGAGCTAGCACTTGCTCTAGCACCAGCATCCCAAGTTAGTAGATGTTGTTCTCAAACAGAAAAGTGAATGAAAATACTGGGTTTTCTTTCTCTCCTAATGAAATCCAAATGTAAAAAGAGAAAATTCTTGGGTGGTACAAAACTGACACTATCTATGCCCCCTTCAGAAGAGTGAAGTGAACTAAGGGATTTATTTTTTTTATTACTTTGCTGTTTTTCAAGATAAAACTGGTCAAGTTTGATCTCACAACTATGGCATAAAGGTATGCCCATATGCTTATCCAGTGTTTGCTACTATAATTCAAAAGGGCTTGTCTCCATGCCTCACTTCCTTGAAAATTCTTACAATATGTCACATGCCCAAACCAAGAAAAACATTTTTAGGTTCGACTCTGTCTTCCTAAAAATCATCACATTTGATTTGTTTGCAGCCCCAGAAATGCTGAACAAATGTCTCCATGCATGAACTCTTTCCTGAGAAATTTCACTGAAAGAGCCAACATTTTTGCTGTGCTGACTTTCCAAAAACATCCCACAAAAGTACTCAAAATTTGTGGTTGTGTAGAAAGTTTAGTGGAAATTCTTCATGTTACATGTCTAACCCTGTGTGCATTTTAAACAGCGGTTTGATTTCAAACGTTGAATTAATTAAGTGGTAGAATCCAGCCAAGCCAAGCCTCCTCCAAAAAGGCATGACAACATCTCCCTCTACTGCCTGCGGATGGAGGCAGCAGAGGCTGGGCGCTCCTGAAGGGAAAGCATGGAGTTTCATCGTATGGTACTCCGAAAGTGGATGGCATTTAGGCTGTACGTTGTCATCAGCCGTCCATTTGAGCAGTTTTCCTGTTCACTCACCGGGGCGGGGGAACCCATTAAGTGGAAGCACTTTGCTTTTGAGTCTTCTTGCTAGAACTGTGCGTTGCTGAACACCCTGTGTGCATGGTAATGAACTCTTTGGTGTGTTCCTTCCACTGACCACAAAAATCAACTTCCAGGCACATACTAGAAAGTACATTCTCAGACAGCGAAAATCTAAAAGGTGTCTTTCACCACCATTTCTCTCCTAAGCTGCACACAGAATTAAATCTCCTTTGAAAAGTCTCTGAGAAAAATTTAGAAGCCTTTTGGGCAACTTTAAAATACAGAGATGGGAATATAAAGTCAACATTTACATACACAAACAGAGAGTAAGTGTTCTCAAAAATTAAGAACCTGGTCTGTCTGAGGCTGGCTTTTGGAAAAATGTGCAAGCAAGATGTGCAAAGTTTGTTTGTCACACAAACGTCTTCTTGCTAGAACCATCTGTGACAGCAGACACTGCACAGGGGAGAAGGTGTTTGTGGGGTCATAGTTCTCTTTTCTAGACAAAGAGAATGACCTGCAGAGCCAGTAATGCCTGCTTTCTCCTATGAAGTGTACTGTGTCATTGTAGGAGCTGGAGAGCCTCCAGAAGAGCTCTCAGCTCCAACAGGAGAGTCGTATCCTTTTGCATCTGTATCTGCGATTAAGTTTTCCTTCTTTATCTAAACCTATGCAAACCTGTCAACCGCATCACCTGTCTCTGCTTTGAATTGCTATCCACTAAGCACCTGAAATAACATATGACAGACCAATCCAGTCTCACTCATTTGAAGTGAGCTGTCTCCTCTTACTTTTGGCTTCATTTTCGTGCAGCCGTAAAGATTCACCACATATATCAATGGAAAATGTAATAGAACACTCATAAGTTTTCAAATCTCACTCATTCAAATGAGTGTGTCTTGATAAGTCTGATATGATAAAATAATGCAAAGGAGTTTAAAGATTTCACTTAAATGCACAACCAAATTAAACCTTTTTCTTTTCCTTTCTTTTTTTCTGCCTTTCTAAAAAACTTAGAATTGAACTCTAAGAAGCAATGTCAAATTGATAGAAAATATGGAGTCTTTCCATGTAAAGCCTGTTATTTCTCACCTCAAAGCAAGCCTGCTTTGCAGTCAGCTTCACTTAAACTAGGAGAATTTTACAGAGGGAAGTGGAGGGTGGAGATGAGGTAGGCAATTGTAAAGATATGAAAGACTAAGAAATTGTACATAACACGATAGTGACTTTATCAGAATAAACTTCCAAAGAAAGAACTATCAATGAACAAAGAAATTAGCTGCAGCAAACATTATCTTGCATGGCTACCACACTGTATATGCAGGGAAGAAGAGAGTGAAGGCAGAATAGAAATAAAAGATGGTTAAAACCAAATTCACCCATCTGCTTCCAGGGGGTGTTTCAGTTGGTGGGTTAGGTTTTCCGCTGTTGGATAATTAGATGCTGTGGTATCAAGCACTTTTTTTAAAGGGTTAGATTAATTTAACAGGAATTTAGCTACACATACCAAAAAAGCAAAGGGTTTACAGGTGCTGGTGAGTTCTAGTCATCACAGGTATGGGAGACATAGAGTAAAAATATCAGACTTGAGTAACTAAATATAGCCTTCTGTATATCTATTCGATCAATAGTTGTGGTTGAGTCTTCAGTAGAGCTGGAATTGCACAAGTTCTGTTCAGGCTGGCAGGACCAAAATGTTCACATCATGTTTAGAAGCCTTTTTATTTATTCAGACATGTGAATTCTGCTTCTTAATTTTATGAACTCTGTTTTAAAGGCCGGCCTCAAATTTAAATTTAAATATTGTGAGATCTAATGAAGAGGACTACACTTCTTATAACTCCCTACTGAAGTTAGACTTGATTGAAAAGATGTATACATACACATTTTATTTAGTTTAGTGGGAGCTCTAGCTATAGTAGATGGAATAAAATATCTTCTAGGTTAGCCTTTTTGCAGCTTCCTCTAAAACTTATTTTACTTCCTGCTCTCAAAAAGAAAAAAATTGTCTAAACAGACCACAGCTTTAATTCACCATGCTGCAGTTCCTGTCTTCTTACTACATGGTATTATTCTCTGTACTAGGATTGAAGTGCTTTTCTTATTACTGAACTACCAGTGCATGAAGAGTATCACAGAATCACAGAATAAACAGGTTGGAAGAGACCCACCGGATCGAGTCCAACCATTCCCACCAATCCCTAAATCATGCTCCTAAGTACCTCATCCACCCTCACCTTAAACACCTCCAGGGACGGCGACTCAACCACCTCCCTTGGCAGACCGTTCCAATGCCTAACCACGCTTTCTGTGAAGAATTTTTTCCTAATCTCAAGCCTAAATCTCCCCTGGCAGAGCTTGAGGCCATTCCCTCTCGTCCTGTCCCCTGTCACTTGGGAGAAGAGGCCAGCACCCTCCTCTCCACAACCTCCCTTCAGGTAGTTGTAGAGAGTAATAAGGTCTCCCCTCAGCCTCCTCTTCTCCAGGCTGAACAACCCCAGCTCTCTTAGTCACACCTCATAAGATTTGTTCTCCAGCCCCTTCACCAGCTTCATTGCTCTTCTCTGGACTCGCTCCAGAGCCTCAACATCCTTCTTGTGGTGAGGGGCCCAGAACTAAACACAGTACTCGAGGTGCGGTCTCACCAGTGCCAAGTACAGAGGGAGAATAACCTCCCTGGACCTGCTGGTTTCTGATACAGGTCAAGATGCCATTGGCCTTCTTGGCCACCTGGGCACACTGCTGGCTCATGTTAAGTCGGCTGTCAACCAAAACCCCCAGGTCCTTCTCCTCCTGGCAGCCTTCCAGCCAGGCTTCAGACTTCAGATCAGATTCTTGCTTGTTTAAAGGCACTCCAAGTCTCACTCAGTGTCAAAATTCAAGCATACCATTGTGCTAAATGTCAACAATTTGATACTGTTCAGCATCCTGTAGAGATACTTGCTATTTCACATCTATGACATTAATTGACTTCTATTAAAACTCGAATCTCCTTTCAACAGCCAAAATAAGCAGACAAGAGGAAGCCCTGAAGAGCTGCAACAGACAAAGCAAAGGAGCCAAAGATGAGAAATCTGGGACTGCTGGAGATAGACCTCTCCAATTTAATTCTTTCTTCAGAAATCTGTAAGGTCAAACTTCATTCTCACCTTAAGTTTCCATAAGTTCCCACAGTCTTTCCAGCTGAAAGAACTTGGGAGTCTATGATCCAAACTCCTACTGCAAACAGGAGGTCAACACTGAATTCAGGTTAGGTTGTTTTGTACTTTGCCCAGTTTGGTCTTGGAAACCTCCAATGATGGAGATTGCACACCATTTCTGGGCAATCTCTTCTGCTGCCTAATTATCCTGGCAGTGAAATTCTGTTCCCTGATATCCAGTGAGAACCTCTCCTATTTTGATTTATGATAATTGTGTCTCATGTTAAAATGACCAAGCTCAGCCATAAACCTAACAATACCCATGACACCACTAAACTGTATCCTTAGTGTCATATCTACACATCTTTTAAATACTTCCAGTGACGGTGACTCACCACTTACATAGGCAGCCTCTTCCGATGCTTGATAACCCTTTTAGTGCAGAATTTTTTTCCTAATATCCAATCTAAACTGCTGTCAGCCAGCACTGCTTGATTTTTTTCTGTTAGGCAGCTTTTCAGCCCCTCCTCACCAATTCTGTAGTGTTGCATGGGGTTGTTGTGGACCAAGTGCAGGATCTGGCACATGACGTAGGTGAACGTCATACAATTGGCTTTGGCCTAGTGATCCAGACTGTCCAGATCCCTCTGCCTACCCTTAAGCAGGTTAACATTGTTTCCTAACTTGACATCATCTGCAGACTCATTGAGGGTGTATTCAATCCCCAGATTCAGATCATTAATCATTAATAAAGATATTGAGCAAGACTGGGCCCAATATTGAGCCCTAGGGGACACCACTTATAAATGTCCACCATCTGGATTTAACTCGATAGACCTGAATTTTTTGGGCCTGGTCTTCCATCCATTTTTTTACCCACTGAAGTGTATGCCCACTCAAGTCAAGAGACACCAGTCCATCCAGGAGAATGCTGTAGGAGACAGTACAAATGCTTTACAGAAGTCCAGGTAAATAACCTCTACAACCTTTCCCTCATCCATTAAGCAGATTGTCTTGTTGTTGAAGTAGTCAAATCAGTCAAGCAGGACTTGGTCTTTCCTAAACCCATGCTGACTAATCACTTATTCGTCCTGTATGTGCCACATGATTGCACCCAAGATGATCTGCTCCATAACCCTCCCTGGCACAAAGGTCAGAATGACAGGCCTGCAGTTCCACCAGTTCTCCTTCTGGTCCTTCTGGTAGATGGGCATCACATTTGCTAATCTCAAGTCAACTGTGACCTCCTTGGTTAGCCAGGACTGCTGATAAATGATGGAAGCGGCCTGGTGCCAATTTCTACCAGCTCCTTCAGTGCCCTTGGGTAGATCTCATCCAGCCCCTAGGCTTGTGTACCTAAGTGGTTTTGCAGGATGTGAACCATTTCCTTTCAGATTATCAGGTCTTCATTCTCCTCCTTGTCTTCCGCTGCAGAGGGCTGGGTACCCAGAAAACCACTGGTCTTACTATTAAAGACTGAGGCAGTGTAGGCAGTAAGTATCTCAGCCTTTTCCTCATTCTTTGTCACCATGATTACCCCTGCAACCAATAAAGGATGGATATTCTCCTTAGTCTTCTTTTTGTTATGAATGTATTTATAGAAATATTTTTACCTTTTTTTTTACTGCAGTGGCCAAATTAATTTATGAGTCACACCTCATCCACTGCTGGTAGCACATCTTCTTGTATGCTGTCAGGGAGACCTGGGAGATTGTTACCATGAAGGCCAAGGCAGAGAATACAGGTTATCTCAGCTTTCTATGCATCCACTGTGGCTAATTCAACCACCTCATTTAGCTACACAATAAAATGTTCCTTTTTTATTCTTTTTAGTCACTTATGCATGCCGAAGCTCATTTTGTTGCCCTTGATGTCCTCTGGCAGTTTCAATCTTATCTGAACTTTGGCTTTCATGACAATATCTCTGCATGCCCAGACAAAATTTCTATGGTCACCTTTGTTGCTGTCCCCATTTCAACCTCCTGTGTAAGATCATTTGCACTGGGGTTCAGCCACAGGTTCCCATTTAGACAACCTGGTCTTGTGATAGGTTGACTAATTTTATGAAAGTCTGGACAACTTGGAGCTTGGATGAGATTCCCCCAGAAAATTTGCCCCATTTCTTTATGGTAGTTGCTGTAGTTCCTCCACATTATTATTATTCAGAAAAAACTTGCCTTGGATCACCAGCAGTTGTCACCGCCATCTGGCATTCAAGTTGTTTTTCATATACTGCTATGTTATTTACTGCTGCACAATAAATACATAATACAACATTAAAAATACATCAGCCTTTCCTTTTTGTGCAACTGCTCTATGAGTTGTGTAACTGGTTTTGGTCATGCTTCAAGATTGGGTTGGGTATTGCTCTGATATTTTTGCGTAGGGCCTGGTTTTAAAGCTGTGCTTCCTGGGGGAGTAGTTCAGAGAAAAATGTTTTTGCCTTGATAGTGGTGCATTTCTAGCAGATATAAAACATACTTGCATGCCTTGAATCTGTGTTTAATATGGGGGGCAACTTTCATTAACATGGAAGATTTTACTAAAAGGAATTCCTGCAGAATGGCACAAATGTGAACTTGTGGGCTTGCCACATTTGCAAATGGATAAGAGGAGGAGGATTTTCCCATATGTCATAATCATAAACACTGATGGGAAAATAAAAACCCTCAAGAATTAGTTCTGAGCCCATGACAGCACACTTGTGCGAGTAAAGATGAATCTGGAAGGAGACAAGGTAATGCAGCCCCATGCGAGTAATTTACAAGGCGCTGTACCTTTCAGGCTCTGGAAAATGCTCAAAGCACAACCTCAAGTTTCATGGGAAATGAGATTGTTAATCTAATTTTGAACTAACCTGTATGTGAATAATAGCCAACTCACCAGCTATCATTCTCGATCAGCCATCTGTACCAGAAAGCCCCAGGAGACATTCACACAGTTTGAAAACAGGCTTGATATATTCAGTGAAGGGTGATTTTCCACGTGCCTATGTGTTTTTGTGTGTGTTTTGAGGAATTTGTTCTCTTAAATTACTTTGTAATATTAAGTTTCATTGTTGAAGGTGTTCGTCTTCCTTTGATATTAATAAAATGTGGCAGAGAACAGGTATGAGGGTTTTTTTCTGTTGTTCCACTCCTACAGTTTGTATAATTTCCATATTGTCATTTGTGATTACAGCATCTTATGTTGTTTGTGAACTGTAAGAGGACATAAACATGTTACTGCTAGATATTTTTCTTGTTTAGTGAACATACCCTTTCATGGCATATGCTCACAATTTCCTTTCTTCTTTTAGCACCATTAAGTGATATTTCTTTACCATGCAGAATAAACTGCTTAACAGCTCCTGTTCCTCACCTGCCTACATCAAGTGGATTTATATTGCCTTCCTTTGTATTGACTACATTACTGCTGCTTCCTGTTAAGCTGACATTTCATCACGTTTCTTTCCTCGAAGTTATTGCTACAAAGACTTGAATTAATACATTGGTTTTGTAGTTTCTTTTCAGATGTCTGTCTTTTCTGAAGGTCTATAAGCAGCTCCTAGGTCCAAGTCCAGGGTAGCTTTGACAAGAAAGCCTATTTCTCTCTGGTATTTTATTACTGAGATTTTTCTGAGTTTCTTTTCAGAAGCTTTATTAATCCTAAGCAAACCCCTTCTTCTGTAATACCCTTCTTCTAGTACTTTAAAAGCTTTTGTATGCTGTGCATGGTCTTTCATTTATCAGACCTTGTCTATCCTTGATTTTCAAATCAATGGAGATGGAATATTATTTTTTGCTGGTTTAGCACAGTATTTGTAGCACCACCCAATTTAGAGTCATAGCGTGCCCAGTTGTAGTGGGTAAAATTAATACATACTAAGGTTTGCAGTTTGCCCGCAAAGTGAGATTAACATGTTACACCAATCAGGGGAAGACAAACTGAGGCATGGAGAGATGCTGAAGTTGAGTGCAGCTTTATATGAAATAAAATCCATACAGTCTGAAGCACGTAACGGTAATTTGTTTACATAATTTGTTTTGTTTCAGTTGCTCTATGTATATTTCCAGTCATTGAAGCCAAAGGTATTGATCTTGACTCTCATTGCAGTCCAAAGAATACGCTGCAATTAATATCCACTGCTGACTAGAGTTCCATTGTTGTTTAAATAAAATTGGAATGACCTAATAGCTGCAGGTGGATAAACAATGAGCATACCAATGTAATGGCAGATCAAGCCATACTTGAGTAGCCTCCTGCCGCTCTGTGAGTACAGGTTGAGTTATAGGATGTTCTACTGAGCCAAATAGTCAGCCTGGGACAAATTCTGCCTGGGGTCCATGATGGCCCATAGGCAGCCCAATTACGTTGAATCAACTTTGTTCCCATTCCCCCTAAAATTTACTTATTCTGTTCTTCATGTTTAACCTGCAGAGGTACAGCTCTAAAGATAACCATCAAAGGTCTACAATACCAAGTAATCTTTAAAAACCTCCCAAGGTTGTTTCTTTGACTTTTCATCTTTACTTTACACCTCTTGACTGCATCATTGTCTGTGTTTCACTGGCTCTTTGCTCTTTTTATTCTAAATTGAAGTTTTGAATATTATAAACAGGACATTCTATCTTTCTCTCATCTTAGTAAATAGCATTTAAACAAAATTAAACCCCAGGCATAGTCAGGTAAGTGGATAGTTACATAGTATGTCTTTTAGTTTTCAATTTTATGTCCTTAGGCATTCAGGCAGTTGCAGTAGGTTAAGACATATGAAGTCTGGAAAAATAGCATTAGCGCCTTGTTTTCTAGAAGTGTCAAAGACAGAATTTGTTGTTAGAGTAAACGAATACTAATTGCTAATAGATACATGAATGAAGAAAAAGAAACATTAATAAATAATAATAAAAATTAAAAAAATAGATAACAATTCCCCTTGGTCCTGGAAAGCACAATTCAAGGCTTGAATTGTGGTTACATAGGGTATGAGTTCTGTTCTGAATGATGTTTACAAAAAAGAGCATCAGAAGTACTAATCTCGATGAAAAATTTGTTCTTCTGAAAATTTTCTTCCTCACTTTGGGACAGAAATATAAAATGACCAGGGAATCAATGAGATCCTGGTCCCATTTTCAGTTTCTTCAGAAACTGAATTTACCTACTGAGAAGTGGGAGCCTACATCTCTCCTTTTAGCCCTTTCCCAAAGCCTCACATCACAGAAGGGTGTAAGGTTGGGTCATGCAGCAGTTATGCTCCCTGATTCAGGCTGTGTGAAGAGGGATGAGATTTAGTGTCTGTTCGTGGAAGACAACCACATGCTCTTATCCTTCAGGATTCCCAATGCTGCTCCCAGTATCTCACCTCCTAGCTACCAGCAGTGGCTCTGCTCAGCTCTTCACCTCAGGAAAGGTGTCTATTCACCCCATGAATAGACAAGTGGGTAGAGTACCCATAGAACTTCCAGTGGCCAGCACCAGCAATTAGGAGAGTCAGAATTATGTCCCTGCCTCTGAAAAGGATTGAGAGTTGAGATGTTGTTATGGCATCATGATGTGGAGTGCCTCCCTCTCTTCCAAAACAGGAGACATCTCAGAAGCCAAATGTGTGGTGCAGCTTTGCTGGAGCTTATGCTGCAAGGGTGCCTGGAAAGGCACCTGAAAAGGACTGAGAGTTGAGATGTTGTTATGGCATCATGATGTGGAGTGCCTCCCTCTCCTCCAAAACAGGAGATATCTCAGAAGCCAAATGTGTGGTGCAGCTTTGCTGGAGCTCATGCTGCAAGGATGCCTGGGGCTGGAATGTGGCTGCTGATATGAAAATGAATGAATTAAATGTAGACATTCTGTTGCTCTATAAAACCACCAGCCAGCTCAGTATGGCTGCAAGCATGTTTCTCTAGAATTAATGAGGTTAGTTTTTGGCTTGGAGGTGCAGCGTGAAGAACTGATCCTTCAATGGTTTTGTGGATGCTGTGGGAAGCTGCTATCATTTATTCCTTTGTCAGGATTGGGCCTTAAAAACAATATAGATTTTAAGGGGCTTGTATGTTGTTTTCTTGGTGCTGCAGTTGCTGGTTTTGTTGTTCAAAGAATCTCGTTTTCTACTGTAAATCTCATCATTTTGTTGCCCTTCAGCATCCTCCTGCTGCCATCACCTGCACTACCTTCTGAATCTTTGCTTCCATTCTTTTTGGTGATGTCACTGGGATGGACAGATGACTCATTCCCTGCCACTCCTATAGAAATCCTGCTGAAATCGAGGCTGCTGCAGTAATTTAATCTGGAATGTGCTATTTGATTTCAGCAGGTAAATTGAATCAGCTGCCTGCAGAACTACACACTCTCCTGCCAGCTTGGCAGAGTGGAGCTTAACTACTTCCTTTCAAGGCCAGATCTAGTAAGAATGGGATGTATTTCCACCATGAATCAACTCAGAGCTGAAAGAAATGGCAGGAGCCCATGGCAAATATCCTATAGACTTTAGTAACATTAAATTAAATTAGAATTATTGACATAATTTTTTTAATACTTTATTCTGAAGACTGAAGATATTTTAAGGCAAAGAAGCATGAACTTCTTTTCCCTCCATAGCAACAGGAATGAGATCACTTCCAGACTTTGTCCCCAGGTCATCACTCTCCTCCTTTGGCCTGGAATGACGATCCTCTTTCTGCTTGAATACCCATTATCCACAGTGTTCAGAAGAACACACACTAACTACACCTTTCCTATAAATATTGTGTCACTACCACACAGTACTATTTGGTGAAGGACAGAATTACATATAAGATTGAAAAGGCTGATTTAGAAGCAACCACCCTAACCTCACACATTCAGTTTAACAGGACTTCTTCACAAGAAAGCAGTCAGCATTTATGTGTTTGCAGCGTGCTCCTGTGTTCATGGTTCCTGGTAAGTGTGTGTGTTCATAACTTAAGCTAAAATTAATAGAATAAAGTTTTAAAATTATTGCTTAACTGACAATATGTGTGACCAGCAGGTCCAGGGAGGTTATTCTCCCTCTGTATTCAGCACTGGTGAGACCACTCCTCGAATACTGTGTTCAGTTCTCCCTCTCACCACAAGAAGGATGTTGAGGCTCTGGAGTGAGTCCAGAGAAGAGCAACAAAGCTGGTCAAGGGGCTGGAGAACAAGTTTTATGAGGAATGGCTGAGGGAGCTGGGGTTGTTTAGAATGGAGAAGAGGAGGCTGAGGGGAAACCTTATTACTCTCTATAACTACCTGAAGGGAGGTTGTAGAGAGGAGGGTGCTGGTCTCTTCTCCCAAGTGACAGGGGACAGGACAAGAGAGAATGGCCTCAAGCTCCACCAGGGAAGGTTCAGCTCCACAAAATATTGAAGTTCAGTGTTACTCAGAGAACAAGACAGCTCAAAGCCAAACATATGGGGATGGGTTGGCAGTGCAAACACACAAGGAATTATAGTCATGCTCCTTGGGGTCTAGTTTTCAGGCAGGGGTACGGGCACTCCCCAGTCTGAGTGGCCTAGATTTGGCTGTTTCCCACCTGCGAGCCGTGTTTGTGAGCCCTGACACCAAGCCCTATCCCTTACATCCTCTGATTTTGCAGGGCTGATGTTGGCCCTCAGGTTTCCACTCACATACTATAGCTTGAGCTTCCATGCCTGCCTGCACATCTTCTTTCTCGTTAATGCATTCTGCAGAAGAATCTTCTGTTCTCCTTGCAGTAGACACAATCATTATTACTCCTTGCTTCTCTTCTTCTAGAAACCTCCATCATCTGCAAAGCAGCCCGTTCTCCTGAACCAGCTGCTCCTTGCAAATGGATGAAGTGAAGATTTATTATCATCAGAACACATGGAAATTAGAAAATGGACTAATAGAAACCATTAACGTCCTCAGCAATCAGATGAATGGTAGATCAATGCAGTATATTAATAGATTGGAAATGATTTAAAATGATATAAACATTAAGACTCAGATATTAGATGGGAAGAAAATAAGACAAGGACAGCACTCTATTGTATCTACAGAAAATATACAATACCACCTTTTAAGACATATTTCCTGTGCAAGATTTTGATATCTTTGAACAGATAATATTGAGAAACAGCTCTAGATCCTTCCATAATGCCATCTAACTTTGATATGAAACAGTCTGCCTCCTTATAAAGGATATCTTACTGCAAGCCTCTAACAATCTTTGCCATTTATTCTACAGGTAAATAACAGTAACAGACATAGTTTGCAGACTATAATTGTTACTTTTTTATGTCAGTGTCTCTTTTGTTTGCAGTGTGTGCATAACATTGTAAAAAGGAATAATTAAACATGATTGATATAAATTGATATAACAGTTGTAGTCCCCACAAAGATTCTAGATAAACCTCAAAGGAAAACCTCAAAGAAGGAAAAAAAAGAACACTAAAGGAAAATTATTGAAGTACTTTATGCCAACCTGGCATCATGCATAAAAATAAAATAATGTCTGTAAGTGAATGATTCTAAAGCTTTAGGGACTAATTAAGTTTTTAATGTGGTCAGATTCTATTAGAACTCTCTTGATTCAAGAAACTTTACTTCTCAAATAAACTTGGAGGTGGAGGTCAGTCCATTCACATCTTCAGGACTCCATTTCAGTCAAAATTCTCCAATAAATTCCTGTTGATTTACTTTGTGTCTTTACCTGTGGGCGTATTTATGAATGCAGAAGATTATTTGAACTACTACAAATCCTTTAAATGAGAGATCAGAAAGATTAGACCACACTAATTCAGTGAAGAAATGAAAACAAAACAAAAATTGTCTGCACCAGAAGGACAGCATATTCAGCCAGACATCACAGGTTTTGTTTTCCAGTTTCTAACAGCCCTCTTAACACTGTGTCCTGGTGCTTGGTTTTAAAGTCTTGTCCTAGGTCACTGTGATCAACAGAGTTCAGGGTGCATATGTCCATATTTAACATGCCAAACCATATCTAGGTAGCAGAGTAAGTACTAATTGGTTTTAATGGGTTGAATACTTGCAAAAACATTACTGATTTTTTTTTTTTGAGTTGCAACCAATAGAGAAAAACGTGCCTATCACCAGTTAACTTAATTTGGAAAGGGTTGCTGACAAAGAGTAGTCAAAATAGTATTGTCTGTTGGTGTTCTTAATGCTTATAGAAAAAAAAAGTTAGTGAATTTTAGAAGCTGTTTCTTGCTGTGTGGGGAGTTTATAGAAAAATAAAATGGGAGAGGACTGTGTCTAAAGGATTCAATGTCAAATTATTATGACTGGTATGAATTTATTTCATAGTAACAGGGATTCAATAAGTGCTTCCATTGCCGTTAAATTACGCTTCAGTATAGCTAAGTGTGCCATTAAAGTCAGGTATTAAAGACTGAGGCAATATTTATTTAATTTTATTGCACATATTTCAAGCAGGACAGGAAGAAATATTGTCTGACCTTCCCCACGGTCAGGAAGTTTATGATCATTACCAAAAACACTCAGGATAAAGAAACTGTACCCATTAACACTAAAACCACTGGCATTATGGGACCTGCAATATCCAAAGGGTGTAGACAGAAAATACATGGATCCCTTTCTGTCCATAGAAAGAGTGGGAACATCAAGAGCAGAGAGCAGAACTCAAAAGGTTCAGCAGAGATCCTGGAGTATGTGGGTTCTGGTCTGCAGAGGGGCTTCATTCTAGTTGAAATGAGATGAACAAAATCTTGAAAGTAGAATGAAAATCTTCATTTTATATTTTAAGATATATGCAGTGAAAAGCAGAGATGGTAAAACAAGAGTAACAAATGTCTCAAGAGGCTAAAATCCTGCCTTTCATCTCCAAATCCTCGGTTCAAATCAAACAAGAAGATGACCAGGGGGTTATAGCCCCTCCCACTGTAGGGGAGGATCAGCTTCATGACCACCTGAAGAACCTGAACATTTATAAGTCTATGGGACCTGATGAGATGCATCCCAGAGTCCTTAGGGAATTGGCAGATGTGGTCACCAAGCCACTCTCCATGATATTTGAAAAGTCATGGCAATCAGGAGAAGTCCCTGGTGACTGGAAGAAGGGGAATGTTGTGTCCATTTTTAAAAAGGTTAGAAAAGGTGATGCTGAGGCCTACTGACCATTCAGCTTCACCTCTGTGCCTAGGAATATCATGGGACGCATCCTCCGAGAAACCGTGTTAAAGCACATGGAAGACAGGGAAGTGACTTGAGACAGCCAGCATGGCTTTACCCAGGGCAAGTCCTGTATGACAAACCTAGTGGCTTTCAGTGATGGAGTGACCACATCAACAGACACAGGAAAAGCAATAGATGTCATCTATCTAGACTTCTGTAATCCTTTGACACGGTCCCCTACAACACCCTTTGCTCTAAAAAGCAGTGATACAGATTTAATTGGTGGACCATTTAGTAGATAACAAATTGGTTGGATGTTTGCATTCAAAGAGTAGTGGTCAACAGCTCAATGTCTAGCTGGTGATCCGTGACAAGTGGTGTCCCAAAGGGGTCTGTACTGGGACCAATGCTGTTTAATATTTTCATTGATCATCAATATAGACAGTGAGATCGAGGGCACTCTCAGCAAGTTTGCAGATGTAATCAAGCTGAGTGGTGGAGTTGTCACATCAGAAGGATAGAATGTCATCAAGAGAGGCCTGGACAAACTGGAGAAGTGGGCTTGTGAGAACCTCATGAAGTCTAATAAGGCAAGTGCAAGGTCCTACACCTGAGTCAGGGCAACCCATGGTTTCAATAGAGGTTGGGAGACAAAATGATTGAGAGCAGCCCTGCAGAGGACTTGGTGATGTTAAGTGATGAGAAGCTTAACATGAGCTGACAGTGTGTGTTCACAGCCCAGGCCAACCATATCGTGGGCTGCATCAAAAGAAGCGTGGCCAGCAGGCTGAGGTGTGTGATTCTGCCCCTCTACTCTACTCTTGTGAGACCACAACAGGAGTATTTTGTCTGATTCTGAAATCCCCAACATAAGAAGGATGTGGAACTGTTCGAATGGGTCAAGAGGAGGGTCATGAAGATGATCAATGTGCTGGAGGATCTCTGCTATAAGGACAAGATGAGAGAGTTGAAGTTGTTCAGCTCTGAGAAAAGAAGGCTCCTGGGAGACTTTATAGTGGCCTTCCAGCACCTGGAGAGGGCCTAGAAGAAAGCTGGAGTGGGATATTTTACAAGGGCATGTAGTGATAAGACAAGTGGGAATGGCTTTAAATTGGAAGGGGGAAGATTTAGAGTTGACATTAGTAAAAAATTCTTCGTGATAAGGCACTGGAATAGGTTGTGCAGGGAAGTTGTGGATGCCCTGTGCCTGGCAGAGTTGAAGGCCAGGTTGGATGGGGCCTTGAGCAGCTTGGTCTAGTGGGAAGTGTCTCTGCCCATGGCAGAGTGTTGGAACTAGATGATCCTTAAGGTTTCTTCCAATCCAAACCATTCTATGATTCTATGATAAAGCAATTGTGACAAACCCCCCCATATTAACATCTGATGTCAGTTCAACAGCACTACAAAATGAGATGTAGTCACTGTGAAGTTGCTGCCAGATACATGCCAAAGCAGCCATCAATAACAAGTTTGTGCTTGCTAGCTGCCTTTCAGGGTAATGCAAAACCGGAATGATTTGAGTGAAGAAACAGACTCTTAAAGCTGAGAGTAGTTTCTTCAGTGGAGATTGTGGTATACTGGCTTAGTAGGGCTGGGTTAGCTCACATCATTGCCTGCACTTGTAGCTGTTCCCTGAAGACAGGACTTCAGTTTCCAGGGCTGTCAAAAGGCCAAATTCTTCAGCAATTTAAAAAGTAAAAGCAAATTGGATCACTGAATATAAACACAAAGGAATGGAGAGGTAAGGTTATTTTGGAACCAAATAAGCATGGCATGATCTAGCTAGGAAAAGCTGCCATGTGCAGCACTGATGGCAAGAAAAAAATAAAAGGCACTGAGTAGCTAATGCATGATAGAGGACACATTGAACACCAGAATATGAGCTGTAAGATAGATCTGTGACAATTATGTGAGACCATAAGGCAACATCGGCTTCTTGCTGTCAGGCCCAGATGTCTGAATGTGTTTTATACATCTTTGTCAGCTTTTTAAAAAATGTAATAAATGGTTAATTTCAAAAAATGAAGCAAGATTATCCTGCCTTGATCCGAATACTGTAGGCAAAAATAAGAAATGAAGGAATAATACTGAAGGAAATGAGATCCAGAAAGAAAAAGTATGGACTAGTGCCAGTAACTCTCATATAAGAACCAATTTAAAATCTGGAGGTTAAGAGGGACCACCCTACCACCAATTCAGTCAGAATTTATGTTACACTTACATAAGTTTGGGGCTTAATTGTTAAAAACAGACTTGTTGACACAGGTCAGAGGAAGTGAAATAACTGAATTGATTGTTTTTCACACCTTTAGTTTGGCAGGTAAGGACAGATCTGTAAAGGTATGCAGGTACCTGGAAAATCTGATGAAGGCCTTAAATGTCTCCAAAACTCGCAAGAGCCAAACCTTACTAATTAATTAGATGCTGACACCCACTTAAGTTCCTTTAATTTTACCGAAGATGACTGCCTGTTTCTGGGGATACATGCCTATCTGTGTCTGTGAGTGCCTAAACATCTTGTAAAACCTGGCCTCCCTTGGCTAATTTCTACATGCACATACCTACTTGCAGCCCCGGATCATCTTACTCACGTTTCTGGAATTAATTTGCTTTTTGCAAGCAAAGAACTCCTCCATGTGACTGTTTTCTATCTTTCCATGGTACCAGGGTTAAACTGCCTCTCTGAATTATTTCTTCGTCTGCTTCCTCTCCCTTTATGCTTCTGTCGTGTTGGGATATGGGAGGCAGCAGTGGGCAGCATTGGTGATTTGCAGTGCCCTGCCCATGAGAAAGGACACATTCTGTTACTGCATCCCAAGCTGCACTGAGCTCTCAGGAGTAGCAAGGTGCTGCTGAAGCAAAATATCTTGGGGAAAATGGATAGGCAGGGTCCTGGCAGAACTTGCCTTGTATCAGTGCTGGCCCCCAGGCCTTTGCTGATAGAGGTATAAAAAGAGTTAAGTTTTTCTCTGCTTCTTCAGGACCTTCCATGGTAAAGGATAGTATAAATCCTTTTGCTGAATCCTTGAACACCTTTTCCCTAAAATTATGAATTGGTGATCACAAAACAAGACACTGGCACTTACTCCAAACCAATAGCACTGCAGTCACCAGTCACAGCTTCAGATGACTTAGCACAAAAAAAGGGACTTTTATGTTGACAGAATAAAGGATCCTTTCAGTCATATTTTGATGATTTACACTATCAATACTAATGAGATGCCTCCTCTTGTTCCTTTGATGTATATTGTGTTTATAAGGTTTACCATGCTCGTACCAGAGAACCTCAATAAAAATAGCAAAAAGGTAGGCTAATTAAACTCGTTTGCTCCACTTCTGTCTTACACACGTGTGTTGGTGTGCATGCATACAGGAACGTATAAGTGCGCGTGTACACCATGGGTATACATCTGTGCATTTTTCATACCAGAAGAAAGAACTGGAACTCTCTAAATGTTACTGAGGTGCACAAGTTATTTATTTTCTAGATATGAACAAATGGATAGAAACCTGCCAGTTTTCTAAGTCAAATAGCTGTGAACTCAGTCCTTCTGAAAATCTTGTATACTAAGAATCATAATTTTTTCACGTATATGCTCAGTTAAGGGCTGGTGGAGACTCCTATCTTGCTCCTGCAAGCTGAACACCTTTGAGTAAACTGAATGAACTACTCCCCATAAGCTTCATCAGACACTGCAAAAGGACAGCCTACCACATCTTGAAGATTTCACATCCCTTTCCTCACTCTCAGTGTAACTTACACTTACAAAGCTGATGCGATGGCTTCTATGCTCCAGGCAAATTGTCAAATATCTGTTCTCACCACAGGCACCCAGATAAAAATAGTCATGGATTAGTTTGCTGCACCTCCTGTTTTGCTGCCCTGGAGATACAACTGTTCCTGGCAGTTCAGAAGTGATTTGATTCCAGACTGTGTTTAAAAACAGGTTTTTTTTGTCTGAGCAGAATCATGAAGAGAAGAGCTAGAATAATAACAAAGACAGTTTGAAAACTGTAATGAAGACCTAGACAGCAACACATTGCCTTAGGGAACTGAAGTCAAACTCCTTGAGGAGCTGGTTGCCCATTCTGTTGCCAATCAAGGCCACTTCTGCTTTCCTCATCACCCTGAAAATCTTCAGCATGTAGCTTCTGTGTAAAAATTTATCTTCCTTTACCACATACAGATGCAGCTTTATTTTCCAGTTATCCTCTTGCCGCTGGGCAGACCCTGTGAAGTGCTGGCCTCCTGTTCAGTCACTGAGGTAGGATATTTCTGCTCTGCCTTATTTGATCACTTGCAGGGCCAGGCAGCATGTGATGCTTGCAGACTGCAGAGCTTAACTCTGAGCAGATTAACATTGCTGGAAAAAGAAATAAGTCTTATTTCTTGCCCTATTCCAATAGATCCCACTAGTCATTAAAAACATCCTAAAATCAAACAACTCCCTATACTAACTGAGCCTCTTGAGTATAAACACTGATGTTTTTAAAACTGTTATCTATATTAGCTGTCATTGATAAAAACTGAGTGGAAAATAGGCAGGCTCTGCTTTACAACTAAATTCTCATTTCTTCCAATACCTGAATAAGATGTTGACTGAGATATCATCTGGCTAATTTCTTAGCTGCCAAAAGCTATATGTACATTGCTAAGTGCAGGATGGATGCAAATCCTGAGATTTATTAAGCTGAACAATGGAGCCACACTATTTGCTCGCTATGTAGGTCTGCAGACAGTCCTATTCTTCTAATTATGAGTCTGCTCGCCAGGAGTCAGCTCTTGGCATTGTCTTACCTGCAACACTCAAACAGTGTGGGCTTTTTCGGTGCATGCTGAGACACTGCAGCTGGTACATAACAGATGGCACAAGGGGATCCCTAGTCAGAGGATGTGTATGTGCTCAGCCTCAAAGTCAAATCCATGTTATAAGCCAGGGAACTGCCAGGCAGAGCCCATTAACATGTCCACAAGGCATCAGGAGAAACTAGAGTAGAGCTACTAAGTTTGCCATTTTTACTGTGGCCTAAGGGATACTGTACTTTAATAGACTGTGCTGTCTCATTTGAGATACAAGTTCTTTTTGTCATTGTTAATAGTATCTAAAGGTACCATAAACATTAACCAGTGAGGGAGAGCACAGTGGGCAGCTATTAGCTCTTGGCTATTTTACAACATCCAGGAGAGAACGTCAGGAAGAAGCTGAAGGGTAGGAGTGAAATTTGGAACATGGCATGCAGAATATGTAATTTGCCTTGCCTACAAATGAGTGCTTCCATAAAGGTATTTCCTGTGCAAGGAGAAGCATAGATATCAAAAATTTAACGTATACTTAAACACAGACATTCGGGTGACTAAATGTAACTTGGAAGCAGGTGCTAGTTTTGAGCAGTTCTCAGGGTTTGTTTAATAGAAGCACATCTGGTCCTTAAAAGTCAGCACAGATGTTTGCATTTTAATTGTACAAATCTATCCTGATGTTATTCCCTGGAAAAGTCAGAAGTCTGCTTTGAGATAGCTGTATTATGAATACAGGTGTTGCAAGTCGATCACACTTTAGTCTTGAAATACTGAGTTTAGAACTATCGCATTGCTTCTGTGTTCTCTTGTGGTTCTTCATAATTTCTCATTTCAGAAAGACAGTCTTCCTAATTAATGTTCTGCAGTTTTATGGGTTCTTTTGAATTTATAAGATGGGTCAGGCTTTCATCCCAGCATAACAATATCTGCTGTGACCATCATTTTATTCCAGTGCTTGGCAATATGATCATCATTGATTTTTAGAGATGTTTTGAAAATTTTTGGCTGTGTTTTGATCATTTTATGAGTTAATCTGCAAAATATGAGAGGAAGAGAAAAAAAACTTTGAGTGCAATTTTTTTTTTATTGTAAGACATCATGTTGGGAAATCAAACATGGGAGGAATTATGATTTATATGCTGAGGATTGTGAAACAGTTGTCCTGAAAAATAATGAAATATAGATAAATTAAATAAAACTCAGTAATGAGCAGTGAAGCTGATAATGGCACTAACCTGAATCGACTTGAGATAAATATCCATCTGAACCATTATTACATTCCAGGGAAGGAAAATTGTCCCTCATCGTTTGGACAAGAGCAAAAGAGGTGCTAGCATGGAATATGGGAAACCAAACTTCTGATGGTCAGAAATGACAAGAAAGCTTGGTAGCTGCTGTATGCAGAAGGATACTAGTGTGCTGTCAAAAATGCTAATCTATGATACTAGATTGAGACTCAGGGAAAAGAAAAAAAAAGAAAAAGAAAAAGAAAAAATAGATAGTCTATCAGGTAAAACACTCTTAGTGACGAGGTACAGGTTTTCTGTGGATATTTTAGTAACGTGGCTGGAAAGAGCAAGTTTACATGTTAATCTAAAAAGTCAGGTTCTCAATGCTGGTCTGCACTTTGCAAGTTTGAAGTGTTTATTTTCCTTTTGAGGTTTTGCTTGTTTTGAGGGGCTTGTTTTTTTTTTTCCTTAACTTTCAGACCCTGAGCTGGAGTTCTGATTGCAGCATATTTCTCAAAGTATCCTGTGCAGGTGGCATACTTGGAATGGAGCCGGTTTAATAACTGAGGGATTTAAGTCAGATTTAGTTGAGATAAAAATAAGGTTAATTTAAGCTAGTTATGTTTCCTTCCTGTCTTTATCTATGTGACATTTCACTATGTCTAAAATTAAGGAGGAATGAGACATTTCAGATGAGAATAAAGCAGCCAAGAGATATAAACATTAGTAAGGAGGGTGTTATTTTATTTTAAATGTCTTCTCTTTTCAAACTTGTCCTCCCTGCTGAGAAAGAAGGCAAGGTGAAGGAAAGGTTTCCTGTTGAATTTAGAGATGGCAGAATCAGCCTGGAATTGTAAAAATATTCCTTCTCATAGCAATGAAAGTCAGCCACTAAATGCTAAGAGTGATTGTGACAAAATCAGGTGATGTTTGAAGACAAAGAATACATTCTAGGGTGAGGATGAGACAGTGGACAGGATGAGGAGCTCTATTTACATCAGAAGTTTCATGCATCTGACAGGCACAGAGCACAAAAAGACCTTTTTAGCCATGGGGACCTCACTGTGAGGCTTTGAAAGCATGGTAGGCTTTTGAAAGAGGATGGAAGCCTAAGTTAGAACTAAATTTAGGTTATTCCGCACTTTTATCATCCCAGTGACAAATGTGAGAACAGAGCAAGCACAAGTACAATGGAAGGTATTTCAATTTGGATGGGTTTGAAAACAAATGCTTGATGAGGTTCATAAATGTCAAACGAACAGATGGAGCTGAGAATGAAACCAGCAGGGAGATAAGGCAGAGATTTCTGCAAGCAGGGGTGGAAAACAGGAAACTCCAGTCGGTGGGCTACAGGGTGAGGATGAAGGACTGGGGACTGCCAAGATAAGAGCTGAGGCAAAGGCAGATACGGATGGTCCTCAGGCTGTAAGGAAGAGCAGAGGTCAGCACAATGAATTATGGGGAAAAAGACCCCTGCCTGCAAATCCTGAAATCACAAAGAGGGTTTGGGAGTGGGTCAGGCAAGGGAAAATATTCAGAACAAGCGTGCAGCTGACTTTCCCCCATGACTGGTTTGGTGGTCTGCCTACAGGACCACATCCTGGCACTGCCAGGCTTGATCATTGGCTTATGGAAGTCCACATGTCTGTGACAGTATACTCCTACCTTACACACAACTGTTGCTGTTTGGTGCATTTATATCTGGCCATGCTACATGGGCACCTGAAAGGCAAGGACACGTTTGCTGGGTTGTGCTTGCATTTGGGGCCTTATGCAATACAGCTGTGTCATAGGTCTCTGGGACACCTTGTGTGGGAGGCTGGAGAATACACAAACCTACACGGTTTTCTCCTGATTAAATGAAGTTCTTTAAAAAAAAGAAGTAGCAACTTCGTTTCCTCCAGCTTAACTGCTCCCCAAGATCATGCCCTTTATGAGGGTATCCTGAGATTCAGCTTTAGCTTTACGCTGTCTATCTTAAAACAGTAGCTTAATGAGTGTATGTAAGAGGCAACAAGCTGCTGCTGTAGTATTCTCCTAAGCAAATGACATCTTCACTATAATGCTGAGCTGTCTCATAATTGAATGGGAGGTCAACCTCGATGATGCTCTCCAGTAACTGCTGCACAATGGGAGCATGCTACAAGCCTATATGATTATAGCTGTTGTACACCTATGATTTCCCCTTGTTGCAGCAGATTTCAACGGGACACTCATTGACTCTGACAACTAGGTTGCAGGCACATTACCAAGTGTATGCTGACCCCTCTCATAGCATCTAACATCAGGTTTGTGTCCACACATTTATTTATTTCACAAGCAGAAACATACAATTAGCAGATTGTATTGGTTGGTTTGTTGGCTAGTCAATTTGTTTCTACAGTCTGACTGATCATGTCAAAAAAAAAAGGAGATGAGACTGCTGTTCCCAGTTTTCGACTTTAACATAGCCCTGCCAAATTTAAAATACTCCTTCTTCCTGACTTACTACCACACTACCACATTGCTTGAAATCAATATGGCTAACAAATAAGATTGTCTTTGTTAATTTAGGTTTCCTCATCAAGTTAGATCATGCTGAGCATAGTCAGTTTCTATCTTTGGGTACTGTTTAGGAAAAAGTAGTATCTTCTCAGGCAGTTTGTGAACTGCACTGTTATGCTTACTGTGTTTCAGAGGCCATCAGAACGTTTATGCATGTAGTAAAAATTATGCATGCATTAAAACTCAGCAGGTAAGAAATTTGATATGGCACTAATGCTATTCCTTCATATACTCATAATACTAAGGCATTGCACTTTAAGTAATTTATTTTCCTTTCTTTTTCCTTTTTTTTCTAACATGAAATTGAAACTGTGACAAACTGCTTCTCTTTTCTATTCCCTGCACAAACAGGGGCAAGCAAAAGAGAAATCTAAATGTGCTTAACGACTCCAAACACTTTTGTCTTGACACTGACTACTTACGGTGCAGGCATGCTTCTTTTAAGAAGTAATGTATTTAGGCTTCTGTGCCATTCTAGAATACTCATAATGCACAGCAAATGAAAAATGACTCTAAGAGTAGGTAAAAAAAAATGTTCTATAATAATAAATGGGGAAAGTGGTATCGCAGCCAGGTAAAGCCACTTGCAGGAAGACTGCCTCCAAGCTTTTATTGCCATATAAATGCTTCTAGTCCAATATTCTACCCTCCTCACATTCATTTAAAACTGAATCAGAAGTTAAATAAGGATTAACCACCCACAAAGTCTAATATGACAACAGAAGTACTCTTATAGAGCATAGAATAACTCTTATCCTATATGTTATTATCAGAGGGAATTTTGGTTAAAGATGTAACCACAAAAATATTTTTAATTCTTGACTGTCCACCGTTTTTTTTTCTTTCTTCTCAATGACTGGAAGATTCCCAGGGTGATCTTTATTCAATAAGTATTTTAGATAGTGAATAACAGACATCTTGTGAGCAAGTGGAGAAGTCACTCAGCAAGTCAATAAATTGTTTGCAATTTGCTTAATTGGAGTCTAGACCTGGTAAAGAAAAAAGGAGTTATTTCTCGTCTATCCATTTGTCAGCTTTAGTCATTCATTTGAAACAGTTAAAGTTGGACAAAGGCAACAAATGTTTATAGACATTTATTATATTTTTCTTCATACCTAAGAGTAACATTTTGTCAGCTATTTTGAATGTCTGTAGTAATGGAATAAAGAAAAGATAAAATTTTGAGTTACCAACTGCAGAATTTAATGATCTGAAATAAGAGTGGTTTTGCTGCCAGCCTAATTTTCAGATGTTAAGACATTAATGGATGGCTGAACCTTGGCTGAATACTCCAACCAACACTAAATACAACTACATAAAATTACTCTTATTAAGTGTGAGAAGGCATATCCAAATGTAGAATTTAGTCAGGTTATTCAGTATTCATACCTAGGTATCTGCATATACAACATTAGTGATAAGATTACAGAGGTAACTTCATGCATATATAAATATCTTCAGTAGAATTTGGACTTGTACTTGCGAAGCATTGTGACATTGGCTGAAAAGGAATGGTCTGACAAACTGTTTTATTCAAGCTAATAAAAAAAATAAAGCAAGAATTTTGAGACAAGAGCAATGCATTTTTCCCCAAAATTGAAAGGAAATCTTGATAGTGGTTGGTTTATCAACCTGTTTATCATGAACTACCTGACTGGGGAAGTTAAGAAGAAATCACAGGAAAGGCTGAGAAAGAGAAAATTGGTTTCAAGCACTGAAAATCAAGACTCCATCAGATGATATCTGTATGGACATACTAGCACAGGTTGAGCAGGATCTCACTGCTAAGACAAGATGGAAATGATGGGATCATTTAAAACAGGAGTTTGACAAAGATTTACTGTCCTGGTTTATTGTCTTACAAGTGTTTTTCAATAGAATTGTGTTGTCATACTGCATAATTTCTTACCTAGGTTTATTAGGTTGAACTTCTCATGAGTTTTAAACACAGCTGAAACCACAACCGTGGCCAATTAACAAGAATATTCCTTCCCTTGCTGTAACTGAGGTGCATCTCTAAATCTTGTCCCTCCTTTGTATTGTCTAGGTCTCCACCTTAACTTTTCTTCCTTAACAGCTAATTCCCAGTGAGGATGTATATAACGTAGAGACAGAGGTCTTCACACAGCAGCATGAATTGTGTTTATTGTTACTAGTTCCACTGAAATCATGCAGATGGGGTGAGACTAAGTTTTTGTAGGATTTGAGCTGTAAGTTATACTACTGGGCATGCTGAAAATGAGATTATGCAACTAGATCCTGCTTCTGTCTACTAGGCAGCATGATACAAGGAAAAAAAATCACATCTCAGCTGGAAAACTAGTTTTAGAAAATAATTCTTTCAATAGCTGATATCTTATTTAATTAAGAACGGCTCATCTTTCAAGATATCTCTTTTCTCAGCTCTGAATTTCTTGCCTGAATACTTTGTTTGCAAAGACATAGTGTTCTCTGATTTAAAATAAAACAAAACAAAAATTCCCATACCCCATGAAAACTAATTTCCTCAATTTTCTCTTGGCTAGATCACTACATTTCTATAGAATTACATCCAGTCCAGAGAACAAACTATACAGCAGTGTTTTTTTACCCAGGTGCTCACAGATTTATTGTCTTTGTGTTAAATTATCTTTCTCGCATTAAGCCTCCTTGGTACCCTATCACACCTTACATTTCATGTAATACTTCTGAGGTGAATGATCAAATAGCACAATGGTCTCCAGCATTATTTTGATAATTCTCTAGTTATACTAGAGAGATCTTTCTTTCACGAGCAAGTCAAAGAAATACCAATATGCATCCTCTGAGATGTCAGAACTTTATCTCCTGCTTCAAGAACAAGTGTTATATCACTGTGATGGATAATGCCAACATTACTCACCGGTATCAATGGGTGTTCTATGTTAATTTTGTTTTCAGTGCTATTCCGTGCTTCCATTGCTTGTCATTGTGGATGTTGTCTTACATTACTGCAGGAATCTACAAATTTTAAGTGAGCATCTGCAAGTAAATAAAAAGACTGAACTTGTAAGTGTGAAATCTTTTCTGTAGTGGTGTGACATAGCTGCACTCATCACGTCAGCAGCAATCATGTAGCAAAACACATGAAAGATGAAAGAATGACATATTCTCTGTTTAAACATGAATATTAAAACACAGCACTGTTCATTCATGAAAATTTAGAGTTGCTTTGAGCACTGCTTGCCATCTGTGCTGTTTGATGGTCACTGGCACGGGTATTGACTGCCAGGTGGGGTATCTCTTTCTGTTATGAGCTCAAAGCTGAGCTAGACATCAGCACTCCTACAGTATAACTAGCAAGGCAAGTGAAAGTGGGTGATGGGCTTTGCAGAGTGCATGGGACCAAACTAGAAACCATTCAGGCACAGAGACTCAAGATTTTGTTCTACCTGGCAAGCCCTGGTTTTCAGCCCTGCATTAATACATTTAAATGGGAAATCCGGAGGATGGGTTGAGCTAGCTTTAACCTGCCTCAGTGCAATGCCCGTTCACCTGACAAAAATGCAACAAGACAATCTGAACTTCACATTGCTGGGGTTACAGAGGTCCAACTTCATGCTGTCAAATAAAGTGCAAAACAAATATTACACACAGGAACAATTCAGGAAGAACTTTCCAAGAAAGATATATGATTGCAGGAATTTTATAAAGGATAGAAATAAAAAAAATTGCCAGTTAGATATCTTTCTACAATGTATTTCCTTGATTCTATTTAGTTTTATAAAACTAGTCAGTCCTTAAACACTTTTCTTCACAGCTCATATTGTGTTATAGACCTGCAAGCAGACTGAAAATGACAGCTACTTAGAGAGACAGATGGAAAACAGGGCTTTTTTTTCTTTTTTCTTTTTTTTTTGTTAAGAAAATGAGTGTCCAAATTAAGTGTTCAAATTACCATGACCAACTCATGTATGCTATTTGCATGACTTGCTAACACTTTTTCACATTTCAGGAAATTCATTTGCCTTTTAAAATTGAGGCTGTAGTGTTCAAATGAAGTGCCTACCCTTCAACTCAGTAGGTGCTTGATGGAGCTGAACAGCTGCAGCAGCTTGAAAAGAGTCACCATTGTGCATTGCTCATTATAGTCCTGAGAGCAAGAACTAACTGCTGCCAACCCGCATGGCTCTCCACATTCACGGCTTGTAAGTACCCTCAAGTTGAGCAACCAGTTCCACTGAGTATTTTACCCTGGCTTCCTTTCCCCTATGGTGATATATCTCTATGGACAAATCTCTTCTGTAGTTATCATCCTGGAGAGAGAAGAAATACAAAGGAATGCTGTTCTGGGTGATACAAATGGAAGACAAAGTGCTGACCTGTGATACTTCATAACTAGCTGGGCCTTTTTTCTCTGGCTCAGATCCCTTGATGGCTAGGTAACAGAAAATACGCATTGTTAGTCCGCACTGCAGCCCATCAAGAAAGAGGACATTGTACTGCAAGTGCTGAGTCATTTTAAGTGCCAAGTGCAGTAGTGCTAGCCACAAAAAAAAAATAATGCTGTATTCAAGTGCACGCCATGTATTCCTCCTGACGTGCTCTTTAAAGCATTGTAGTCTTACTAGGCAGGAGGCTCCTATATGATAATGACCAATGCTAGCTTCTTGCTCTGCCGGCTGGCAGGTGTGGGTTGTCCTGCAGAGGCAGCACAATCGGTCCCTGTGGAGGAAAGAGTCCTTTACAGCACTCAGCACAATCTCTCCTGCCAATTAAGGGGATTCATGGATAAAATCCAAGGGGAATTCAAACCCATTTCCCTTGGCTGGGAGAATGAATGCTCTGGTGTGTGCAGGCAGGGCTGCAGAAAGGGAGAATATGAAAAAGCTGTTTGCAAACAGCTCCCATTTGGTAGACACAAATGAACTGGAAGCTAATTTAAGTGTAAAACAAAAGTGACACATTTGAAAGGAGAAGGTGGATTTTTTAACTCTTCATCTCTTGCTAAGTTACAAGACGCTGAAGAGTACAGTGCAGCACATTTAAAGGCTCATGCCTCTGTTATTGTATGAAAGGGAAACATCACTGAGAATTCATGCACTGTTTATTCACTCCTGGTCACAATGACATGGCTTTGACATTCATGTCATGAAAGTCTGGGACAAATGGAGCACCACAGGGGACTGCAAAACAGCAAAATGGTTGTCTTCTCTGGTAGTAGATGGAGGGAGTAGAGGGAAACTGCAAGGCAAACCTTAGGCTGCAGGGGTCTGCCTGCTACACTTCCCACTGTCAGACAGGTGAAATATCATGACTGTACTAGCCTCAAGGCAGGGTGAGATTTATTACAGATTTGAGCATTTTGCAGGTGATATCTTCAAACCAGCTCTTCTACTGCCCAGTGGCAGAGGTGCTGGGCTCTGGTTCTCCTTGGGTGACATCTGAGGCCGAGCTAAAACCCACTAGAGAGAGGATAAAAACTACTGTGTCAAAAATCAGAAACCTTATCTCTCCTTCTCCTTTGCAGAGCTTGGGTTAAAACCAGGGAGGCGTTGTTGTAGTCCCAATCTGTAACAGATCTATAATCGTTAATATTTTACAGAAATCTAAGTTTTGAGACCGTGAACTTACAGTAGCCTCACAAAACCAGGCATGAGCATGACCATTTTTGCACAAACCATTTTTCCTTTTACAACGTTGAATGTAAGGCTCAGTTGTCATGAGTGATTGGACTCTATGCTTTCCTTATGCACAGCCCAGCCAACAAACTACTCTTTCTTACATCTACTAAAAATCAGTAGAAGAAAGTAATCTGTCCATGGTAAAATGGTCCTTGATCAACATCAATTTGTTCTGTTGTCCAGTGGCAGCATTACTATGTGTCTGTGAATAAAGAAAGAAAAAATATGACCTGTTTGTGGTTATATAGCTGTATTACCAAGATAACACTTCAGCATCTTCTCTAATGAGAATTATCTGATCATATTAAATTTTAAAGGAAGTTGAAGAAAGTAGGCTTCTTAGATATTGGGGAGCATAGATTATCCATTGAACACTCAGGGTTTGCCCGAATTTATTTGCAGTTTTCAGGGGAATTTTGCCTTTGCCATCCCTACAAAAGCAGTCCCCCCTTCTGGTGATCTTCATTCATTCCGCTACTGCAATGTGTCCTCAGAAATCCTTTAGTTTTCACAGTGGAGAATAGTAAGATAAAAATAAAATTTTAGAGAGTAAAGCATACTTGTGTATCTCTGTTGCCTGCAGGCACCAGCAAAATTATGTCTCATGCCACATTTCTACAGTAGCATCTCTTAGCTTCCAAGAGAAATACGGCTCATATTTCTACAGTTAAGGAAGAGGATATCCTGATGCAGGACTCCTAGAAGCTCTCTGGACTGCTTGAGTGTGTGCCTGTGCTCAGGAATACTGCATTGTGTACACAATGTGGAACAAGTTCCTCAGAAATTCATGTCTTTAAATGCTGTTCACTGCCTTCTTCCTCCATACCTCCATCCTCAAACATGAGAGGATACATTTTTTTTTTTTTTTTGCCATTGTGGTCCAATGTTAATTACAGGATTATCCTGGCCACTCCAGGACATGTAGCCAGCTGGTCTCACTTTTGTGTGTGGGTAATAAACACCATGCACGTTTCCTGTTTCCTGATCCCACACAGAGTGTATTTATATGTATGTAGATTTAATGGTTGATTTCAACATTTATCACTGCTTCCCAGATCATTTCCGTCTTTCCTTCTCCCCAAAGCCCACTCCTTCCTGGATTGTATCAAAGTAAAGTACATTTCTGGGTGGTAAACATTTGTTTCCGGACAGGTAACACCCAGCAGAAGCAGATAACTCCAGAGAGTTGATATTTCAGCATGCAGATATTTTTGCAGGGCCACTAAATCCCAACACAGTTCCTGCATGTCCTACTAAAGTTGGCAAAAAATCCTCTTTGCCAGCTGGTACGAATCAAACTTTTCTTTGCTCTTCACTTGACTTGGATCTATGTACCATACGACTGTTGGTGGTGTGCCTAAACATGAAGGAAAAATAGAGCTGAATACAAACAGTGAAGTTACATCTAGCCTCTCCTCTTGACCTAAGTGTTATATTTCAAGCACTTTGTCTAGCCTTATTTTACATATGGTATATATGTGATGGCTTTTTGTTGGACATAAGATATAGCCTTTCATATTAACAGATGAACAGCGGTTTTATTTTATTGACCAGCAACTGATGTTCTTTTTGGCAGCTTTATTGTTATAAAGTTTGCATATTAGTTGCTGAATCTTTTGTTCTTGTTTGATATAGGTTTTTTTATAACTCTTCAAGCTTGGGGTACTCATTTTTTACCTTGTCTTAAGCAACTCCTTATATTTCAAATATATTTGTTTTTCAAAATAAGCCCCTATTAAAAATCTTATTTTTTGCAGAGGCTATTTTGACCACAGTACAAACCGAAGACTTCTTTTTTCCCAGTAAACTCTTATATTAAGGGTGGGAGCCAGATCTGTGCAAATCTACTACTTTGCATTGACCTGTTGCTGTCGGTACAACTCTCAAAAAGAACTCTATCCTCATACCTTCCTCACTCTTGTTTTGCATCCAGCCCGGATATTCATTACAATTGCCTTTTACAACAAGTTTTTTCTATTCTGGGAGAACTGAGAAAAGATGTTCATAAAAGTCACTTGCAACTTTCATTTAACACTACATTCTGACTTCATTGGTTTAAACTGTTTCCCCACACATGAAGGACTTTTAAGGCCATTAGTTTCCTCAGACTTTTACACTACCATTCAGACAACTCATCTCATCCCACGCTTCCCACAAAAATCCTTTATGTTTATGTAGCTCTCAATTTTTCTGTCCACAAATTATAAAAGCAGTATCACTAAGCTTTAGTGGTGATTTCTGAAGAAGTGAGGTAGAGGGTTTGCCTCGTGGTGCTTATTAAATGTCTTGAGTCATATGACTAAATCCACTCACTAAATGAATTTAAATTTTAAGGAACAGTCAGTTAAAAGCAATAGGCATGGATCTAGAGCAAAGAAAACTTACCCTTGGTAAAGGAAGATCAGGTTAGGGTTCTCTGAAAGAAACAATACATATACAGGTTTCTGGGACCTCACAGGATGTAACCATGAATGCTAAGACAGCTCGTCCAGGCCACTGTGAAATCACCCTTGGTATCTCTGAAAGGCTGTGGTAATTAGGGAGATCCGTGATAATGGGAAGATAGTAAATGTCACTCTTGTCTTCAAGAAGGGCAAGAAGGAGGATCTGGGGAACTACTGGCTGGTCAGCCTCACCTCAACCCCGGCAAGTTTGTGGAACAAATAATCCTGAAAATAGTTTCCAGACATGTTGAGGACAAGAAGGGGATATGAAGAAGACAGTGAGGATTTATGAAGTGAACATGGTGTCAGATCATTCTCATAGTCTTCTACAACAAGACAACTGGCTTAGAGGATGAGGGGCAAGAAGTGGATACCATTTAGCTTTACTTTGCAAGCCTTTTTTTCATGTCTGTCATGAAATTGTTAGAGGCAAGCTGATGAAGTATGGGCTAAGTAAGCGCACAGTGAGGTGGGTCAAAAGCTATTGGAACAACTAGGCTCAAAGCATTGCAAAAAGCAGCACAATGTCCAGTGGGAGGCGTCACTGCTGGTGTGCTCCAGGAGTCAATACTGGGTCCAACACTGTTTCACAACTGCTTCAATGACCTGAATGATGTGTCAGAATGCACCCACAGCAAATTTGCTGACAATTTAAAACCAGAAGGATTGGCTTTTACAGCAGCTAACTGTGTTGTTATTCAGAGGGACTAGGACATGGTGGAGAAATCAGGCAACGGAACTCCATCAGGTTCAATAAAAGGAAATTCAAAGTCTGCACCTGGTGAGGAATAATTCCACATGCCAGCGCAGACTGACAGCTAACCTCCTGGAGAGTAGCTTTCCAGAAGAAGCCTAGAGGGTCTTGAAAGACACTGAGTTGACAATTAACCAGCAATGTGCCCTTGCCACAGGGAAGTCCAACAATCTCCAGGACTGCTTTAGACGTAGTATTCCAGCGAGTCAAGGGATGTGATCCTTTCCTTCATGCAGTACTGGCTAGGCCACACCTGGAGAGCTGGATCACAAAAGAAGATTAAGGGACTGAAGAATCCACCATACAAGGACAGGATGAGAATGCTTGAACTGTTTTACCTGGAGAAGACTCAGAGGAATCTTATCTGTTTGTATAATACCTGATGGGGCAACAGAAGAAGGTGGGACACTTAGTTGTTGTCAGTGATAGGATGAGAAGGAATCAGTACAAACTAAAATGCAGTAAATACTGTTTAAACATAGGAAAAAAAAATGGTTTCTATAACAATGTCAATCAAACACTGCAACAGAGCCCAGAGAGGCTGTGGAGTATTCATCCTTGGAGAAAACCAACTCAGCGGGAGATGGCCCTGAGCAACCTGCTGTAGCCTACCATGCCTGAGCAGTGCTGGGACTGGGTAATATCTAGTGGTGCTGGCCAGACACGTTATGGTCCTATGATTCTGGGACTGAGACAATCAAATCCAACGATTTTCTTTATATTTCTAATAAACAAAAGAAAAAGGAGCTTAAGGGGCAGAGTAGCTGTAAGAAAACACAAGTAACGCAAGACATGGTATTCTTTCTCCATTTTGGAAGTTGTTCCTGAACAGATTAATCTCAGTGAGATAGGAGGCAATAAGTAAATTGTAACATCAGCTCCAAATGTCTGTAGATCCTTATTGCATGAAGAGTACTTCTTAAGGCTTTGAAATTCTTCATTTGTTATCAAAAGATAAGACTCCAAAAGAAGAGATATTTTGTAGCTTTTCAGTGACTCTTCCCAAAATATTCATTGAACATACTTTAAAACTAGATTACACGATTCTGGTAGATTACACCTGGGTTAATGCCAGAAAGTTATACATCTCAAGAAAGGTAAAAATCTTCCCAAAATACAATGAAACTAATGCTGCCAAAATAGGGGTGGATACCTTTCAAAAGTATTTCCAAACAAAACTCTTCTATTACTCAATTTGGTGTCAATAAACAGGCCAAATTTAAATGCTGGAACTTTAAATGGAAAGAAAGCCAAGAGCTCATTTGCTACATCTTCAAGACAAGCATGTTTTTTAATTTTTTTTTTAATTTGAGCTAGTAGGGGACAATCTTTTATTAAGAAACAAGTTACTTGTCCTGACTTTGCTTAAGTTATTGACTTTTTGTGATCTTACAGAGAATAAAAGAACTGCAAAAAGAAGTTCAAAGATTAAATCCCTTCTTAATTAAAATGGAGAAAACAAAAGGTTATCATTTTGGTCTACACCATTTTAATTGAGGAGATGATATATTTTTCATTTGGAAATGGATTGTGAGTGTCTAGGATTCTAGTTATGCTTTCATGCATTTTTTTTCTTTTTTAATAATGAAAGTTAGTCTAACAGTTACATGTTCAGTAATTTAACTCATCATACTGCCTGTATTGAATTCAACTTATCAGGCTTTCATGTGTACAGCTATCTATTTAGAATATCCTACTGAGTAAATCTAACAATAACATGTAATAGCATAAATACAAATCAAATAATTATAAAAAAGAATCCAGTTATGCATGTAGTTATTTTTCATTTCTTTATAAATTTAGGTCTTTTATGGGTCTTTGATCTCTACCAGAACACTCTGTGCTAGATTTTGCCTTTGTGTTACTCCAGGGAAGGTTGTGCAGCAAACCAGTGGTGTGCTTGATTCTTTATGGGACCCTATAGGGGTAGAGAGGGCAGCTGACTTTATACAATCAGATACATTTAGCTGTGAATTTTCCTGGTATGTAACACTATGCCACATTATACGATGTTGTATATTGTATCTATGGGTGCCTATGGTATCTGTTGCAGACCAATGCTCTTCTTACTGAGAATTCTGTACACAGGGAGTGATTGTGACTTCCCATTTCAGTCTGTGTAAATGTATTGTCTTCAATAAGTTTTTTCTAGTAAAGCATTTTTAATGGTAAAAACTATAAGATTTTGAAGACAAAAAAAAAGCAGAAGGCAGGAGAGACTTGTTTGCTTCTAAAAATGGAAAAAAATGGAGAAATGCCTTCAAAGAAAAACACAATCCTGAAAAATTTCAAAACACTTCAGAGAAAAGGCTTATGAAGGACTAAGAAGAAAAATGGTTCCCCCCTATTAGGAGGGGAAAAAACAAAGTGGACTTAGAATAGCAAGTATTTGGAACAGAAATACAGGATGTAGTTGTAAATATTAATTGAATAAAAATTTCAGAGAAATAACTAAAGGAAAAACAAGAAAAAAAAGCCCCAAACAAGTAAAGGACTAAGCTTGTTATAACATATATACATACAGTCTGTTCTTTTATTTACAAAATGACCACAGAGAAAAAGCTCTGTTCTATGGATTCCACCAGCGAAGTGAACTTGCTAGACAGATCTGAGATTTACATCTGAGATTTGATATTAAATACAGTAAGATTTATAAAATCTTCCTTCTACCTTTGATCTGGGACTTTACATATACCTATACAAAGGGAAAAAAATTCCTAGTGTCTCTACTCTTCTTTTCTCTTACTTCTAGAAAGTGTTGATATGGGTTTTTTATATGGAAGTTTGTTGACTCACTTTAACTTTGCCACAAAATAAAACTCTGGGTAAGGGCAAGAAGGCAAGAAGAAGTTTTGAAGAAGTTCCTGCAGTGCTGTGCTGCAGGAGCTTTCAGCGTCTCAAGCAATGTCAGCAGAGGATACCCCACCTCCCATCCCAGCACCACCATGCCTACATGGAGCCACCCATGCACTCTGCTGCTGCCCCGTCTCTGCACCCATGCCTGGTTTGCCACACAACTGATCTCCTTTCTGTTACCCAGAAATCCCCAACCTGACAGCAGAAAAGGATCAGTCCTTTCAGCTCCTGGTCTAGTTCCCATCACTTGCCCCCTCCAATGGAAGCCTGTGTTTTGCAACCCAGTTAGGCATTATTGAAAGGATATCAAATTCCCAGTCTGCAGTAAGAAATCTAATGCCAGTAACACTATAAAGTACCCATGAAAGCATCTGGAAGGCAAAGGAACATGGCTGTAGCAGCAGGTGATGGGAGTGGGGTCAATAGGACAGTGCTGGAGTTGTGAGAGATGAGAGGCAGTCAGGTGTGGGAGGAGGGCCAGGGAGAGGAATCTTTTATGCTCTCAGTACCTTGCTTTAGTAAGGGCAGCACCGTCATTTGGCACAAATATTTTCTTTTTACTTCTTCTCTCTTATTTTTTTTTTTTGGTGGCATGTTTGATTAGATTTGATGGGACATATAACAGTGTACTAAGAGTCCACAAATAAATACAAAGTCAGTCTTGAAATAAAATGTATGTTTTGTTTTGTCTGGGGTTGTGGTGGGGTTTTCCTCCAATGTCTTAAAATTCTTCTCCAAATAATTCAACTTAGTATTTTGAAATATGAGGTCCAACACACAAAATTTTAAGACTGTGCCTGTAACTCTTTTTCTTTAACAAATCAAGAAAACCAGCTACAATCATCTTCAAAACAGCTACCTTCTGAGTTGACATACAGCTGCACATGATGCTGCCAATGTTCAAATCAATTTCACATATCATTTTCTGAAAGACTGTTGAAGATCTCCATTGTTTTTGCTTTCATATATTCTGCCCTCAAAAAAAATAGGTTCCTTTGAGCATCGGCCTTATCTTTGAGAAGAGGTAGAAACCACAGGGAATCACGTCTGGTGAACAGCATGGGTGCTCAGGCACAGCAATATCATTATTAGCTAAAAACTGCTTCACAGGCAAAGCATTGTGTGCTGGTGCATTGCCTTGATGTTAACTCACTGTTAACTTTTATATGCAGAAGTTTTCTGACCGAGGGTAAGAAAATGTCTATATTTGAACATGCATCCACTCATACTGAGTGAAGCAATACAGTGAGCCTTATCTTACTGTGGTAGGTTAGAACGTGTTCTATAACCATCTCTTTGTGTCTCCCCTCCCACTCGCTGCTCCTGGGCTATAGAGTTAATAATTTTTTTTTTTTTTGTGTCAGATATTATATGCCAGGAGACTGGTTTATGCTTCAAATAAAGATTTTCCTGACTTTCCTCCCAATAATGTTGTCCCTGTTGGCTGTGTCTAAATGCTTGTCTCTGAAAATGCTAATAGTGCAATATATAACTTGTGCCTATGCTTCTCAGGTCTTTCTTTAACGTCCACTCTGCCTTGTCAATTTTCCTCCACAGCCCCAGGAAATGACAGAATAAAAATTGTATTTTCTCCTCACATTGCTCACAGAAAAATAAAAACAAGTGAAGCAATTAATTTGAAATAAAATTATTTTTATTATTAGTGCTCTCACAGACAAATGCTAGCTATAGTACAGCCTTAATGGAAAGCTCATTGAGCTATGCCATGAATTTCCACATACAGACAAGTACTGAAAATGGAATGCCAAGATGTAAAAAGATCTCATTACAAACTCTCTGTGTTGATCTACCATTTTTCCTAGTCATACTAGCCAGCAGAGACCTCTAAAGGCAACTCATGTCTTCATCCTCCTGTGCACTGGCATCTATCATACAGGAGATCCATCTAAATACTCCATCTGTGGAACCACCATTTGTTCCCATGATGCATACATGGAAGTCCCACAGCTTTCCCATTTCTAGACCATATGCTACTCTCATTTATATCCCATGGATTTGGAACTGAGGCATAATGTCAATGGGAAAGCCTAGTTATCAGGATCTGCTGTTTAATTTATGCAAAACTGGGCCACTGCCATTCTACGAATCAGATGGCATACAGTTTATGAATTCATCATTTACATAAAGATGGAGGTGTTCTGAAAAGTAGCAGTTGTATGAAGATATAGATCTGAATCACAGTATCCACACCCAGATTTCTCGTACTACCTCACCTCCAGACTCTATAATATTCATTTCTCACTCTTCTGTTACATTGTTGCAGTGACACAGATAAAATTTGCATCTGAGCTAAATTTCCAAGTGCCTTTAGTATTTAGTTTCATCTGTGGTCTTCAGCCAGCCAGTCTCTGTTTAGAAGACACATTTTCTTCAAAATTCTATGAAGATTCTTCCTTCTGTCTTTTCAAAGCACGTTTTTGACCAATACACTCTGTGAATAATTTGGTCCCATGTAAATCATATGCTTTACTAATTCTTTTGTGAATTAAAATATTGAGATGGCTTTACCATGAACATGAATTCTTTAGTATGTGTTTCAAGTCAGATGATGTGAATATAATTTTTAATATTTTTTTAATTTTATTTTTTAAATTTGCCTTATGGATAATCCATAGCTAAACTCATCATATTGCTTCCATTTATGCACATTCATATGAAATTCTGTTACTTCCATGACACATATTTTCAGTATGTTTAATTCCAAGTATTTAGCAGTATTGTGAGCCTTTTGTTGATGCCATACTGTTGGGGCCATGGTAGCGCAGTCCTGAGGGGTGAGAACAAACTGAACTTTGGGCTAAATTAACCTTGCCCATCCCTGTGTATGCTAATCCTGATTAGCTGGGCAGCTGGTAATATCTAGAAAACAGAGTGGTGGAGCACACAGCAGGACAGACTCTTTATTGTATTTGCTACTAATTTGCATACTTTTGTGCTTTTCTCAGATGAAGTGGGTTTTTTTCTGTTGCCCTGACTGAAGGCCAGCTGCATAATTCTTCAAACAGGTATGGACCAGGAGTTGTGTGCCTAAACACTGCCTTCCTCCTGGCACCATGAGGCTATTGCCTCTGTGACAAGCCACTGCACCACTGAGGCAAACCACTGAAAAACACTAGTGGCACGAGAGGGCTTGTTTATTTCAGTTGAAATGATGAGCTTTATTAGGGTAGGCTGCTTTTCACATCCCATTTGTAGGTCTCTCATAACTCTCGCTATTGAAGAACCCCTTCAGTAAAGGGAGCGGTTTAGCAGTCTTGAAAAGGGATGGAAAAAAAAAAGGAGTGAAGACCTGCCACCTTCCTTTCGCTACTCAGTTCATTCTTCTTTTACTTCTTGCAACACTATCATGCAATATGGAAGCTAGGAAAACACATGGCATTCCCTTCCAGCTTAGGCTTTGCGTAAACTAGCAATACTGCATATCTCGTGAAGTTATGTTAAGTATTCAGGGCAAAGCTATAGAAATGGAGTATTTTGCTGTCTCATGGCAGTGCAGAATTGGTATGTAGGGCCACAACTGGTACCTGCTGAGTTTCTGAAAAGAAACAAGTGGGATGAAGCAGGATTTATCCAAACTGCATATGTTGTTAAGCAATGCCACCGTCTGGTGAGCTATCATTGTTCACAGCTGATTGTCATGCCACCTTCCACCAGCTAAGCAGTCACATCAAAAGCTATGGTTTGAGTATAGCTTACCTTTGTCTGGATAGATACCCCTCTAGGGACTAGGGTCAGGACAAATGTACAAGGGTCAGCCAGGGTATATGAAGGAAAGCAGTGAGACAAGGAGACATGGGAGAGTGACATCCTAGCTAGGCATGCTCTGCTTTTCTCTTGGTTTTTATGATTTTCCCACCGGGCTGAATTTTGTGACCTAGCACTGAAGCTAACCACCTAGGATTTATTAAAACACTGAAACTCTAGTGCTTGCAGTAGCATGAAGATCTTCCTTTCATAGCAAAACCATACCAAAGTGAACACTCAGTCAGGAAATATTAGCAAGGACTGAATGATAATGCAGCCTGGCAATTGGAGACAGGCAATCTCCTACAATTTTTTTAAGTTATTTTTAAGTAAAAAATGTAATAGTGCTTAACTATTTACAGTCCTCTCTCTGAGAAATTCTGTACTTGCTAGGCTATATTATGTGAAATTTATCTTCTGTCTGATGATTATAAAGCTTAATCTCTTTTTGACCAAGTTTTCCCTTGCATTTCGTCAAAATATAAGTAACTAATTTTAGATGGCTATTCAGACAGCAACAAATGGAAAGTTCTTTTCTCTTTCCCAGAAACAAGCCCTTCTCATGTGTTACTTATTGCTGAGTGATTGATAGAAGTACTGGAGAAACAGGAAAAAGGCTTTGCAGTGTTACGTGTTACCTTCCATTTGCTTTCAGGGGTCTGTTGAAGAGTCTAGTCCACCTCTTAATACAGAATATCTATTCTTCTCCATCTTTGATCCTAACCACATTTCCCAGGCTGAATATTAAGTACAGTCTCCTACGTGTCTGATTTCATCTCTCTTCTTTCTTGTTCACGTATCTAATCAGAGAACTTAGTGTCACTGAGGCATATTTATCCCGAGCTCTGTAATGGATAGCATGTACTTTATACATCTTAATGCCAGCTGTCTGGTAATGATCAGCAATGTGGGTTTGATTATTGGCTTTCAGGAGAACTGAGGAGACTTTAAATAATACAGTCTGTTAAGTTCAATGAAGAGATGTTAAGCATTGTAAGACTCATGAAGCCTAGAAGGATATTAGTCAAGAACAGACCTGTGCTGATTACCCTGGCATCTTTAGAGAACAACAGGCATTTCTCAAACAATTCATGAAATATTCCAGCCAGCTGTAGAAAACTGACATTTGTGCACAGCCAAGACACAGATAACAGAAATTTCATCAATGTGCTTTGGTGAAATTCCTTCACTTCAGTGCACTCTGATCTGCATTCCATCTCAAGGGTTCTCATGAATTTCTAAAATCCTAAAGAAGTAGAGCAATTTGCTCATAAGGACTTTCTTTAACTTGATAGCAGTGTGCCTGATTTTCTCTAAAAAGGGTCATTTAATAGACATTTTTCCTACTCTCTATTTCTCTTTCTTTCCTTTCAGGTAAACATCTCAAGTGATTTCATCCTGCATGGCAGCAGGTTTTTGGAGTGAGTTTTGTGTTTCTCTGTCACTAGTGACATCACTAACACCTAAATCAGCATGGAAAATCTAATTTCATGTTCTGCTTTAGGTGTCAGGACTATCAGCAACTATTACAGGGGAAAAAAAAAAAGAATCATAGTCTTGGCATACAAAACTTGGAGTAAGGAAGAAAACCCCTGTCAGCTATTTTAATTTTTAGTATGATTATAAATTGACCAGTTCCACATCCCTGTTTCCACCAACTTAAGTGCCTATATCAGCCACCGTACACACTTATTTGTGAAAAAAAAAAAAAAAAAAAAGGATAGAGGAATGTATAGAAGTATAACAGGAATGTGAAATATGTGTGTGGGGTTCAAACTAAAGCAAATTCTTTCTGCTTAGCTTGGATCTCACCATTTGCATGAATAAAATTTCTTTGCAAATTCCTCTATGAGACAAAAGAAAGCTTAACCATGTCTCTCATAGCATTTGTTGTTTTTACCTCCAGTTAGTAAAATACTTCAGTATCCACAGATGCCAAAGTAGCAGTAGAATAGATAGAAAGCTGTCAGAGCAGTTCAAATCCAGAGACAGAAGCCGAGCCTCTGTATTTCCAGTCTTGTGTTGCATGGATCAGTTCACTACCTATGCAAGGGTAAATGAAGAGTCAAGAAAAGTGCATGTGAAGGGCCAGAGTGAGAAATCAGTCTCTGCTAGTTAAGTGCAAGTCCTCTTGTCAACATTTGTCCCAAGGTGCCCCAAAGGAGACAGTCATGTAAACAACACAGAAATCCCACAGCAGGACAGTTAAAAACATAAATATTAAAAATAGTCAAACTGGCACAAAAGTCAGAAGTCCATTACAACACCACTCAATTAATGTTCAGCAGCAGGGAGAAAAGATGGCATGAGCACAGAAATAATATCCTGCACTACCTCCTTTGCTTTCTTGCCTTTCTTGAGCTCAGCCCACACAGTTCACACTCTGTCCCTGCCCTGAGGTGCTGTACCAGGGAGATCCAGGCACCTACTTACCTACTTTTTGACATCTTTCTTCCCCTGTCGCCAGGGTGAGGAAATGACAGACTGCTTGCAGGAAAGTAACCACAGCAGGGGATGATCAGGCACCTGGAAGTAAGGTTAGTCATGATTTCATGTCCTTGGTCTAATTTCAGCATCTCTGTGGATGGCAGTGAGAATAAGCATGTTGACTGTAAAAGGAAAATGCAATAGACATGAAAGTACACTGGGATTTGACACTGTGTGAATTAGTATCTACTATTTCTGACCATTGATCAGTTTATTTAGGTGGCATTTGAAGGCCTTGGAAAAGGACTGTCTGCTTGTCAAAGCTAAATCGGACTGACTGAAAAGGTACATCTTATTTTTTTATTCTGTATTTTGATGGATGTTACTAGTCTGTTTCGGTTCAAGGTGAGCCAATCAAGCGTGTTTAGGATTCAGTGTTAAGCATATCGACACTTGACAATATTTGAATTCAAGATCCAGCCTGTTTTAAACAGCCGAGTCAGATACCATAGAATGTATGTGTTATATACCTAGGAAAAGACACATTTTTTGTATGGTACGCTGTTGTAGCTATTCAGCTATCAGAATTGGTGAGGTGAGTATGATAAACTGCCCCAAATCTAGATTTTTCATTATATTAGTGCTCTCATGGTATTAATTCTGCAGGTCCTTGAAATTCCTGGAGAGTGGGGATTAGCCGGGATTTCAACCCAAGGAGCAAGAAGTAAAAATGGAAGTGAGAGAAGGTGAAACAATAAGACAATACTGCTGGAAAACAGACCAGAGCTGATAAATGGGAGTTTGGCATGTCCCTAAGCAGAGATCTGATGTCTACTTCTGTACTATTATCATGC
This sequence comes from Clamator glandarius, assembly GCA_033459285.1. Taxonomy (NCBI): domain Eukaryota; kingdom Metazoa; phylum Chordata; class Aves; order Cuculiformes; family Cuculidae; genus Clamator; species Clamator glandarius. Next base: position 1,251,994 of record JAUNZM010000366.1, read on the forward strand.
CATTCCAACCTCCTCTTTACTTTGAGGGCTAACCAATGCCAGGGTCTCTTCCTATCACTACCTCAAACTTTATTCAAAGTCATCACCCTGAAAGCAGGAGGAAAATTTTCTAATAGAGGCTTAAAGCAGCATGACTTGTAGTCTTCTTAGTTCTTGATTGAGGTCCTAGAAAGGTCTGAGAAAACTACAGTTAGTTTGCCTTTCAATGGATTCCTGATCACATGTTCTGGTTAGAAAAAAAGTCAAGCCCTAATATCCATTTCTGTAAATGCTATGAATTAATTAAGGTACAAACAAATGGGTTTGTAAATAAATTTAGACTTCCTGTTAGCCAGTAAAAAAGATGCCAAGAAAATACTTCTGAAATTATTAGCACTGAAAATCTTTTCAAGCTCTTGATGCTTTAACTTAATCCATTTTAAAAGTATAGATTCAATCTCTTACAAAACTGTTGGACTACGTGTTTCATGATAATATAACTTTCATCAATACATTTTAATTTGCTTGCAGCAGTGAATAAAAAGGATATACTCTGCTGCATTGCAGCCTGTGTTCAATGATTGCACTGACATCTGCTGGTATAATAATGTTTTTAACTATTATATGTGATATTTCAGGTACAAAAATTAAAAGCTTGTTAGTTTTGGTATAAGAAAATATCACTCCTTGCAAGAACATGTTTACTTTTCCTGTTGTGGTTTGTTTGGTTTGGTGTTATTTTGGCACCAAAACAACCAGCTATGCTATCGTGCTTACATCTTGCAAATAATGGAATATATTTTGACAAACTCAATTTTCACTGTAGTGAAATATACCACTGCTAGGGTTGCAATTTGAGTATTTTGGTTGGTTTTTTGATCAGCTGGTATACCAGCCAATTTTGGCTGTTCTTTAGCACTTCCTAGTCATATATATAAAGGGACTGGGGATGCTACAGGCTAATTCAGTTCTAAACAAGTGGCATTGCAATAGCATAAAAGGGACAGAACACTAATCTAATGCTAGGCACAGGTTCTCTGAGTTAGAATTTTAATAGTCCTAGTATTACACCAGAACTGCTTTACTATCACTCTGATGGTACAGACATCCTGCGACACGGTGTCTGCATGAGGACAGAGAGACACTTAATTCTCTCCTGAAATCACTTCAATGACTGAAGTTATTTTGACACTTCTTAGAGAAGTTATTTTGACACTTCTTAGAGAAGTTATTAATTTATAGATGGCCAAGCACTTAATGAAATGGATGGGAATCCCGTTAGATACGAAAACTGTAAATAGCTGACAGGCAGGGAAGAGTACACGTGAATTATTATTCTTCACAAATCGTGTCTTTAAAATATAAAAAGACAAACAAACAGAAACTTTCAAATATAATAACATTTCTGATTAAATGTGTCCTCGGCCATTTAACACATAAAAGGGATGATGTTTTTTCAAACACCAGTCTATAACCTTCTAATAGATTAAATTTGTTGTATTTTAAATCATTTTCCTCAAAACATGACAAAGTAAAAGGTATGATAAGGTAGCACTTTTCAAATAATATTTCATTGCTAGATTTCAAGTTACAATTCTTAAAAAGTCCAATGTTAGGAATATTCTCTCTAATTTTGGTTAAATCCCCTGATTCCAGAGAAATACTTCCACCTTGCGCAGAGGAGGGAGATGCAATGGGTACCGTAGCAGATCAGGAATGGAGAAAAAAAAGCTGAGATATGAGATCCTATGAGATTTAGGAATAAAATAGTATGCCTTGTCTTTCAATATATCTTTGAAACAGCCAAGGGAGCAGCCTATTTATTAATTAAAATTGTAAGGTATGTATAGGAGCTGCTGCGTGATTTCTGTCTATATTCACCATTAAACCCACTTTTTAACAAGATGCACGAACCACCACTAACATATTATAGGACTAAGCTAGGTAGAACTGAACAACATCAAAAACTGTTGATTCATTATTTTTTTACTGACCTGTCAGCCTCACCTCTGTGCCTGGGAAGATTATGGAACAGATCCTTCTAGAAGCTACGCTAGAGCGCAGGGAGGACAGGGAGGTGATTAATGGCAGCCAGCACAGCTTCACCAGGAGCAAGTCCTGTATCACCAACTTTGTGAATTTCTATGATGGGGTCACTGCAGTAGCGGACATGGGTAAACAGACAGATATGATCTATCTAGACTTCTGTAAAGCATTTAAGATGGTCCCCCATAACATCCTTCTCTCTAAATAGGGGAGATGGGTGGACGGTATGGAGGATAAGAAACTGGTTGGAGCGTCATATTCAAAGAGTAGTGGTCAATGGCTCAAAGTCCACATGGAGACCCTTGACAAGTGGTGTCCCTCAGGGGTCTGTATTGGGACTGGTGCTGCTTCACATCTTCATCAATTGTATTGATGAGATTGAGTACACTCTCAGCAAGTTTTCAGATGACACCAAGCTGAGTGATGCAGTTGCCACATTGGAAGGACAGGATGTCATCCAGAGGGACCTGGACAGGCTGGACAAGTGGGCCTGTGAGAACCTCATGAGGTTCAACAGGGCCAAGTGCAAGGTCCTACACCTGGTTCAGAGCAATCCCTGTTTTCAGTACATGATGGGGGATGACATCATTTACAGGTGCCCAGTAGAGAAGGATTTGGACTGGCTGGTCAATGAGGAGCTTGACATTGGCTGTCAACGTGTCCTCACAGCCCAGAAGTCCAATGATATCCCGGCCTGCATCAAATGAAGCGTGGCCAGCAGGTGGAGGGAAGTGATTCTGCCCCTCTATTCCTCTCTTGTGTGACCTCATCTGGAGTACCGTGTCCAGTTCTGGAATCCTCAATGTAAGAAGGATATGGAGCTGTTGGAATGGGTCCAGAGGAAGGCTACAAAGATGATCAGAGGGCTGAAGTACCTTCCATACAAGGACAGGCTGACAGAGTTGGGCTTGTTCAGCATAGAGAAGAGAAGGCTACAAGGAGACCTTATAGCGATTTTCCAGTATCTGAAAGGGGCCTACAAGAAAGCTGGAGAGATACTGTTCATAAAGGCTTGTGGTGATAGGAGGAATGGGCATAAACTGGAGAAGGGCAGATTTAGACTAGACGTTACGAAGAATTTCTTCACCATGAGAGTGGTGAGACACTGGAACAGGTTGCCCAGGGTAGTGGTGGATGCCCCATCCCTGGAGGTGTTCAAAGCCAGGCTGGATGGGGCATTGGGTAATCCAGTCTAGTGGGATGTCCCTGCCCATGGCAGGGGTGTTGGAACTAGATAATCTTTAAGGTCCCTTCCAACCTTAACTATACCATGTTTCTATGATTATGTTTTACCTGCAGTCAGACAGGAAATACCATTGTAAAAACTTCTTAAATGTGATTATAATTTTTATCTCAGGTTTGGACTTTATTAGAATCATAGAATTGTTAAGGTTGGAAAAGACCTCCAAGATCATGAAGTCCCATCATCAACAGAACACCAGCATATCTAATAAGTGCCATGTCTACATTGTTTTCTTAACAATAACATGGATGGTGACTCCACCACTTCCCTGGGCAGCCCTTTCCAATGTTTGACCACTCTTTAAGTAAAGTACTTATTCATAGTATCCAATCTAAACCTCTGGCACAACTTGCAGCCATTTCCTCTTATCTTATCACTTGTTGCTTGGGAGACAAGACCAAAACCCACTTGACCACAATATCCTTTCAAGTAGCTGTAGACCGTGGTAAGGACTCCCCTCAGCCTCCTTTTCTCCAGGATAAACAACCCAGTTCCTTCAGCCACTCCTCGTAAAACTTGCTCTCCAAACCCTTCACCAGGTTTGTAACTTTTCTATGCACATGCTCCAGCACCTCAATGTTCTTCTTGTGAGAAGACCAAAACTGAACACAGTATTTGAGACGTGGCCTCAGCAGTGCCAAGTACAGGGCAGTGATCACTTTCCTAGTCCTGCTAGCCACTCCATTTCTAATACAAGCCAGGATGCTGTTGGTCTTCTTGGCCACCTGGGCACACTGCCAGCATTTATCAAGATAGCTGTCTCAATAAGATGCCAGTATACCTTGATGCTTTTCTGCCAGGCAGCTTTTCAGCTGCACTTGGTCAGTACTGCAGTGTTGCATGAGTTTGCTGTGACCCAAGTGCTAAACTTGACATTTAGCCTTGTTAAATCTCATACAACTGGCCTTGGCCTATTGGCCCAGCCTGTCCAGGTCCTTCTGCAGAGCCTTCCTGCCCTCAATCAGATTGACACTTACACCTACTTTGGTGTTATCTGCAAACTTGCTGAGGGAGCACTCAATCTTTTCATTCGGGTAATTGATTAAGATGTTAATAAAGACTGGCCCCAATACTGACCCCTAGGGAACAGTGCTGGCTGGATTTAACTTCATTTCACTGGATTTAACTTCATTTCACCACAACTCTCTGGGATCAGCCATCCATCCAGTTTTTTACCCAGCAAAGAGTACACCCGTCTAAGTTATTGGTCTCCAGCTTTTTCAGGAGAATGTTGTGGGAGACAGTGTCAAAGCCTTTCCTAAAGGCCAGGTAAATAAGATCCACAATCCTTCCCTCATCCACAAGGCAGATTACTTGGTCATAGAAAGAAATCAGGTTGGTCAAGCAGGACCTGCCTTTCATGAACACATGCCTGACCCCTGGTTGACATGTACTTGCCTGGTGAGCACATTCATGATGAATTGCTCCATAAGCTTTCATGTAGATTAACACAGTAAGAAATTATGAAGTTTAAGATGGAGGATTGTTGATCAATCGTGATAAACGATTGCTTAACTTGGGAGGTGAAAATTTTGACGTATCTTGATTGTAAGTAGCTTGGGACATGACTATATTTTTACATGTAAAGATCTTATATTCTTTGTATATTAAATATTTTAATTACATTAGATAAATCCTTTTGTGCTTCAGTCATTATAAGGATATATGACTCACTATATCTTACTCAGATGAATTGCTAATCAATAACCATGCTTTCCCTTTATTAATGTGTAGCTCTCTAGAACCACAACAAATCACAAGCAATTTGGCCCAATTTAACAATGACGACATGATATGTTCTCACTGTAGCATTAAAGCACTGTATAAGGAATATAATCTCTTTCTAATAAATGGCTATTACTCTTAAAATATTTAAAAGGTTGTTCGAAAAGGTACTTAAAAGATAGTTAATAACATGAAAAGCAGCATTTAGTAGGAGGTTTCCAACTGAGTATTATGTAAATATTATTTAAAAAGCATAGTTATTTCACACAGGATAATCCTTGCATATCATTCAGTAATCCTTAAGGCTGTGGTAATGGAAAATCTAAACTGACATTCAGGGCTGAAAACAGTGAATTTATTTAAGATATTATGGCATCTGCTGTACCTCGAAAACCTAAAAATTTAAAATGAGAATTCTGCATTCGTGAACAGACTTAGAGGTTACCTTTTATTTTGTGTAAGAATATTGCAATAGGCTTGCTCTTTGTAAAGAGACAAAGGAGAGGACACAAGTAAGTTGCTACAGATGCTTTTAGAAACTTACAATTAGACACCACATTATAAATACCTTTATGACTAAATCATACGCTTTGTATATTGTAAAGTTTTGCCACCTGTGGTCAAATCTACCATGTACTTTATGACAGTAGACCTGACATCCAACTTTGAAGGACATTCACTAAAATAAACAAGATTTCCAGCATGGACTTGACAATTCAATGATGCTATGACTATGAAGGCAACATTAGGCAAGTTGGCTTGACCTCCTCTGTAGTCTAAGGCATCAAATCTGTTAGAATGGGTCCAGAGAAGGGCCAATGATCAGAGGGCTGGAGCGCATCTTCTGTGAAGAAAGGCTGAAAGAGCTGGGGTTGTTCAGCCTGGAGAAGAGACGGCTTTTGTTGTGGTTTTCTGGTACTTAAATTGGAGTTCATAAGAGAGATGGAGAGAGGCTTTTCACCAGGGCCTCCAGAGACAAATCAACAGACATCAGAAAGAGGCTAAGTTTAGAATGGATGTAATGAAGAAATTGTTTACAGTGAGGATGGTGAGACATTGGAACAAGTTTCCTAGATAAGAAATGTAGATGTTCTACCATTGCAAGTCTTCAAGGTCAGATTGGATGGGGCTTTACGTAACCTGATCTCATGCAAGACATCTTTTCCTATTATAGGGTAGTTGGTCTACATAGTCTTCAAAGTTCCTTTCCAAACCAATCATTACATGATTCTATGATTTTGCATAGTGTCTTATTTTGAGAGGATTATTAGTAACATATTTATTTTAACAGAATATACTTCCTAGTTAGCTACCACACTTCTTCCAGCAAGGCACCCCAGCACCAGTATGAGAAAATTATAATCATAAATGTAATTAATATTTTCTGCCTGTCTCAGGTTTTTTATGTCCTCATTTTTACATTTGAAACAAGTGTTTGGGTTTTTTCATTTTTTTTTCTAAACTTGTATGGAACCCATGTAAACTCCTGTCCTGTTGCAAGGAGCTCCACTTGTTGCACAAAGAACTAGCCCCTTGCTGTTATAATTAGTAACTTTTAGTTTAATATGAGATCCCTTAGTACTAGCAGTGGAAAAGACAGTGAACCTTTGTTTCCCGTTTCCCCTTTGTCCCGTGCTACAGTGTTCCTCAATCAGTGTTGACTTCCTGTAAGCAAAGATGGCAGCAGCTTTTACAGCACTGATCAGGGAAAAACTTTGATGTTGTATCAGTCATCTATTTGGTACACCTTCAATTTCAACAATTTTCACTAAAAACATTGCCCATGGTTTGTTCTATCATAAAAAAGTCATAGTATGCTGTCTGCGTGCACTGCAGATTGTTCATTCCCTGTAATGTGTAATTACATGTCTACATCAAGCAACCACAAGGGTACTAACAGCAGGATGGTTAAACTAGCATGGTGTCCACCTGAGCGAAAATGTCCTATTGCCCAGAACTAATTAGTTGAGTCAAAGTACTGTTCTAATGTGGATCTAGTTTTTCTGGTTTCTAAGCCATCGCTGAACTTCAGAACATAGGTTGCCTATCTCTGCACAGCAGTGTGTCAGGACATGTAGGCCCATCTGAATGGTCAGGTAGTGACAAAAAGTCAGGACAGGTCCCAGCTTGGAGCACCCTAAGGATCAGTTCTACTGTGAACTGATGCTTTTCCTTCTTTAGGAGACTGTAACATGTTCATCAAGTTTCAGTAACAGATACTTGATTACATTATATGCCTCCTCTCATCTGACACTTGGTAAATGTAGTCCTTAAGTTTCTCTTAGTTCCATTTTGGTGCTCAACCAATTTATTTACAATTTTTAAAGAGAAATTAAGGTAACCTTTTTTTGAGCCATCTGCCAAATTAATTGAAATATAAATTTCTTTTGTTGATTCTCTCCAAGTTTCTGTGCTGAAAGTCTACCAGATTTATTATTTCACTCATTGGAGAAACACTTACTGAGTTTTAGCAGATGTTAAAATTCCTTAATTTCTAGAGTTTGCAGTTCCTCCCTGTTCTTAACAAGTGTCTTCAATACCTCTGGGTTACAAGGCATTTATGTTCCCACAGAAAACTAGCTGCCTTAGTTCTCCCATGAAAACTGAAAAATCACTTACCCCCTGCCACACTAGTAAGGAAAATACTCTTGAGAGCAACACATGACTCTCATTGTTGTACTTGGCACACACTCACCTATCAGACTGCTAATGCTTATGGCTTAATGAAAGCTTGAGGCAACTGAAAGGCAGAAGGCAAAATGGGTATATATGATTTTTCTAAAAACTGTTTATAATAAAGTACATACATGCTGTTCCTGCATAAAATTGAAGAGGCAAAGTGAGTTGACAGCATTATATGAAGTAAAAAACCTGTTTGGAAGTTTTCCTGAGACAAAATCTAGAAGGTAATCAATCTAGATTTAGATCCAAAGAAAATGTGCTTAGCCCTGCTTGGTATACACTTGTAAACATATTAGATGCCTACATCTTGTTATGGCTTTTTGGGCCATGGTGGAACTACTGAGCTATGGGCAGAGAGCATTTGTCATCCAACGAAATGGCGCTAGGCCAAAAGCTTCCTTAGCAAGGAAGAACGTCAACAAGGGTATAAAACTTTCTCCCTTCTGGGACTGAAGCACATCCTGTCATGTAAGGGTTACTGATCGTGAAGTTTTCTGGCTACTTGATACCTGAAACAAAAGCTTATTCCTTTTCCTGCAGAGTGCAGATGCCCACATACACACAGAACAGTTTGGTTGGCAGATTCTCCACTTAGAATGTAGCAGACCCTGATTCAATTTTTATTCCTCCTTTTGTTTGGACTGAGGGCTCTCTTGACCAAGGACAATACTTTGACATTCCAGGAGTGAGCTAGGTTAAAAGACTTCTGGTTTTAAATGTCAATGACAACCTGTATGAGGACTGTGAGGTGGAACAGTCCTGCTGTCACACGGAGGAGCAAAGCCTAACTCAGCATGCCTTTAGTTAGGGTGGTTTAGATTATTTTTGCTATAAATGCAAATTTAAATCTCTTCCAAGAGAGTTCTCAATATAATTTTCTGAGTGCCAAACTCTTCCTCAAAAAATGGGGAGGACATATGATGGCCATTGTTCATTGCGGTACCCGGGCAGGAAGCTATCTTCTAACAGAGAAGTCTGGATAGAGTCCTCAAAATCATATGAAAAAATATCTGGTTTAAGAATTCTGGCAGGACTTGCCTAAGGGTAGACCAGAAGTACATCAGGAATTAAAAATGGGGTCGTCTAGGTAAATTCAACGTCAGAAATGTAATGCTGACAGATCACCATGTGTGAAGATCCAGGCAGCAGGATATATGGGATGAAGTGCTGCTGGGTATAAAAATGCTAGTAGCCTTCTCTGTATACTTACACAGATCCTGAGAAAGACTTTTTGATCTCTCTACCTTGAGTAAATTCTGTAAGAACTGTTTCTGTTTATCTGTTGTGAGGACAGTTTCAATATCGAGGTCCAACATTTACTTCACCACAGAGGAATGGCCAGTGGCATTACTCAGAAAAACATCTGCAGAAGACATATGCAGCGAGGGTGACCTTGTAGGCACTGGCATCTGAAGGCATCAGCAATGTTCCTGCAGCAAAGACCACACAAGTGGTTATTAGAGTCCAGAAAGGAGAACATACGCAGGGAAGGAGCAAGGCTGCTTGCAGCCACATAAGTGAGATGATGCACTCTATGCTGTGAGATCTTACACCTAGTTCCAGCTATTTATGCAAAGAGTAGTCTTAAAAACTACAAGGGCTATTTTCCCGAGGCCTGTTTCCTTACTGTCTCTCTTGCAAATATTTTCTGTTGAAAAAGCTTGAAGAGGAGGTGCAGAAATATCTCTATTGCTGTCTGCAGCAGCTCATTTCTGCTGTTAGAGTCAGCATTTTATGGAAAGGTTGTGCATTTTGGACCTCCTTCATGTTCAAGAACATCAGTGTATCTCACAGTAATACCGAGTTACAAGATATTAATAGTTTCAATATCTTTATGCTCTTTACCTTCTCATGGTTCTGTAGTTGCTTGGGCATTTAAAGCTCTGTTTCTCAAAGCTCAAGTTCCCAAATGATACCGACACATGAAAGAAGAGCAGGGGTGATTTTGTTTAGTTGGGTTTTACTTATTTTCTGAAACGACTTATTATTCTTTATTCCTCCTTCATACAAATTAGATTCAGAATTCAAGTATTATTACAGCAGCTTTAAAATCCATCTCTTTTCAGTTGTTAAATCTATTTCCTCTCAATTAATCCCTTTGGCAACAAAAATTAAAAGGCAATCATGTAATGAAAAAGAAAAAAAAAAGGCAGGACATGTGAGCCTGTCTTTGTATAACACATTTTTAAATTCTAACTGGTTCTAGTCTTAATGTTCTCTCCAGACAGAAATTGAGAGGAAGTTTATGAGTGCCTTTAGATCTTGTCCTATGGTTTGTATACTGTGTGACTCCTTAAAAAATTGAAGAAAAAATAATGAAGACTTAGCCAATGACAGTGTCAACACTATGTAGGTTGAAAATAAACTTTTCTTCATACAGAGTTGTGTGTACAGATGGGCAACCATTTTACTGCTGAAAGTGCAGGGTTTAGGTTACTACAGTTGTGTGGGTTTATGGACTATTCATTTTTATTTTTACTTATGATGGAAATGTCTGGCACTTACTGAACAGTTAAACGCAAATTTTCACATTTCATATTGAAGTCTTTAGAGTTCCTCCTGGCAATATGACTGTAAGAAGAAATTCTTATCTGTAAGAGAAGCAGCTGACCTAAATCAAATTGCACATTGTCCCGAACCAGTATCAGGGAGGGATCTTAAACAATCCCAGGTGTCCAAGATTAAGGCACAAACGTGACCAGATGCCATACAATCTTGTGAACTTTATTTTCTGCAACAACTGATAACAGCGATAGGATAGAGAGGAAAAGAAAGGAAAAGTTAGAATCGCTAAGCAAGAAGACGGTAGAGATGCTTCTAATTACCACCACCACGAATCCAGTGATGTCCCATCGGATTGGTCTCAGTGCAGGTGATGACGAAGACACAGTCACTGAGCGACAATGATGCTCCAAGCTCCAGGAAGGCCGGGGGTGGCACACGCAACAATACACACAAGGTCGAGTCCACAGAACTACGAAGCAACCGAGCACCCTGAGTGCACCAAGCAATGAAGAAGCAAGAGCCCCCCCTATTTATAGCCCCAATTCCCACAATTTCTCCAAACAGTCCGCCCATTTCCAGGAAGACATTGTCCTCCATGAAGTAAAATGGACCTTTGAGTCATGAGATACTCGAGATAATGGGTGTACTCCCGAAATGCCAACCTTTTAAATTCTTTTAGTCAGTTCAAACCTCTATTTTCACTGTTTTTCCAGTTTTCCTTTGTACTTTCACGGTAGTGTGTAGGAACAGTGAACTCCTCTGCAGTGACCGAGGATGAGGAAAGCAAGTCTGGCACCAATCAAGGTAAATTGTAAGGATTTTTATGTCAGTGAACATGCCTGAAACCTTAAAAACTAGGCCAGTTACGGACATGCTTGTTCACATCTAAACCACCAGTCTGTAGCACGATGCACCAGAAGTTTCCTCCTTTCATCCAGCTCACTGAACAGGAGATATTCTCAGTACAGGAAGGGCTCCTTCACTCTTCCTTGTTTTTACAGATGCTCATCTTGCTAGATAAAATATCATTGGTATAGGATGACAGTGATAACAGTCAATAAAGACTTTTTCCTGGGCAGTGTCTTCAAGAGATTAGAGCTATTTCCTTTAGAGATGTCACCTGCCATCCACAAATGACTAGGCTGATGTGAATTTGTAAGCATATTCAGGTTTTTTACCTTTCTGGTGGTTTCATGGTAACAAGCAAATATCTGTAGAATAGTAAAAAAATTGCAGTTGCTACTCACCTACCAAAATCAAACAAAACCAGGAGCTACAACCATGACCTGGTGCTCTGGAATCTCTCTCTCCTCCAGCTATATATCAAAACATGAAGTAAATTTTATTTTATGCCACCTAGATGCCAGGCTGCAGGGCATGCCCCGCTCTTGCACCAGTATTGGACCCCAGTGGGGAATTCACTTGTGGGAGTTGTGCTTGGATGGATGAACTCCTCTGATCAGTGACAGAGCTCATGGAAGAGGTGAGCAGGCTGAAGACAATCAGGGAGTGCAAGATAGAGACTTACCACTGGAGTAACACGCTATGCGCCCCATCTCAGACCCAACAGGTGGGTTGCCCTGTATGAAAGAGTACTCCTCATCCTGTCTCCATTCAGACAAGGAAAGAAACTTAGGAGGTGGAAGGGAATGACAGCAGGTTCCTGCCTGGCACAGCAGTCATGCCTCCCCTGTGTTAAACAGCATCCCAGGTTCCCTTGCACAATAGATATGAAGCTCTGCAAGTGGAAGCAAACCTCAATAAGGATAGTGTCTCACAGCCTAGAAAAATTCCCTCGGTTAAGACACACTAAATCTTCCATTAAAATGACCTCTGTTAAGAAGAAGAGGTGGGTTCTTATCAAAGAAGGCTCCCTTCTGAAGGGAACTTCAGTTCTTCACAGAGAGGGTGGTTAGGGATTGGAACAGTCTGCCAAGGCAGGTGGTTGAGTCACCGTCCCTGGAGGTGTTTAAGGTTAGGGTAGATGAGGTGCTTAGAAGCATGATTTAGGGAATGGTGGGAATGGTTGGACTCGACGATCCAGTGGGTCTCTTCCAACCTGGTCATTCTGTGATTCTGTGATTCTGTGAACAGAAGGGCCAGTCTGCAGACCTTACACAGAGGAGCTTGCCACCTTCCTGGGGCCTCAGTTAGTGAAGCAGAGAGAAAACTACCAACTCTGGTCAGGCCCATGGATTACTATCCACTATTGATTTTCCAATTAAGTAGTAACAAAATCCCAGTTAAGAAATTAGAAATTAAAGGGATTTCACAGCCTTGGGACATATGATGAAGAGTTCACGGGCACAAGTTGTTTTCTCCTCTGTCATTCCAGCTAGGGGATGAATAGGAAGTGCTGGGAAATAAATAACTGGCTCTGAACCTGATGCGAGGAGCAAAAATCTGGGTTCTTTGATCATGGGTTTATGGGCACATAACCAGGCTTGCTATCCAAGGATGGGGTACACTCCAAGTGAGACGATACTAACCAAGACAACAGCAGGGCTTATTAACAGAGCTTTGAACTAGATGTGAAGGAGGAGAGGGACGTAACCAAGGTTGATTGAAGAAAAAGCCTGGGAATGGCACTCCAGTTTCTGAGGGATGGTGTGCTGGCAAGGACCCTTGGTTTGCTACCTCACAGGAAGTGAGGAATAGCACTTCAAATGGCACCACAAAAGGGTTAAACAGTTAGTGAACAGTCACTTAAAAATAAGTCTACTCCTCTTGGGAGTGTAGTGGGATCAAAAGCCCAAGTGACGTGCAACTACACCAGTGCACACAGCATGGAAAATAAACAAGAGGAACTAGAAGTTATTGTAAGGCAGGAGGACTATGATATAATTGCCATCACTGAAACTTGGTGGGATAACTCATATAACTGGAGTGCTGCTATGGATGGCTGCAGACTCTTCAGATATAATAGATGAGGAAAAAGAGGTGGTGGGGTAGCCCTGTATGTTAGGAAGAGTTTCAACAGCCTCAAACTCATTGATGGTGATGACAGGGTTGAATATGTACGGGTGAAAATTAGAGAAGCACCTAACAGAGCAGAAAGCATGGTGGGGATCTCCTATATACCACCCAGCCAGAATGAGGAGGCTGACAAGTTATTCTATAAGCAAGTGGGAGAAGTCTCATGATTGCTAGCCCCTGTCCTTGTGGGAGACTTTGACTTACCAGCTGTCTGCCGGAAGAATAATACAGCAGAGAGGAAACAGCCTTGGAGGTTCATGGAGTATGTGGAAGACAACTTCCTAACACAACTGCTGAGCAAGACAACTAGGGAAGGTGCCCCACTGGACCTGCTGTTTGTGAGCAGAAAATTACTTGTAGGAGATCACACAGAATCACACAGAATAACCAGGTTGGAAGAGACCCACTGGATTGTTGAGTCCAACCATTCCCACCAATCCCTAAATCATGCTCCTAAGTACCTCATCTAACCTAACCTTAAACACCTCCAGGGACGGTGACTCAACCACCTCCCTGGGCAGACCATTCCAATCCCTAACCACCCTCTCCATGAAGAACTTTTTCCTAATCTCAAGCCTAAATCTCCCCTGGCGGAGCTTGAGGCCATTCCCTCTTGTTCTGTCCCCTGTCACTTGGGAGAAGAGGCCAGCTCCCTCCTCTCCACAACTTCCCTTCAGGTAGTTGTAGAGAGTAATAAGGTCTCCCCTCAGCCTCCTCTTCTCCAGGCTAAACAACCCCAGCTCTCTCAGCCGCTCCTCATAAGATTTGTTCTCCAGCCCCTTCACCAGCTTTGTTGCTCTTCTCTGGACTCGCTCCAGAGCCACAACATCCTTCTTGTGGTGAGGGGCCCAGAATTGAACACAGTACTCGAGGTGCGGTCTCACCAGTGCTGAGTACAGAGGGAGAATAACCTCCCTGGACCTGCTGGTCACGCTGTTCCTGATACAAGCAAAGATGCCATTGGCCTTTTTGGCCACCTGGGCACACTGCTGGCTCATGTTCAGTCGGTTGTCAACCAGCACCCCCAGGTCCTTCTCCTCCTGGCAGCTTTCCAGCCAGGTTTCTCCTAGTTTGTACCTCTGCTTAGGGTTGTTGTGCCTCAAGTGCAGGACCCGGCATTTGGCCTTGTTAAACCTAATGCCGTTGGTCTCAGCCCAGCAGTCCAGCCTGTTCAGGTCCTTTTGCAGAGCCTCTCGACCCTCCAGCAGATCCACACTTCCACCCAGCTTGGTGTCATCTGCAAACTTGCTAAGGGAGGACTCAATGCCTTCATCCAGGTCGTTGATAAAGACATTAAACAGGACTGGACCCAGGACTGAGCCCTGGGGAACTCCACTTGTCACTGGCCTCCGGCTGGATTTAACTCCATTTACCACCACCCTCTGGGCCCGGTCATTCAACCAGTTTTTCACCTAGGAGAGTGTGCGCCCGTCCAGGCCAGAGGCCGACAGTTTCCGAAGCAGAATGCTGTGAGAAACTGTGTCAAAGGCTTTACTGAAGTCCAAGAAGATACATCCACAGCCTTTCCCTTGTCCAGCAGCTGAGCCACTTTGTCACAGAAGGCAATCAGGTTAGTTTGGCAAGACCTGCCTTTTGTGAACCCGTGTTGACTGGGCCTGATCACCCGGTTCTCTTGCAAGTGCTTCATGATAGCACTCAAGATCACCCGCTCCATGACTTTCCCTCGTACCGAGGTCGGGCCGACAGGCCTGTAGTTCCCCGGATCCTCCCTGCGCCCCTTCTTATAGATGGGCACGACATCAGCCAGCCTCCAGTCCAGTGGAACCTCCCCAGTCATCCAGAACTGCTGGTAGATGATGGAAAGGGGTTTGGCCAGTACATCCACCAGTTCCCTCAAAACTCTTGGGTGGACTCCATCCAGCCCCATAGACTTGTGGGCATCTAGCTGGGCAAGCAAGTCTCTAACCACCTCCTCTTGGACCTTGGGAATCTCATACTTCTCTTCCAACCCCTGGGGTTGTGCTCAGAGGGAACAATTTTCCTTACTGTTAAAGACTGAGGCAAAGTAGGCATTAAGCACTTCAGCCTTGTCTTCATCCCCTGTTACTGTTGTTCCCTCTGCATATAACAGATGGAAGATGCCTGGGGCATAGTGATCACAAGATGACAGAATTCTCCGTTCTATGAGAAGGGGAGGATCAGTAGAACAGCCACTTTGGACATCTGGAGGACAGGCCTTGGTCTGTTCAGGAAGTTGGTTGATAAAGTTCCATGGGAGACAGACCTAAAGGGAAAAGAAGCCCATGAGGGCCAGATGCTCTTTAAGAAGGAATTCCTGGTGGCACAAGAGCAGCCATCTCTGCGTCATGGAATATTAGGCAGCCGGGAAGAAAACTGGCCTGGCTGAGCAGAGAGCTCTGGGTGGAAATCAGGAAAAAAAGAGGAAAATATATGAACTTTGGAAGAAGGCACAGGCACCTTGGGAAGACTGCAGAGATGAAGTGAGATCATATAAAGATAAGATCAGAAGGGCTGAAGCCCAACTAGAACTTAAATTTGCCCATTCTGTGGAAGATAATAAAAAATCCTTATACAAAAGTATCAAGAACAGAAGAAGGGCCAAGGAGAATCGCCATCCTTTACTGGACACAAAGGACGAGGATAAGGCTGAGGTACTTCATGCCTTGTTTGCCTCAGTCTTTAATAGTAAGGTAAGATGTTCCCAGGGTACTCAGCCTCATGAGCCAGAAGACGGGGAGGAAGACCATAACAAAGCTCCCATGATCCATAAGGAAATGTTTAGGAGCCTCCTAGGTAAATTAGACATTGACAAGCCTATGAGGCCAGGCAGGATCCACCTGAGGGTATTAAGGGAACTGGCAGAGGTGCTTGCCAAACCCCTTTCCATCATCTACCAGCAGTACTGGCTGAACTGGGGAAGTTCCATTGGGCTGTAGGCTGGCAAATATTACACCCATTTACGAGAATGACTGGAAAGAGGATCCAGGAAACTACAGACCTGTCAGTTTGACTTTGGTGCTGGGGAAGGTCATGGAACAGGACATCTTGAGTGCTATCACACTGCACAAACAGGACAACTGGATGATTAGGCCCAGGCAGCATGGGTTTACAAAAGGCAGGTCCTGTCAAACTAACCTGATCACCTTGCATGGATGAGGGAAAGGCCGTGGATGTAGTGTACTGGGGCTTTAGTAAAACCTTTGACACCATTTCCCACAGTACCCTCCTTGGGAAACTGGCCTGGACAGGCACATCCTCTGCTGGGTTAAAAACTGGTTGGATGGCTGGGCCCAAAGAGTGGTAGTTAATGGAGACAAATCCAGCCGGAGGCCGGTCACAAGTGCTGTCAACCAGGGCTTGGTGCTGGGTCCAGTCTTGTTCAGTATCTCTATCAGTGACCTGGATGAAGGCATCGAATGTACCTTTGGCAACTTCACAGCTAACAGTAAGCTGAGAGGAAGTGACACTCTGCTTAAATGTAGGGAGGTCCTGCAAAGGGACCTGGACAGGCTGGATTAATGGACTGAGACCAACAGGATGAGGTTTAACAAGGCCGAGTGCAGAGTCCTGCAATGGGGAGACAGAAACCCTATGCAACACTACAGGCTTGGGGAAGAGTGGCTGGAAAGCTGCCTGGCAGAGAAAGACCTGGGGGTGTTGGTAGACAGCCGACTCAACATGAATCAGCAGTGTGCCTGGGTAGCCAAGAAAGGAAATTGCATCTTGGCTTCTAACAGAAAAAGCATGGTCAGCAGAACCAGGGAAGTGATTGTAGTCCTGCAATCAGTACTGGTGAGAAAGCACCTCAAATACTGCATTCAGTTTTGGGTCTCTCATTAAAATAAAGATCCTGGAGTGCGCCCAGAAAGGGCAAAAAAAGGTTGTGTAGGGGCTGGAGAACATGTCCTATGAGGAGTGACTCAGGAAACTGTGGTTGTTTAGGCTGGAGAAGAGAAGGCTGAGGTGAGATCTTACTGCTCTCTACAACTACCTAAAAGGAGGTTGTAGAGGGGTAGGTGTTGGTCTCTTCACCCAACTGATAGGTGATAGGACAAGAGGGAATGGCCTCAAGCTGCATTGGGAAAAGTTTAGAATCATAGAATCATGGAATAGTTAGGGTTGGAAGGGACCTTAAAGATTATCTAGTTCCAACACTCCTGCTGTGGGCAGGGACATCCCACTAGATCAGGTTACCCAATGGCCCATCCAGCCTGGCCTTGAACACCTCCAGGAATCGGGCATCCACACCTACCCTGGGCAACCTGTTCCAGTGTCTCACCACTCTCATAGTGAGGAAATTCTTCCTAATGTCTAGTCTAAATCTGCCCTTCTCCAGTTTATACTCATTCCCCCTTGTCCTATTACCCCAAGCCTTTATGAATAGTCCCTCTCCAGCTTTCTTGTAGGCCCCTTTCAGGTACTGGAAAGTCGCTATAAGATCTCCTCAGAGCCTCCTCTATGCTGAACAAGCTCAACTCTGTCAGCCTGTCCTTGTATGGAAGGTGCTTCAGCCCTCTGATCATCTTTGTAGCCTTCCTCTGGACCCATTCCAACAGCTCTATATCCTTCTTACATTGAGGATTCCAGAACTGGACACGGTACTCCAGATGAGGTCACACAAGAGAAGAATAGAGGGGCAGAATCACTTCCCTCCACCTGCTGGCCACACCTCTTTTGATGCAGCTCAGGATACGGTTAGACTTCTGGGCTGTGAGGACACATTGACAGCTAATGTCAAGCTCCTCATTGACCAGCACCCCCAAGCTCTCAATAACATCATCCCCTATTGTGTCAGATTGCCCTGATCCAGGTGAAGGACCTTACACTTGGCCCTGTTGAACCTCATGAGATTCACATAGGCCCACTTCTCCAGCCTATCCATCTCTTCCTTCCAATGTGGCAACTACACCACTCAGCTTGGTGTCATCTGAAAACTTGCTGAGGGTGCATTCAATCTTTCTTTCAATATCATTGATGAAAATATTACACAGCACCGGTCCCAGTATGGATCCCTGAGGGACACCACTTGTCATGGAACTCCGTCTGGACTTTAAGCCTCTGACCACTACTCTTTGAATATGACCCTCCAACCAGTTTCTTATCCACTGTACCATCCACCCATCAAACCCATATCTCTCCAATTTAGAGAGGAGGATGTTGTGGGAAACAATGTCAAAGGCATTACAGAAGTCTAGATAGATCACATCTGTCTGCTTACCCCTGTCCACTGAGGAACTGAGTGATCTTGAGCTTTATGGAAAAGTGTTTTAGAGAAGTGTCCTCTATGGCACCTAACCCCTGATACTTGTCCTCCCACCACTTGTTACAGGTTAGCCTGATGTTATCCCCCTCCCCTTAATGTCTAGTTTAAAGTCCTATCTACAAGCCCTGCAAGCACCTGGACAAAGACCCTCCTCTTGCTCTGAGAATTGTGATTCCCATCTGATAACTGTAATTGTGGTGCCGTGTAGGCCATCCCATTATCAAAAAACCCGAAGTTGTTGTGGTGACACCAGCCATGGAGTCATGTATTAATTGACTGGACCTGTCTGAGCTATGCTGTGTCACCACCCATAACTGGAAGGGAGGAAAGAAGGAAGGAAGGGAGGAAGGAAGGAAGGGAGGAAGGAAGGAAGGGAGGAAGGAAGGAAGGAAGGAAGGAAGGAAGGAAGGAAGGAAGGAAGGAAGGAAGGAAGGAAGGAAGGAAGGAAGGAAGGAAGGAAGGAAGGAAGGAAAGAAGGAAGGAAGGAAGGAAGGAAGGAAGGAAGGAAGGAAGGAAGGAAGGAAGGAAGGAAGGAAGGAAGGAAGGAAGGAAGGAAGGAAGGAAGGAAGGAAGGAAGGAAGGAAGGAAGGAAGGAAGGAAGGAAGGAAGGAAGGAAGGAAGGAAGGAAGGAAGGAAGGAAGGAAGGAAGGAAGGAAGGAAGGAAGGAAGGAAGGAAGGAAAAATCACCTGGCCCCAATGAGAATGGCCATTAGGATGATACTTCTTTATGGAAAGTGTTATTGGGCACTGAACAGGCTGCCTAGGGAGGTTGGTTGAGTCACCCTGGAGATATTTAAAAGGCGGGTAGATGAAGTGCTTAGGGATATGATTTAGTAGTTGACAGGTACAGGAATTGATGATCTCAAAGGTCTTTTCCAACCTAATGATTCCATGAGTCTATGATTTTTTTCACGTAAATTCAGTCACTGTTCTGATTTCGCAGCACTTAAGGAAGAGGTGCCATCTTTTCTAATACATAACATTAACATGATCAGCTGCTTTCAAACTTCTGAACTAGTCAGGTCAGTTCTTTCCATTCTCAATGTTTTAAAACTCAAGGAAATCTCATGTAGGATCTACCAATTTTTCTCACAAAAAAAAATCTGTTCATGAGATGTCTTCTCTTTTCAAACACTGGTGTAACTGTTGCATTGATAACCACTCCAGATCACATGTTGCTCAGGACTCTTATCCCTTGAAACACTTCTGGAAAAAAAAACCTTTTAAATTAGATTTCTTAGAGCGGAATCTGTCAAATACAAGGCCACCTTTGTCAGAACAATACATTTAAAAAAAAAAAAAAAAAAGCCTTCATCTGATGCAAACAGACACTCCTTGAATGTATCATGTGTCTGAAAAACGTACGGTAAGGTTAATAAGCATTGTTATTTATTTGGCTTCACTTCTCTGCTGTGGGCAAGGCCTGTGGTTTTAAACAATCCTGTTTGTGTGTAACTAAATGCCCTTTTAATTTGCCATAATTTCAAATATTTTGTTTTGTAGTTATAATTAATTAACATACCTTTTAAGATTTTTTTACTCTGTTTTACCTTGTGAGGCTTGCTTTTTCTTCTATGCACATGTGTAACCTCCAATAGCAGTAATAACAGTTATGAAATATGTCCCCAGGGTAGACAATTTCCCTAAAAACCCTTTAAAATGTAAATCTATGCACCATTCTTGCCAGCATGTATGCTCCAGTAAGTGAAACTAATATTCTGTACTTGCCAGCATAATAATCAAAAAAACTGAATAAATTCCAAGCACCAAAGTTAAAAGAAAGTTCTTAATTTTACCTCTGCATAACAACATGCATGGTGTTAATTTCAACTACATAGTTATTTCTTGCCATCTGACTTTTTAAGCGTAACGTGATGTTGAGGTTGTGGAGGGTAAGAAGACTATATTTAATTTCACTGTATGCTTCTACTATTATAACTTCTGGAAAATGTAGTACAAAAATACTATGTTATAGAGCTCCAAGAAAAATCAGAAGATAGTGATCCAGCATTATTAGGACAGATAAGGACAGAATGCATAATCGCTTACTTAACATACTCAGATTAGAAGCTACAATGAGTAGGATCACAGTTACTTTTGATCTCAGATTGGTTTTCTACAATTTAATTCCACTCAATGCAATGGATTATTCTTGGTTTACTCAGTTGGGAATAAAACGCAATCTGTATTATCATTTTCTTACAAAGAAAGATTGTTCTTAGTTGTGTTTAACCTAAATTTTGAATAAATGCTCTGCTGAAAAGTGCAATATTGTGTCTACATATGTATAAATAGACATGAATATACATTAACAAAATGGTGCTGTAATACTGAAAACCAAGGTTATACAAGTTTAATTAAGGTAGTGCTTTTGAAAAGGGTCTATTCCTCTCTTCATATTTTATTCCAAGTTCAGAGATGGAATTTTTCTAGCACAAATATAATACACATAAATACTCCTGAGTCCTTCCTCTCAAAATTTTTCTAGATTTCTAATATATTCTACCTATTCTACCCATACTACACTGGGGCCTGCAACAGCAATGCCCATACCAAAATATAATATCCAAAGTGATGAAACTAAGTAATTTATGTTGTGAATGCTTCTGTTTTGCTGGGAAATAAATTGACTTGTGCTATAAGTGTTGTCAAAGATGTTTCACAAGCAATAACCTTCCTACAGTGATGTCAATGGTTGCAACTCAGAGCAGGATCAGACTCTCACTCTCATTTCATTTGCTAGATCTTGTTTCCATTACTATTTTAAAAGACTGCATTTCCCAACAGTGGTCTGATGAATGATTTAACAGACACATATCCTCCTTGGTTTTGGTGCTCCTGTTATTTTTGTAAATGCTTTTTTTTTTTATTTCTCCTCCATGTTTCCTAATAAATCCAACCAGTATATCATTAATACTACTTGTCACTATCTTACCAGCAATAAATACATCAGGAAGGCAGACATCTCATCCAATATTGATACTACAGTCATGAGTGTACTATAAATTGGTCTGAGACATGAAATATTACTGGAGACTAATACTGGAGAAGATAAGAAAGTTTATCAGTTCCCCTTCATCTTCTCCTTAAGAGTCCTTTCTAACAGAATATAGCATTATAGATTTTCTGTTTGTAATGGTCTTTTGAAGAAAGCTTATGTTTTAAAAAAAACTTCCTGCAGTTCTTATTTCAAATAATGGATAAATATATGTAGATATATAGTTTTTTTAGTTTGTAAACACATTTAGACTCGAACTACAAAGCAGGTTGTTTTTTCCTCAGCTTTTAAGGACATTTTAAGGACAGCAGCTCTCAAAATTATGTGTCATTAATGGCCTCAAAACTTACAGTAACAAAGCCACATAATTTAAACACCGTGTATCACAATACATCACCTAATCAACCCTGAGGAATGCCTAATGCTTTCAGACCCTCTTTTTCATGGTAGTGGCCGGAGTGATAATGTGGTTTCCTCATTGTTGAATCAGTGAAATTACTACCCTTTTGTTCTACTCCATAAGACTTCTGCCAAGAAGAAAAAATTATTAAAAACTAATTGTTCATCTCTTTCTAGTTATCTTCCTAAACCTAGCAGTAAATACATTCACAAGAACACTGGTGTTCTCCAGCCTCTTAATAGTTCGCTTTTATAGAACAGTTTTTGCTTGACTCTTCATCAGTCACCAGCTACTGTACATGAGAACTCCTCATCTAACTGTGATGCACACTCCCATTACAGATGTGTTGTACATTTACTGAGAGGATTAGGACTGTGGGTACAGCTACGTTAGCATAATTATACCCCGGAAAATATTTTTAATACAGGCAAGGCCTAAGGTAGCATAACGTTTCGAAATTCAGTAGGTATAATCTACTTAATACGTGCTTCAAGGGACTTGACAAAATCTGATATAACTGAAAATGCAATCCTACTTGAGAAGAGCAGTTTGCATGTTAAAACATTATCTGAAAGGTATATCCCACACCAACACCAATTGCACTGTAAAGAACTGTTACACAGCTGATGATATACATCAAAAGTAAAGTACCATTGCACCTAATTTTTACCTGGTTTTAGCTCCAACAGCCCATTACAATCACTGTCTTTTATTTTGGTGGTATGCTAAGGTTAAAGCCTGAGCAACAGAAAAAATAACAATAGCTGTCTGATTTTGCCCTCATGTATCTAACGTGGGTTATTTAATGACCAATGATACTTGCAAATAAATTGTACCTTGTTTTCAAGATTTCATTCTGGATTCAATAAATACTCATGTAACACAGAAAGCCAGTGAGATAGTGCATAGATCACTCAAAACACTAGCTATAGCAAACAGAGCCTCTATGTTTGAATTTAAAAAGTATTATGCTTACCAGAACATGCTGGACTCAAAATGTAACTTGTAAATAAAATCTTGAAATTTGAAAATTATTTTTTCTTAGCAAAAAAGTGAAAGAGTGATTCTTAAACAAGCGTAATTGCATGCAGAGGAAAAGGCAACCATTCATTTGGAGTGCTTAAATCTGTAAAAGAAATATTGTTTGGAGGGTCAACTTTTTTCAGAAGTTAATATTTTAAATTAAAAACAAAAATCCATGCAATGTACAAAGAGCTCTCTTTCCTAAAGATTACATGATAAATGTTCTATTTAGGAAAGTGTTTGTACTGGGCTTGCATTTATTGATCCTCTCTCAAATACATAAGGCAAGATTCCATTTTGTCACCAAAGCAATAACTTTCCCTAGTTTGTGAGACAAAAATACAATCCAAACCAGCTAACACTTGAATATAGTGATGTTTATAGTTAAAATCAATTTGGAGAAAGAACCAAAATGAAACAGACCAGAAAGCATGAGCATGAAGAGCGTGTAGAAGAGCTGGGGACCAACGTGCCCAGCCTAACAGCCCAGGTTCCTTCCCAGTGGAGAATGTTAGAACCATGGATCACATCTACGGTGAAGAATTGTCTTCTGGCAAGGAAAAATGATGTTGAGAACATTTGCTAGCTGAAGCAAAGTCAACAAACAGAAAAATACTTCGAAGTTTTGCAAGCATACCTGCATTATGTGCTTTATTCTTACAATTTTTCTGTGTAGGCTTGTATATGCATAAGGCTTGTAGTGATGACAGAATCACAGAATAACCAGTTTGGAAGAGACCCACCAGATCATCGAGTCCAACCATTCCTATCAAACACTAAACCATGCCCCTTAGCACCTCGTCCACTTGTGCCTTAAACACTTCCAGGGAAGGTGAATCAACCACCTCCCTCGGCAGCCTGTTCCAGTGCCCAATGACTCTTTCTGTGAAAAATTTTTTCCTAATGTCCAGCCTAAACCTCCCCTGGCGGAGCTTGAGGCCATTTCCTCTTGTCTTGTCCCCTGTCACTTGGGAGAAGAGGCCAGCACCCTCCTCTCTAAAACCTCCTTTCAAGTAGTTATAGAGAGCAATGAGGTCTCCTCTCAACCCCAGATCTCTCAGCTGTTGCTCATAAGGCCTGTTCTCCAGCCCCTTCACCAGCTTTGTTGCTCTTCTCTGGACTCGCTCCAGAGCCTCAACGTCCTTCTTGTGGTGAAGAGGCCTAGAACTGAACACAGTATTCAAGGAGCAGTCTCACCAGTGCCAAGTACAGAGGGAGAATAACCTCCCTGGACCTGCTGGTCACGCCATTTCTGATACAAGCCAGGATGCTATTGGCCTTCTTGGCCACCTGGGCACATTGCTGGCTCATGTTCAGTCGGCTGTTGACCAACCCCCAGGTCTCTCTCCTCCAGGCAGCTTTCTAGCCAGGCTTCTCCTAGTCTGTAGCTCTGCTTAGGGTTGTTGTGCCCCAAGTGCAGGACCCGGCACTTGGCTGTGTTAAACCTCATGCCATTGGACTCTGCCCAGCGGTCCAGCCTGTTCAGATCCCTTTGCAGAGCCTCCCTACCCTCCAGCAGATCCATACTTCCACCCAGCTTAGTGTCGTCTGCAAACTTGCTAAGGGAGCACTCGATGCCTTCATCCAGGTCGTTGATAAAGACACTGAACAGGGCTGGACCCAGCACTGAGCCCTGGGGAACCCCACTTGTAACTGGCCTCCAGCTGGATTTAACACCATTTCCCACCACTCTCTGGGCCTGGTCATTCAACGAGTTTTCCACCCAGGAGAGTGTGCGCCTGTCCAGGCCAGAGGCCGACAGTTTCCGAAGCAGAATGCTGTGAGAAACTGTGTCAAAGGCTTTACTGAAGTCCAAGAAGATACATCCACAGCCTTTCCCTTGTCCAGCAGCTGAGCCACTTTGTCACAGAAGGCAATCAGGTTAGTTTGGCAAGACCTGCCTTTTGTGAACCCGTGTTGACTGGGCCTGATCACCTGGTTCTCTTGCATGTGCTTCATGATAGCACTCAAGATCACCTGCTCCATGACTTTCCCTGGCACTGAGGTCAGACTGACAGGCCTGTAGTTCCCTGGATCCTCCCTGCAACCCTTCTTGTAGATGGGCACAACATCAGCCAGCCTCCAGTCCAGTGGAACTTCCCCAGTCTCCCAGGACTGTTGGAAGATGATGGAAAGGGGTTTGGCCAGCACATCCACCAGCTCCTTCAATACCCTTGGGTGAATCCCGTGTGGCTCCATAGACTTGTGGGTGTCTAGTCGGGCAAGCAAGGCTCTGACCACCTCCCCTTGGATCATGGGAGCCTCATTTTGGTCCTCTAGCTCCGGGGTTTGTACACAGGGGAACAACTTTCTTTACAATTAAAGACTGAGGCAAAGAAGGCATTAAGTACCTCAGCCTTTTCCTCATCCCCTGTCACTGTTGTTCCTTCTGTGTCCAACAGGGACTGTATGGTCTCCCTTGTCCTCCTTTTATTATTTATATATTTATAGAAAGATTTTTTGTTATCTTTCACCAACTTTGCCAATCTGATTTCTAGGTGAGCCCTTGCCCTTCCGATTTTTTCTCTACACAATCTCTCTTCCCTCCTGTAGTCCACCCAAGAGGCCTGTTCCCTCTTCCAGAGCCCATAAACTTTTCTCTTCAACAGAAGGCCATAGGCATAAGCTGGAGAGGGGCAGATTTAAACTAGACATAAAGGGGAACTTCTTCATAATGGGAGTGGTGAGGCACTGGCACAGGTTGCCCAGGGAAGCTGTGGATGCCCCATCCCTGTAGATGTTAAAGGCCAGGTTGGATAGGGCCTTAGGCAGTCTGGTCTGGTGGGATGTCCCTGCTCATGGCAGGATGGTTGGAACTGGATGATCTTTAAGTTCCCCTCCAACCCACACTATTCTAAGACTCTCTGATCCTATGTGAAACAAGCACAGTATAATCTTTTCACTAAGGCATTGATCACCGGCTGCTTGGAGGGAAAATCAACTTTTCTATTAGCCTTATGACTGTACTCATGACTTAGTGTAAGTTTCTTATGGGTTTTGCGTCAGTTTGGTTTGGTTGTTCTTTTTTTTTTTTGGTATGTGTTTTCTTTTCTTTAACATTTCCCAATGTTTCTCATTTTGCATTTTTTTCTTTAATGTTTCCCAACATTCCCATTTTGGTTTATTTTCTTTACTATTTCCAGTGTTTTTTTCTTTAAGATTTCCTAACATATGACATTTAAGTTTTTTTCTTTACTATTTCCCAACACTTCTCACAGTGTGTTTTTTTCTTTAACATTTCCCAGTGTTTTCCATTTTAGTTTCTTTTCTTAATGTTGCCCAGTATTTCAATAAAGGATTTTGCTTTAATATTTCCCAAATTCCCCATTTAGTTTTGCTTTTTTTAATATTTGCCAATATTTCCCATTCTGTTTGTTTGTTCTTTTTAACGTTTCCCATTTTGTTTTTTCTTTTTCTTTCTTTAACATTTCTCAACTCTTCCCATGTAATTTTTTTTCCTTTAACATTTCCCAATATTCTCCTTTTTTTTTTTTAAGATTTCCTAGTGCATCCTATTTTGGATTTTTTCTTTAATATTTCCCAATGCTTCCCATAGTGCGTTTTTTTTTCTTTAACCTTTCCCAGTGTTTCCCATTTTATCTTTTTTTTCTCTAGCATTTTCCAATATTTCCTGTATTGGATTTTTCTTTAACATTTTACAACATTCCCGTTCTGTTTTGCTTTCTTTGATGCTTCCCAATGTTTCCCTTTTTTTTCTTTAACATTTCCCATTTTTTTAAGATTTCCCACGTGTCCTTTAACATTTCCCAACATGCCGCATTTTGGATTTTTTTCTTCAATGCCTCCAGTTTTCTTTTTTGTTAAAATTTCCAATTTTCTATTTAACATTTCCCAATATTTCCTGTTTTTTTTTTTTTCTTCAACATTTCCCAACATGCCCCATTTTGGATTTTTTACTTCAGTGTTTCCCCAACATCTCCCATTTTGTTTTTCTCTCTTTGACATTTCCCAATGCTTCCAATTTTTTTCTTTTTTTTTCAATGTGCCACATTTTGGATCTTTTTCTTGAATATTTCCCATTGTGTTTTTTTTTTTCTTTACCACTTCCCTTGTTCCCCTCGTGGTTTTTTTCTTTTTCTTTTCTTTACCATTTTCCTTCTTTTCAATTTATTTTGCTTCACCATTTCTCTCATTCCACATTTTTTTTGTTTGTTTTCCTTCACCATTTCCCCTGTTCCCGTTTTTTTCCTTTACCATTTCCCTCCTTCTTCACTTTTTTCTTTATCATTTCTCTCGCTCCCCCTTTTTTTTTTTTTACCATTTCGCTCCTTCCCCATTTGTTTGGTTTTTTTCCTTTCCTATATCCCCTGTTCCCCATTTGGTTTTTTGTTTTGTTTGTTTTCCTTTCCCATCTCCCCCGCTCCCCATTTGTTTTTTCCTTTTCCTTTCCCTTTCCCTTTCCCATCTCCCCTGTCCCCCATTTTTTTTGTTTGTTTGTTTTCCTTTGCCATCTCCCCCGTCCCCCATTTGTTTTTTCTTTTTTCCTTTTTCTTTCCCACCTCCCCCGGCCCCGATTCGTTCCCGCTTTCCCTGGCCGTGCCCCCCCCGCCGCTCGCTGCCGGCCCTGCGAGGCTAGGCCATGGCCGCCCCCCTCTGGACGAGCCGCCGGGCGGGGGGCAGGATCAGGTTCCGCGCGGCCGGGGCGGTGCCCGGGGCGGGCGGGGCGGCGGCGGCGAGAGGGGTAAGAGTGGGGCGCGGCGGGGATGCGGGGAGCCCGGTGTGCGTCGAGGGGAGCGGCCTCGGGCCGCGTGTTTGTCTCTCGGGCCGAGGCGGAGGGTTCCGGCGGGGCGGCGGGGCCCGGCCTGGCGCTGCCCATCCCCGGGAACGCGGGCCGGGCCTGCGGCGGGCGGCGAGCAGCGGCCGAGCCCCGTTAGGGAGCTCTGCCCGCTTCGCCTTTTCTGTCTCGTATCGGGGCCGGGCTCTGCTCCGCGGCGGCTCCGCTCTTTCGGGGTGGCTTTGTGTGTTTATGTCCGTCCCCGCGTTAGTGGAAATAGAGGAAAGGGGGAAAAAACGCCCAAAAGCACAGAAAAGCAACAACGACGACAACAACAAAATCGTCAAAAAGCTGATTTTATGAACTCCGTGTATCGCGTCTATCAGATTTGATTTACCCTTTGGCTGAATAGTCTTGTATTATTATTTCTTTTTCATTTTGCGTTTATCAGCAACATCCCTTCGTGGATTTTTTTTTTTTTTTGCTTCTCAAGACGTGCGGGTGGTTTTGTTGCTATAAGCTGTTGAGCAGAAAACATCCTTCCTATCTTTGGCGCTAGAAAGCGTGGCAGAAGCCTCCTGCTGGAGCAGAGCAGTGATTTGCCGTAGTCGAGCTGAAGGGTCTGAATTGTGCCGCCGTAGAAGCCTTGTCTGTGTGATGCCTTGTGGTTTCCATATCAGCACTGTGTTCTCCAAAACAACAGCAACTCGCAGGGAGGGAAGAATCTAAACTGGAAACGGGGAGAGTGGGGAAATAGTTTTGGGAAAACTTATTTGATGCTCCTGTGAAAAAGGAAAATAATGTAGCATTAGAAGAAAAGAATGTAGAATAAAAATATCTTAAGGTTTATCTACCTTAACTAGCAACCTTTTTTATGACGGAAAACTTCACCTTATTTTTTTCTTTTCAAAATTGTTATCTATTTCTAGTATACATACGTTTTATTTTTCCATAACTTGTTAACAGTAAGATGCGTGTTACTTACAGATTAGCATGGGTGTTCCTAGTTTCGTCTATTGTGCTTTCAAGAGCCTTTTTTTTATCAGGAACTGGATACATTCTCCCCATCTTTGCACAGAAGTGCACTAGTAAAGTTAGATCAATATCAGCATTACGGAAAAGAGAACTGCACTACTTACATGCTAATAGATGGTATTTGTATTCTGTCTGGCTCAGTGTCTGTGCATTCTGCAAAGAGGAATGGCATACAACTTCTCAGTTGTGCAAATTGCTGCAAATGATTTTGGTTTAATGGATAACACTTTAGTCAGTGTATTGGGATCTGTTGTGAAGACCTCTGCTCCATGTTTCATGTTAAAAGACTTAAAATTGTGTGGAGAATACTTCTGAATTTTCCAATGGGCTTTGTGTTTAAGAACCTTGCTGAAGTAGGTTAAGCCAATACAATGCCATGCTGACAGTATATTCTGTCATCATCAGTAAACACAGTTTTGTTTCACCATTGGCATTTCCAACAATCAATATATAAATACACAATTTTGTTTTCAGAACCATCTTTCACATAGAAATTGGTTTGGAGTAGTGTTGATTGTTTTTTATGCAATCATTGGCTTGGACAGTATTAGAGTATTTCATTTGGTAGGCTTTTCAAATCCTGTGTGTCCTTGATACAAGACACACTGTGTGGTAGTCTTGTAACATAGTGTAATGATTTTCTGCATTATTTGTGCATTATTGTCACAATATACAATGAGAATTTTTTTGGTTTGTAAGGAAAATGTCAAATCTTAGTGAAGGCTTACTGGCAGCTGTTTAGTGGGGCTTCTTGTTCATTCATCTATGTATGCTATTGTCACCTCTATGAATAATATAGTGTACCTTAAGAAGTTCTATAGAAACTGTACTTAATCAAGTTTAATGAATGTGATGATCAATTCTCTATGCTAAAAACATGAATAGGCATTATTATCTATGCCTGGGTTTCATACATTCAGTATTTGTAGTGTCA
Organism: Clamator glandarius; assembly: GCA_033459285.1. Lineage (NCBI taxonomy): Eukaryota > Metazoa > Chordata > Aves > Cuculiformes > Cuculidae > Clamator > Clamator glandarius. The sequence continues at coordinate 1,281,520 of JAUNZM010000366.1, forward strand.
CATATATTCTGCATGTATTAAAAGGTTGTTTTTCAGTTTCTGAAACTAATCCCGTATTTCAAAAGTTAGAAGAAAATGTTTCCAATTAATTGCAATTTGAAGTATTTACTGATTTTTTTTGTAAAGAGGTGATCTGTTACTATCCCTAACCACCCCCCAAACCTAGTAAAAAAAAATTGCCGTGTTGTTTGTTTTGCAATACTCTCTACAAATTACTTTTGACTACTCTGTACCACACACATTTATCGGTGGGTGAAAGTTTTGAGTATAGTTGAGGCCGATTTCCAAGTTGCAGCTATAACTTGCACACCAGCTAAAGTGGATATTAGGCTCATGGCTCGATCCTTACTGTGGTACAGAATATTATTCATTAGACAAAAGTGAACAGATTTGTTTTTAATCCAAAGGCATTTTAAGTTTCTTTAATACAGTAGTGTGACGTGTACAGAAACTTAAAAATAGCTGAATGTTTAAAATCTATTTTTATACTTGATTCAGAATACATAATGCTATTCAATTCTATCACAGTACTTTAACATACAGAACCGCTACATCTTTTTACATCTTTTTTGATGCATTCAGCATTGTGCGAAATTTCAGGAGGTTAGTAATGTCACCTTTCAAACAAAACTACTTATAATCATAATAGAGGCTGTGAGTTAGTTTCTCAGCTACCTTTTTATTTCTGCTTTGAATGATTCAGAATGATTTGTTATTAGCATAGCTTTTAAATGTAAATTTCAAGGTTCTCTGTCTTGCCTATTATCTCTGTATCTATATCTCTGTCTTGCCTATCTAGGTAGTCGGTGGAAATCTGCTTTGTTCCTTGTGGAACAGTGCACGTTACTTTTGTTTGTGTTAAAACCTTAATTTCAACCAGTCCTCTCTATTGTCATCCAGAAGTGTGCAGTCCAGGGTATCTTGGCAGATGAAACCATATGGTTGATATTAATGGGGTAAGTTGGTGCCCTGCCATTAAAACGGGTACACTAGCCTGTTTTCCAGTTGGTTTTTTTTTTCTTCCTTTCCAGTTGTTTGGTGTTTTGGTGGGTTTTTTTGTTTGTTTTGTTTATCGTCCTTTGTTGGTCATTGATGTCCAGCCTTTACTTCCACAGCCTTCCATTGTGTGCTGGAATAAGTGTTACCACTTAGATTCTGAGTAGTGAATTCTCTACAAGTCGGGCTACAGTTGTCAGGTCCTTATAATATTGCTAGTCATCTTAGAAAGCTCTGTATGCAAGAGAAAAATTGCCTTTGTGACAGCAGGAGAATAAGCAGGAAAGTGTGAGATCTTTCAATTTACTGTGAGTGGTTTCATTTATCTTAATGTTGCAAAGACTCTCCCCGAGGGATTCTGGCAATCACCTGAATGTACTTCTCGGGAATGGTAGTAACCATACAGAAGGTAACTGGGAGAAACAGAAGAGCTTCTAGAAACTGGAGGCAAAGCCAAAGGTGTAGGAGTAATTAGTGTTTTACACAGCCTGTGTGGTTTCGTTTCCATCCTGCGCCAGGCAGTGCTAACACAACATGCCTGTGAGATTGATAGCCAAAAGGTAGGGGAGGTTAATGGCACAGGATGAAAATCAACTATGAGAGGGTATCTTTAGCCAAGTCAAATCTTGGCTCAGATGTTGAAATTTAGTTTAAAAGTTTTGAAATACTCTTCTTAGCAGCTATAAAATGCATGTTGCAATTACCATACTGCTTAATTGAGACAGATCTAATTTTAATCTCAAGCAATTCCTAGCCAAAGTTTGGGCCTTGAGATCACTCTTAACATAGGCATTTCCTCTATATCCTCAGAGCACTTCAAGCAACACAGGAGCTACAGGGCAAAGCCTATTACTGTGTTTTCTATCTTTGACATGCATGTTTGCTAATCCAGTGTGATGAGCATTAGTTTCCAGGGTATTATCTTTAATAGCTTTGTGAAATAGTAGATGGAGTATCCATCAATGGAAAAGAGTAAGTTTCCTTGTAGGAAACACATGACTACATGTGGAAAAAGTAATCATTGGAAGCAAGTCACCTTTTGCTTTCTATAAATCTGTAGTTTTTTTAGCTAAGTGGCTTGCATGGGTGCGGTGAAAAGGAGTTAGTGAACACGAAATTAATTTCTGTTTTCTTGAAATTTTGGCACCTGAGGATTTTACTGTTCTAGGAGTGGGCACAAAGAAACCAGAGCTGCAGCATGCCAGCTGTTTTCTGGAAACTGAACTGAAGGTCAGCATAAATAGTGGAGAAGTGTATATTTAACACATAATTGTTTGTTTTCATGTTTCATGGGAGAAGCAAATTTCAAGAGTGCAAGTTTGAAAGGGATCATCTTTTGTGCATGCTTCGTAGAAGATTGCATGTTTCCCACCATGTACGTTTCTAAAATGACTTCTGGTTTCTACATCCCTGTTATAAAACAGGAGGAAAAGATTTTTGATTCGTTTTTTATAAAGCCAGACCTTTCAGGTACTTGTGCCTTTAAAAACTTGAAAGAGAATTTAACTTGCTATTTATTTAACAGTGTTTCTTGAAGTTGCCAATAAAAAAGTCTAACTCAGTCAGTCTGTGTTCTTATTACTGTGAAGACATTAATGAACTTTAGCATTGAAATACAAAAATAGTTAAATCTGCTTTGAGCTAAGCTAGTAAGTTCTTCGAGGCATGAACAGTATTTGTATCATGTATGGAAGGGCTGGTTTTCGTGGCAGAGTTCTGCGAAGCAGTCTACCAGGAGTAAGCAAAATGAGAGAATCAAAAATAAAACTTCCCATTTGTGTATCTAGAAGTCTGTGATTACCTTATAAAAATATTCACTACTGCAAATGATAGACTTAGGCCTTTCAGCAAATAATCATGTATACCTCCATAGTTCTCGCCCGTGCATTATTGTTAAAATACCTAGAAGCAAATTGGTTTGAAGTCCAGGAGTTACAGTTGTAGTGGGGGTGGTGGGTATGTCTTTGTGGTGCATTTTGGACAGATGTGCGCTTGCTTCCCCTGTTCTTCAGCTATGTTAACGTGCCACTAAGCTGGTGCTGACAGATACCACTTGCTAGTATTGATGTGGCACAGCAGGAGCACAGTCATGTGGCTTTTCACCATTTCAGAGTGCAGGCAGAGCAAATGGGTCATCTTGGACTGCAACATGCAGAAATGCTGGTGTGGCTCATTGCATTGCTGCTTTTTCAGAGGAAGTATCCTGATGGAGAACACCCTGGTGGCAGTTTAGGTCTTACTCCTGCTTAGTGCCGCAATCAATAAAAACATTAAGCTGGTCAGCTGAGGAGGTATTCACCAGTGATACAAACAGAAAAGAAGGAGAATGGAACTGAGAGTTCAAAATGGATTTTCTTATTCTAAGATAGCTCTGGAGATTTATTCCTATCGCTAAAGCATGATGTAAATAGAATGTCGTGAGTGTCTTAGCAGAGCTAAGGACTTCTTTAAATTGCAAATTAGATAGGATCATCTCCATCTGTGGTGGTGTTTAGAACTCGTGTCTCCTTTTAGGAAGCTTCCATTATAAGTCCTCAGAGTTCATTCCTCTGGGATTGTGCAGACACAGTGGTGGCCTTGTCCATTCTCTCATTTGCAAAACATACATTTCACAGCACACCAAGAATGAGATATTAGGCAAATTAAATGATAATATAAAAAAAATCCATCTCCTCCAAAAGCTAAAGACTTCTCACACCTAAGTCTTTTCTTGAGTCTCTCAGAGTAACCCTGTGTTTTTCTGGATCAGTTTCTTTAGAAAATAAGAGTTGAATTGATGGAAAAAAAGGGCAGACGTCTATGAAAGATAAATTGATGATAGCAGTTATATGACCAAACTCTAAAAAATTGTTATTACGCAGTGCTGGGAGAGGTATGTCCCAGTAAGTTAGAATGTAGCATTTGGACCCGGTGATCCGGTGGGTCTCTTCCAACCTGATTGTTCTATGAATGTACAATGTTATGCGCTTGTGCATGGTGTATTGTGATAAGCAGGGTCATGGTGCTGAAACGACTGAAAAATGCTCCACATCTTTTTTTTCCACACTATTCTCTGGTTACATCCACAACACAGCGCAAGAGCAGCTTTAGAGGAAGAACTGAAGAGTGAAACAGGAAAGAACTGCTTTGAGTGTCATTGCCACTGAGAAAAACACCTGTGAACAAAACATAAATACCTCCATTTGTAGATAGGGGCTCGCAATAGAAGAAGAGATAGTAGATTGTTAATCTAGAAAGGAAAGCTATTAGTGAATAAGGTTTGAGGAAGGCAGCTTCCTTCATAATGTTTAAATAGTCTCATCCATTACTTCCCAGCTAAAACAGAGGTTTTTTTCTCATTTTTATAGGGTGACAAGGTGAAAACTCAAGATATTTGGATTGGTTATCACCTCTGTTAATCATGTGCTGGGGTTTGCCTTGCCAAGTGAGAAAACGAATTTATAAAAGCGTGTTTTTATTTATTACTTTGGATCATGAAATAAGGATGATTTGACAAAGTCAGATTCGAAAGATCTAAGTGGCATGTTGCCCTAGAAAGGATGATCAGTGACTCTATACCAATATATTGCAAAATAAAAGGTAGTAGAATGAGGAGATATGAAGCCTCAGGCATTTTGGAACTAGGGGAAGTCTTGTCAATGGACCTTAAAAACATTTTAAACCCATTTAATCTGGGTTTTGTGCATAACCTGCAGATAGTATAGGCTTGTCAATATGATTGTCCTGGCTTGGATGCCTTCTAAGTGAATCTATGTAACAGCTGTTTTCTTGCTTTTACTGTGAGGATTGATTCATGCTTGTTCTGCTCTAGTTCTGTGACTAATGGCCCTGTTGAATTTTAGTTAGGTTGTGTGGCCCAGAGATGTCAACACTGTTCCTTTCCCTAATTTTCTCCAGAGTTTCAAGAAAAACTCTTTTTGCCCGAGCGCTTTCTCACACCATTCTGCTTAGGAAACTGACTGCCTCTGTCTTGGACAGGTGCCCCCCCGCCCTTCCCGGCCTCGCGCACCCCGTGTGGAAAACTGATTGGATGGCTGGGCCCAAAGAATTTTGGTAAATGGTGTTAAATCCAACTGGAGGCTGGTCACAAGTAATGTTCCCCAGGGCTCAGTGTTGGGTCCAGCCCTGTTCAGTATCTTTATCAATGACCTGGATGAAGGCATTGAATGTACCCTTGGTGAGTTTGCAGACAGTAAGCTGGGAGGAAGTGTTGATCTGCTGGAGGGTAGAGAGGCTCTCCAAAGGGATCTGAACAGATGATCAGTGGGATGAGACCAACAGGTTTAACAAGGCCAAGTGCAGAATCCTGCAATGAGGGAACAAAACCCCCATGCAACACTACAGACTTGGGGAAGAGTGGCTTGAAAACATCCTGGAGGAGAAGGACATGTAGATGTTGGTTGACAGCCGACTGAACATGAGCCAGCAGCGTGCCCAGGTGGCCAAATGCCAATGGCATCTTGGCTTGTATCAGGAATGGTGTGAGCAGGAGGTCCAGGGAAGTTATTCTCCCTCTGCACTCGGCACTGGTGAGACTGCTCCTTGAATACTGTGTTCAGTTCTGGACCCCTCGCTACAAGAAGGATGTTGAGGCTCTGGAGCAAGTCCAGATAAGAGCAATGAAACTGGTGAAGGACCTGGTGAGGGGTGAGGAGCGGCTGAGGGAATTGGGGTTGTTTAGCCTTGAGAAGAGGATGCTGAGGGGAGACCTTATTGCTCTCTATAACTCCCTGAAAGGAGGTTGTGGAGAGGAGGGGGCTGGCCTGTTCTCCCAAGTGACAGGGTACAGGACAAGGGGGAATGGCCGCAAGTTGCACTAAGGGAGGTTTGAATTGGATATCAGGAAAAAAAATTCATAGAAAGGGTCATTGGGCACTGGTATAGGCTGCCCAAGGAGGTGGTTGAGTCACTATCCCTGGAGGTGTTTAAAAGACAGGTAGACAAGGTGCTGAGGGACATGGTTTAGTGGCAGATAGGAATAGCTGTACTCGATGATCTCTTCCAACCTGATGATTCTATAATTCTAAGCTCACTAGATTCAAGTCAGGATGTTAGACCAAAGTGCCTTCCTGATATCATGAATACAAAGGCACCATCGCGAACAATACAATAAAATGCACAGCTCAGTTCATACCCCTGCAATGATATTCAATCTCTTCCTCAGCTGTCCATCTCCATTAAAAATATTCTGTCATTACCAGTGTCTGAGTGATTGCAGATATGCTGTTGGAAAAAAAACCAAGCAAACTCTAAAGAAGCAACAAAAAAGAATAAACAAAGCCATTTCAGAATTTCATGTTCGTAGAGCAGAATTTCCTGCCTGGGAACCCATACTGGTGAAAACCCAGCCATCACCCAGATCTGAGTGTCTGTTCCAGTAGGGGTTAATAATGGAGGCCGTACTATGTAGGAGTTCTGCAGGCCTGTGTAGCATGAATGCTTTGTGAGTTATGTGCCTTTTCTTTTTAAAAGGTGACTTTAAAAAATGTTCTATGGGTCATGAACCTGAAATTGTCAGCATAGAGCTTGAAAGCTGGTCCCGTAGGGAACGTTTTTTATGAATCACTGTAAAGGAAAGCAATGAAACTGTTAAGTATCAGTGACAGCTATGATTCATAGCCTCTGATTAAAGCAATGGAGGACATGTTGTGCAACAGGATGTAGACAGCAAATTTGATATGGAAATGCAACTGTATCACAAAGTATATTCCTTAAAGCAATTTTCAGGCAGGTATTAAGCTCTAAATTGACTCAGGATAGTCACTTGTGAGATTATTTTAATTATCCAAGGAGGTATGTTTTTTGTGTGTTGTTACTTTGCAGGGTTATTTCTTGTTTTCAAAAGTCAAGCTTTTTTTTCATCTCTTTCAGAGCTTAGTGCTTCTATAAATGTCACCGCTTTCCCTTTCTTTTATTTTTCAGAGAAATACTGTGTTCGCTGCCTCGTACCATTATTGGCAGAGAAGCTGAGAAGCTGAAAACAATGTTGGAAACAATTGGTAATCTTTTTTTACTTGTGTCACTGTATTGTTATGGCCAAATCAAGTGTGCACGATGTATTTAAGATAGTGCTATAAACTGCCTAAGGGTTTTTTAAAAAAATACATGCTGTACTTAGAAATATATTATATATTTGATTTTTTTCATTTTGTGTTTGAAAACAAAAGATCTGCTCTTATTTGTTTGGTGTATCTAAATTTTCGCCTGTTATCTTTATTTCACTGTTTTAATCTTCAGTAGAATTGAAAAAGTTTGTATGAAGAAGACAAATGTTTTCTATTTTGGCTGGTTTTGTCACTGCCGATTTTCAACAGTCTGTAGCCACAGTACCTGTAACTGAATTTTAAAATGCTCTTTCACTTCTGTAGCCCAGTTCTTGATGGCCTAAATTACAGTTTTTGCTGGCTTCAGTTTTATGCTCTGCCTCTGACTTCCTGATTAATTAGACATACTTGTGCCGTTAGTTAATTCTTCTGTTGTTGTAGCAGTAGAGAGAGGGATGCTTTTAAACCTGTTACCTGCTTTTGTGTGGCTATTTTCTAAACTGCTACTGACTAGGAATGGTTATCACTACAGATACGCATCGGGCCCTCCAGGCCATGGAGCGGTTACAGGCAAAACTTCGGGATCGAGGTGACACTGCAAATGAGGAGAAACTAAGCTTCTTAAAATCAGTGCTGCAGAGTCCTCTCTTTAACCAAATTCTTAACCTTCAGACTTCCGTTCAACACCTGAGAGATCAGGTAGGAAAAGCTGTCTCCCATCTTCAACAGCAAAATTGCCAAGACTGTGCAAAAATGAATGTGTCTCTGCATGTTGAATACTGAAATCAAATAACCTAAATTAAATGTCTGATCCAAAGCTTCAGGGAACTGAGGGGCAACATACCCATTATTTTTCTGGGCTTTGTTGAGGCTCATAGTTTGTGTGCATTTTTACATGTATTTTTTACTTCGCACGTTCATGGTAGGGAAATGGTGACGCTGGTTGTGGAGTTAGTGTAAGGCTTCCTGTTTCTGTCCTTCAAAAGGAACATGTTACATATAAGCTCTTAGGTTTTTTTCCCTAGGTGCCTTTTACTGCTTTCTTGGGTCTTACCCTGATAAAATGTTAATATATGAGGGAAGCTGTAGAATTTTGACTTCATAAAGAAATGAAGTTGTGAGTTTTTTTATAGGAATAAAAGATCAAAGAGGAGCAAGAACTCCCATCTCCATTCTGCTTGAGTTTTTTCTTTTCCCTCAGTGTTTTAAAAAGTTTTTTTGAAGAGCTATACAACTATTGCCAAATTCAGGAGAAAGCCATCTTTTAGGAAGGTATAGGTTGAAAGAGGTAGTAAGAGCAGAGAAACCATAATGGCTATTTACTTTCTAAATCAATATGATTCCTTGCAAGCGTCTCAGCAGAAGTATGTTACAAAGTGAGACCTGCTTATGGGCCTGTAGTGGTCTTAATAAATTTGATGGTAGGATACATTGCTGTCTTGAGGCACTGTGTCTGGAACACATAGAGATGTTAGGGAGAGCCCAGTCATCTCTTCCTGCAGTGAGTCTGGAAAATGAACCAGCAAATACAGTAAATATCTGTCATTTTTTCCTAGGAAAAAATAGGAGGCAAATATAAAGTTTTAGCAGAGAAATGTTCCTTCCATTTCAGTGAGAGTTAATACCATGTTTTACGGTCTAAAATAGTAAGACTTATTTTTCTCCTCCTACAGATAAGTGAACTAAAAGAAAATCTGGGCTTCTGCATGCATGGAATGTTTTCAGATTTGCTGTCCCATATCCTTAAAGCTTCTGTATGTTAATTGGGAATATATTCCTTTCTTTGTTAGTGCATGCTTAGCAAGAGCCTCTTGAGTTTGCATTTGTGTTACGTGCAGTAGTGGGAACTGAGCAATATGTTGCTTTGCTTCATCTGGGTATTGCTGAGGCATGATGCTAAAGTCAGCAAATCTGATGCTATGATACTTACTGGTAGGTGCTTTAAAGCCTTTTTTCCCTAAAGTGAGTGAGCAGGATTTGTTTGCACTGCAGATTGTGTCCTTGCAAAGTAAAGAACTGAGTGGGAAAATTCCATGAACAGCAAAGGGTTGGGGTTTTTTAGAATTGCTATCCTGACTTCACTAGTTGCTTGAATTGAGGAGCACTGAAGGAATCAGGGTTTTTTCCTGCCTCTCTGTATTCTTACTTTTCGGTGAATTGCTTACTTTCTCATGCTGAAGAACAGTGTTTTTTTCTGAAGATAAGGAATTTATGAGAAAAAAACAAGAGATTGTGATAGTTTGAACTTTTCAGTAGTATTTTCTTTAGTAAATATTTAATAAAAAATACTCAGACTGTGCTGCCAGTGCTCTCTGGCTTCTTTTGTCTCCTGCTGTCCATCTCCTCCCCTCCTCCTCCTCTCTACTCCCAGCTCTGCCAGAACAAAATACCCTTCCTTTGGCTGAGCTGCATTCCTCAGATTATTTTGCTTGTGAGTTTGACCATAGGTTTTAGTTCACAGTGCAGTAGTGGTGAGGAGTACCCCCATAGTGCAGCACGTACTGGATGGCACAGGATACCTGACTGTCAATGCTAGAACAGATTTAGGGAGGAAGTGGAGAATCTCTGTGTTTTCATATTGCCCGTGAACAGCTGTATTACTTTTTTTGTGTGTGTTTGCACAGCTAGAGGATACCTCTAGTTCTTATCCTGAACCTCTTTCTGCAACAATGCCATTTGATTTGTGTTGTGAAATAAAATGTATCTGGACTGGAGGCTGGCTGATGTCATGCCCATCTATAAGAAGGGGCGCAGGGAGGATCCGGGAAACTACAAGCCTGTCAGTCTGACCTCGGTACCGGGGAAAGTCATGGAGCGGGTGATCTTGAGTGCGATCATGAAGCACATGCAAGAGAACCGGGTGATCAGGCCCAGTCAACACGGGTTCATGAAAGGCAGGTCTTGCCAGAGTAATCTGATCACCTTCTATGACCAAGTGACTAAACTCTTGGACAAGGGAAAGGCTGTGGATGTGGTCTTCCTGGACTTCAGTAAAGCCTTTGATACAGTTTCTCATAACATTCTGCTTCGGAAACTGTCAGCCTCTGGCCTGGACAGGCGCACACTCTCCTGGTTGAAAAACTGGTTGAATGACCGGGCCCAGAGGGTGGTGGTAAACAGAGATAAATCCAGCTGGAGGCCAGTTACAAGTGGGGTTCTCCAGGGCTCAGTCCTGGGTCCAGCCCTGTTCAATGTCTTTATCAACGACCTGGATGAAGGCATTGAGTCCTCCCTTAGCAAGTTTGCAGATGACACCAAGCTGGGTGGAAGTGTGGATCTGCTGGGTCGGGAGGCTCTGCAAAGGGATCTGAACAGGCTGGACTGCTGGGCTGAGACCAACGGCATGAGGTTTAACACGGCCAAATGCCGGGTCCTGCACTTGGGGCACAACAACCCTAAGCAGAGCTACAGACTGGGAGAAGCCTGGCTGGAAAGCTGCCAGGAGGAGAAGGACCTGGGGGTGTTGGTTGACAGTCGACTGAACATGAGCCAGCAGTGTGTCCAGATGGCCAAGAAGGCCAATGGCATCTTGGCTTGTATCAGGAACAGCGTAACCAGCAGGTCCAGGGAGGTTATTCTCCCTCTGTACTCGGCACTAGTGAGACTGCACTTTGAGTACTGTGTTCATTTCTGGGCCCCTCACCACAAGAAGGATGTTGTGGCTCTGGAGTGAGTCCAGAGAAGAGCAACAAAGCTGGTGAAGGGGCTGGAGAACAGGTCTTATGGGGAGCGGCTGGGAGAGCTGGGGTTGTTTAGCCTGGAGAAGAGGAGGCTGAGGGGAGACCTTATTACTCTCTACAACTACCTGAAGGGAGGTTGTGGAGAGGAAGGGTGCTGGCCTCTTCTCCCAAGTGACAGGGGACAGGACGAGAGGGAATGGCCTCAAGCTCCGCCAGGGGAGATTTAGACTTGAGGTAAGGAAAAAATCCTTCACGGGGAGGGTGGTTAGGCATTGGAATAGTCTGCCCAGGGAGGTGGTTGAGTTGCCGTCCCTGGAGGTGTTTAAGGTTAGGGTGGATGAGGTACTTAGGAGCATGATTTAGGGATTGGTGGGAATGGTTGGACTCGACGATCCAGTGGGTCTCTTCCAACCTGGTTATTTTGTGATTCTGTGAATCTGTAATGTTTATAAGAAACGCTTCACGCTCCCCAGGGTCAAAGACATGAAGGAGCAGCCAGCAGGCTGGTTCTGGAGCAATGCCGTGCCAATTCCTGTTCCTAGGGAGGCCAAGGCCTTTCACAGGTATGCGGGAAGCACTCCTGCCGGGTGTTTTTGCTACTAGGACACTTGCAGCTACCTGAAATACTGCCCTGTCCTGCTTGAGGTCTCTAAGATCTAGGACTCAATGGCTGGAGTGCAGAAACAGCGAGAATATGTTCTTGTCCAAGTACATTGTGTTAAATGTCAATACATGGCAAACATGGTTTGGGTAGCTCCTTTTTTGTTAAAAAAGTACTTTGAATGACTGCATATAAGCACCATTTGATTGCATCTAGTGTCTGTCAGTGAGACTGTAATGTAAGTTTTGTCATATTCACTGGTATTTCTGATTTTTTCTTTTAGTTTTATACCATTTTTTTCCGTGCTGTAGGTGTTGGATATAGTAGGCAGAAAGCCAGTCAGGGAAAATTAGCATAAGCAAAATTATAAAGCAAAGCAATACTGTTTCATACAGTACTTACACAATCACGGTGCTATAAAAAACTACTTCTTTATGGAATTATTGTGATTTTATTACTGCAAGGTTGTTCAATTTATATGTTATTAAAGTTATTTCATGCAGACACAAGAGCCTTATCTTTCTAGGATTTTCACTTGTGGTTTATTGCTCCCCCTGGATAACTTATACTTCTGTGATTAGCAAGAATATACACAGTTCTCAACTTTTGCAGACATATAGGCCTGCATTTTGATGGGGACAGGGAAGAGAGTGGTCCCCTACTTGTAGTTTTTCTTGAGGATTCTGAACTTGTACCTGTAGGAATATTACAAATGTCATGTAAACCAGAAATGTTTTGAAGTATAAGTGGGTCCGTATGTGTTTCAGGACAGAAGACATTCTGAAATCTTTCATTTTTTTCACACACAAGTAACACCAGATTTAATTCTGTTAGCAGCTTGGCATTTTTTTCTTAATGTTTGGGTTTTTTTTCCTTGGAGTTTCACAAGTCAGAAGCCACTGTATGTGAGGCAGGCTTCCTGTGTTAAGCAGGTCCTCCATCAAATGTCTAGCTGGGTTTAAAAAGAGTGTGATAAAATGAGGTGTTGCTGTCAATTGTTGTTGAAGATCTGTAATTTGATACTGCATTGTAGCTGTGCTGTAGTCAGAGTTGAAGATTTGAAATGAAGTTTGTGAGAATTCTAGCTAAACTGGTGTGGATGGGAGGGTTATTTTTGCCTTTTCCTGATATAGTGTAGCATTTCTTTTCACTGGTATTTCAAACATAATGCAAATAAAAAGCAACCAGAGTTTTCAGAATAATAGAGTTAATAATTAGTTACGGAACATGCCTTTGAAAAACAAGCAATTTAGTCTGCTGGATGTGAGAATGCAAGAAGTCAGTCGATTCCTGTATATTTACAATGATCTCCAAGTTCATAGTAGTACACGGAAGGGATATCATCTTGAGAAGATGGGCACTATGTGGCATATTTGAACAGGATTCGGTGTATGAAATCTTAAAATGTAAAACTGTAGCCTGAAGCTACTTCTGTTTTAGCATGAAGATGTCAGAGTTTTCTACCAGAAAGACCACCAGGAGACTGTCATATCTTAATGGAAGAACTCCCTCAAACTCAACTAGAGAGGAAAATGGTCATACTGGACGTATGTTCAGTGGGAAGTTTGTGTGCCTGTCATGGCTAGCCTGCTGTTTGAACGTTACAGACAGTGAAATGAGCTGCCTGAACCAATCCTCTGTTAAACAGTCCTGGCAGAACATACGTAGAATAGTGCAGGACAGGCACAGAGCTCCATTCATATTGAAGGTTGTGCTCTGTGGGGTATTGAGTGATACAAAAAGAATTTTGGATTCAGAGAAGGCATATAATACAACACGTAGTAAGGACTGTGTGTCATACTCAATAACCCTTTATTGATGTGTTGCTCCATTTTTTTTTCTTTGCTATTTGTGCATTCGGGAAAGTGCTTTATTGTGTAGTAGAGAAGAACCGTGTCGTGATGTAAGCACCATTTGTATCATTCATAGTACTGTAAAAATGTCGTATTTTAGGATTACTGTGGCTTGCTTAGTCTAGCTTTTTTGTGCATTGCATGATTTTTCCAGTCTTGCAACTTGCTCCCTACACATTACTGTGCAAAGGAGTGCTGTAGATAACAGGAATGACTTGACTTCTAATCCAAAGAGGGACTTCACAAACTGGGAAGACTATATTAGCAGTCTGCATATCATGTGGTAATATGAAAAGCACTTAAAGGGGAATTCATGAACGAACATGGAAGGGAAATATATAGTGGGGTGGACACAGCAGTGTTTCCTCAGCTGCAGTCACTTTTGTGCGTTAAAATTCTGTTTCTGCCCTTTTTTGTCTGCATGCCTCTTCCTCTGTATGGTAGAAGGGATTCTAGCTTTCTGTATATAGTCTCAAATGTTGCTCTTCGCGTTATTGTAGTATTTCCTAATTTTCCTTCTATTGTCTTAGAAGATGAAAGCACACTCCATTCAAAGCAGGGCATTGACAGACATTTGAGTTTATAGGACTATTGGTAATACCGATGACCCTTCCTCTACTGCCATCCTGAAAGATGAAACCACAAGAGGCTTCTGCCACGTTAAAAGGGTGCCAAGCCAGAGTAATGCTGTGTATAAAACAGTGCTAAATGAAATTGAAGGCATTTCATGTAGTTTTCTCTACGTTTCATTGCATTGCCTGGAGTCATTACCCCTTTAAGCTTCTGAACCTTGCCTGCTTACCTTGAAGTTACCACTCTGAAGGCTGCACTGTAGAGGTTATGTGAGCTCTCACTAATCTATGTTGGGCAAAATGAGTAGGTTTTGCTCAGTTGCTTGTTTAGGCTAACAAATCTAGGTTTGCCTGAGTAGATGATGAGTTCTCTAATGACTCATTTCACCAGGTGAGCTCTGAGCAGGTAACCTTCAGCAGGAAGGGGAGTTCAGGGCTGTTTTCTACAAATGGGCGCTGCAATTTAGAAAACAATGTGTAGCCATGACTTAATAATATTTGTGATGCCAGACCCATACGCTGTGGCCTTTGAGTACACACAAGAAGTAGTTTGAGTTTGCATCTCATATACTTGTAAGCTGCTTTATCCTGCAGGGAACATACAAATGTTTTTAAACAGAAGCAGTATGACACTAGCAGTGGTGTTAGGTGCTCTTACAAGTAATAATTTGATCTATGACAGCTTTTTGTGGGAAGGAGCCTGAGAGTGGAACGTGTAAGAAGATTGAAGCTGAGAGGAGAATAAGAAATCAAGCATGATAATTGACCGAGTTCAGCGATGTGTTTTTTAATGTTGAAATGGGTTACATTGGAAAGGTGGAGGTGTCTTAACTTCTTGTGTAGGCTCATGCCTACAGAGGCTGTTTTTAGTTTCAAATCCATGCATGTTATGCAAAGGGAAGTCTTGCATTCATGGAAGGCAGAATTTGGTCATCTCTGAGTGTTGTTACATAAAATGAACTGTGAAACAAAGCTTATCTACCTGTGCCATACAGGCTTGCTGAAATGTGATTAAAGAAAGTGCATATGTGCACATTTTAGGTGTTACAGTTTATTTGAAACACAACCCAAGTGATTCCTCACAAATACAGACAGCAGAATAATCACTTTGTGATGGAACAAACATTGTGGTTTTCCTCTTTCCATTTTTTATGGCAGAGCAGGCAAAGTGCTGTTGAGGACCTTATTTCGAGTACTGTCTTATGTTATTTCTTCTGTAACTTGAGGTTGTTTCCAGGCATATAAGGTGTTCAACAAATGACATTTGTTTTGTTATATTTTTGTAAATTACCCAGATGAGAAGGAATTGTGTGATGGAGAATGATGCTGACTTTTTCATGGCTGGACTGTTGGGAGACTGATACAATAAACCTAATGGAATGTTTAAACATGCATGCTTAAACAGTTGAGACTGATGCAGTAGATATCTTAGAATACTTTCACAGTTCTGAAATTCTTCATTGATATGAAGAAGGAGGATGCCAGTCTTTTGCATTATGGCACAGACCGCTAGAAAATTTACACTGTAAAACTATTAAGCTGCAATATTTGAGGAATCGTAGAATGATTTGAGTTGCAAGGAACCTTAAAGACCATCCAGTTTCAACCCCTCTGCCATGGACCAAGACAACTCCCACTAGACCAAGCTGCTCAAGGCCCCATCCAACCTGGCCTTGAACACCTCCAGGGTTGGGGCATCGATAGCTTCCCTGGGCAACTCGTGTCAGTGCGTCACCACCCTCATGAAGAATTTCCTCCTTATGTCTAGTCTAAAGAGTTTACACCAATATTCTGATCCTACATTGTGACTCATGTACCAGGCAAGTATGAAACAGATCAATATGGAGTAAAACAGTTCCTGTTGGCAGTCAACCCTGAAGTGGGACAGCAGCAAAATGAAGGCTTCTGCTTCACCTTGGCTTTGTAGATTTGTATAATGTGGTATCTTTGTGCACCCTCACCCCAGCTATTCATTAGACTGGTTGGCAGAGACCTGCCTCAAAGTAGGTAGCTTACTATGGCTGAGCAAATTGGAGAATTTCCTTATTTTCTTTTTAGCTCTGTGAGACGTTTATTGTCAAGACTGTCTGTGCAAAGATATGACTGTGGTTTTCAGATCAGTCAGGTGGTTTTAGATTCATATGGAAACTTTGTGTTTAATTCTGGCTCATATTTGTCACTTCGGCAGCTGTAGTGCTTAATGATGCAGAAACATGACCAGTAAAATTTGTTCCTTAAGTAGCCATGACATTTCTTTCTTTTTCCATCAAAATACTCATAAGGTTTTTTTTAATTTTCTTTTAAAATAATGGATAAATTTGTTTTTAAAAATACTTGTGCTTTAGAAAAAGTTTGTGTTGGCATACTTAAAGCTGCTATGCTGATACAAATAAAATAACTTCGGGTAGAATAGAGAAAGTAGTTTTATATTATTTTCATCAATTTCTTTTATGTTTTGTACTAATCACAACTTTGCATTGATTATAAAAATTAAACTTGAATTGCAAATTGGGATTTCAGATAGTTTTAACAAACAATTGTCCTGTCATAATGCTGTTTGATAAGGCAGAGGTTTCTGCTGTGTCTATAAATCTATGCTATCATCAATCTTTTGCAGGTAAATGTTACATCTTCCATCCATTCCACTGGTGAATACCCCCAGCTACTCCATCATGGTGTGAATGTGGGGTCTTCGCCACATAATGAGTCATATTTGTTGGCTCAGCAGGGTGGCAGCCCACCTAATATGCTAGAAGCATCCATGAGATCCATTACTCCTCAAATGAATGGAAAGTCCGCTAGTGATGACTTTGAACAGCTGATCAGAAACATGGCCCAGGTAAGGATGTTATCTGGTAACCACAAAATGTCTATCATTTAATACCTGGAGGATTAAAATACATTTGTGTTTATTTAGTAGCAACTGAGTTATTAAGCGAATCAGACACCACTTTCTATACATAAGAAAAATAACCTTCTACTTTGAGGAATAATTGGTAAATGAGAAAACAGTTATAAAAGTAGCCTTGACATTGTCACTACTGCGTTATTGTCCGTAGGTGGGCAGTGTGCCTCTTACAGACCAGCATGCCTTCATTTTCTGTTCTCATTGTAGGACTGCCACTCTTTTGTGTGAGAGAGATGGTTTGTGAGAGCATGCTCTTGTAAGCATAGCTAATGAAAGCTAGTTCTGTGACATGCTTGGAAATAAGGTGGAAAATCCCTTTTTGGCCTTGCTATGCATTGTTCTGTAATCTTACTGCTTTCCTGTGGTAGGCGGAAATGTTGAATAGAGCCCCTTCAGTGACTTTTGCTCTTCTCCTGGAGAGCTTTTTATGAAGTCCTACTGTTTTCCTCTCTTTGAAATTTGTCTTCTTTTTCTAGTTCTGCTCAAGAGTTGGCCTGTACCCTCTAAAATTATACAGACATGTATATTCTAGTACAGTCACTATTAAGCCTAAGCTCTTTATATTTAGCTGTTGTATTCTGATTTCCTCTTCTGGGCCTTAATAATCTTCTGTTTATCAGATCTTTCATAATTGTCACTTTCCTGTATGATAGTGAGGAACTGGAACTGATGAACCGTTTTTCTGTTATTAGGTAGTGTAGCCTTGTCTAGCTGTATGTGTCAAATTAGAAACTCATTTTCAGATTGTTTACCACATTCATTAATATTGCTTTTCAACATTTTTAACATTTACACCTTTTTATTTTTTTGTTGAACAGGGTCATCGTGTTGAAACCATTGAGCTTATTAAACCTTTAAGTGGTGGTCTGGGCTTCAGTGTTGTGGGACTAAAGAGTGAAAACAGGGGAGAACTAGGAATATTTGTGCAAGAAATCCAGGAGGGAAGCGTGGCACATCGGTAAGATTACTACTGGAATATTTTACTGTACCAAGTGTTAACATGACGCTGCTGTTCAGTTGTGTTATTGCTGGGGTTTTTTTTGTTAGTTTTTTTTTGTGTGTGTGCTACCAGGACGTGTTTCTCTGGTATGTTAAGCCATACATCATAGCAAATTTAAAATTACTCATCACTACAATTTATATAATATTGCTGTAATAGAACAGCATGTGATCTGTTCTGAATTTCTAGAAA
Source organism: Clamator glandarius (assembly GCA_033459285.1). Taxonomy (NCBI): domain Eukaryota; kingdom Metazoa; phylum Chordata; class Aves; order Cuculiformes; family Cuculidae; genus Clamator; species Clamator glandarius. Next base: position 1,299,366 of record JAUNZM010000366.1, read on the forward strand.
TGTGATTTCTCTGTGGTTTGTTTATAATATCTCCTTTTCCACTGAGAAAATGAGGAAGCTGTTGTTCTGTCATGACTCCTGAAGCCGAAATACAGATCTTGCCATCCCTGAATGCCCTGAAAACCAATTTTGTATAAAAGTGTTGGTTATAACTACCAAGGTTGTTCGTTAGGTAGGGTCCCACTGAGCAGATGAAACTTAGCTTTTAAGTCAAGACTTTCATAAACTTTTAAGTTGGACTTTAATAAAGATATTCAGCTAATGTTACTAGAAACTCACTCATAATTATAGGTTTCTGAAAGTATGCTTTAAACTTCAATCCTGATAGTGTTGAGAGAAACAGGTTTCTGCTTTAAGAACAGCTCAGGCAGCAAATGAACTCAGTGGTGAATGGCAGCAGCACTGTTTTACTGCAGGCTGATGGGTGTATCACAGTGTGTGAATTTGCTGATGAGGATCAGAGCTACTTTGTAGTGAACTCTGTCAGCAGAGTTGTCTTGGTGCTGTTTCTCACTGTGAAATTTTCTGGTCTGAAAATTGGCATTTAAATTGAATGCAGAATATGGCCTGCAGTGTTAATTCAGTTATAAGAAGTGGCTTACTCTGTCATTACAGTATTTTTTTAATCTGCCTAAATTCCACTTCCCTTTCCCACCTACGTCCACCAAAATGTCTTTCCTTTTACTTCTTTTACTCCATGCAGCTGAGGCCTGTCTTTACTGAATCAGGCCATGCCCAATTCACAGACAAGAACAAAACTTTGGGGAACTGTTACAGGGGCGCGTAAGTCAGAAAGCATAAATCTTTCAGAAAACTGAAAAACAGTTCAAATTAAAAAGCAAAATATCGTGAATTGAAGGTAAATAGCGTTTTTGCCAGAATGCTATTGAGTACCCTGGCTTCTGCACTGTAAGTGCTGACAAAAGCTGGTGTTAAGGGACCCTTATTTTTGTCGCACCATTTGTTTTCAAAGCATAGTCAAATTGGGGTGTTCAAGACCAGATTCCAGATTTTTTTGCTGGTTTGTTGCAGAAGTAATAGAAGCACTGGAGGAAGCAAAGGGTAACTCATCTGTGTAGGCTTCATACAATTCCTTTGAAGTGGGTCTGGGAAAGGGCTCAGTGTGTAATTTTACAGTCGTGCTTCTTTTGTTGGAAAGTAAAGAGGTTTTTTTTAATTTGTTCTGGGCGTTTCCCTTCACATTTAAAAGGGATCTATTTTATCATTTTCTTTCTGTTTCTCTCTCTGCCTCCCCGTTTTTTTTCCTTTTGGTTTTGTGCAAAACAAAATTTGTTTCAGTAACATTTTGATGAAAGTATGTTCCACTCCATGATTTGATGAATATTCAGAATGGATGCATTAAACAAAGTGGCATACTTGGTCTGTTAAGCAGGAGGCTCAAAGTCAAGCATAAACATAAGTTCTGAGGCTATGTTTGGGAATGACTGAGATCTAATATGCTTAATCTCAGATGGGGGGTACAGGAAGAAGAAAGGTAGCCTGGGGGTGGTACCCAGGGGAGAAAGACAGTGGGATTAGCTTCAAAAGAAATGATCACTAGGGTGCTGGATCAGCTCCTTTCAGCAAAACTGCAGGGAGAGATTAAGAAGTGGGGAAACAGAGAACAGGTTTTTAAAAATACTGGAAAATTGTCAAAATATTGTAATTTCTGTGGCAAGACTTCTCTAGTTTTTCTTGTTTATTTTGTCATACCCCCTTCCCTGTTTACACATGTGTGACAGAGATGGAAAGCTGAAGGAAGCAGATCAAATCCTTGCCATTAATGGACAAGCCCTTGATCAGACAATTACACATCAACAGGCTATCAGCATCCTACAGAAAGCAAAAGATAATGTCCAGCTAGTTGTGGCCAGGGGTACTTTCCCGCAGCTCATCAGTCCTGTAGTGTCTCGGTCTCCATCTGCCGCTAGCACGGTTTCAGCCCATTCCAACCCGGTGAGTATTACCTGTACATTTACATATTCATTTCTGTTCTGAGCATATATGTGCTTACTGCATCTAGTATTTTGAGACATTTTTTTAATAATGTGTATGCACATTTCCATAGCTTTACCAATGCAAATGCAGCATGCTTACCTTATATTATGAAGCTTTATTTTGAGGTAGCAGTAAACAGTATATTTTTTTCTTTTTTCATTCTGCTTGGGCACGCAGGAGTTTTTGAGGCCCTGCAATCTGATCTGCACTGCCAGCTGGATGAGTGCTTCTCCATGTGTTACTCTGTTGTCTCTTAGTGATGGGGCTCAAGTACAGCAACAGGAGAGAGCCTAGAAAATAGCTCTGCTACATTTCCCTTCTTTTGCTCTTCATTGGGTGCTGGCCTCTTCTCCCAAATGATAGGGGACAGGACAAGAGGGAATGGCCTCAAGCTCTGCCAGGGGAGATTTAGGCTGGACATTAGGAAAACATTTTTCACAGAAAGGGTCATTGGGCACTGGAACAGGCTACCCCTACCCAAGGAGGTGGTTGTGTCACCTTCCCTGGAGGTGTTTAAGGCACGGGTGGACGAGGTGCTAAGGGGCATGGTTTAGTGTTTGATAGGAATGGTTGGACTCGATGATCTAATGGGTCTCATCCAACCTGGTTATTCTGTGATTCTGTGATTCTTTTAGAAGCTTTTGGACCTATAAAGGTAGAGAATGTAGCTCAGGAACATGGTGATATTAATTGCACTTTTTCTTCCTAGTATCTTCCTCATGTAATGGTTTATGCAGGGATGAAAAAGCCTGTCTTCAGTTTCTGTAGATTTCACTGTTCAGTCATTTGTGGCCTTTCTTTAAGGGAGTCAGTAATCAGAATTATACAGAGCAGTTAGTCTGGAAAAAGCAGCTACTTTAATAGTTATTTTAAAAATTAGCATAAAACTTCTAGTGAATAAGTTTCAGAATTATTCTTCCAGATGTAGGAATAGAGCTGGTTGGCCTAACTTATCCTGTCAGCACGGTCCTGGCCCATTCCAGTATTCCTGTAAAATACTTCTTTTCTGTATGATGACTTCTGTATTCTCCAAATGGCTTCCCTCGTTTGAAAAAATCATAGAATCATAGAATAGTTTGGGTTGGAAGGGACCTTAAAGATCATCTAGTTCCAGCCTGTCCTGACACGGACAGGGACACCTTCCAGTTCTTTACTCTAACCTCATCCAAAGTGGCCTTGAACACCTCCAGGGATGATGTATACGCGACTTCTGTGGGCAAGTCGTTCCAATGCTTCATCACCCTCACTGTAAAAAAAGTCTTGTAGTATCTAATCTGAATTTACGCTCTTTCAGCTTAAAACCATTACCCCTCTTGGTATCACTGCATTCCTCGATAAAGAGCCCCTCCCCATCTTTCCTGTAGGCCCCCTCTAAGTCCTGGAAGGCTGCTATAAGGTCTACCCAGAGCCTTCTCTAGGCTAAACAAGCCCAACTCTCTCATCCTGTCCTTGTATGGGAGGTGTTGCAGCCCTCTGGTCATCTTTGTGGCCCTCCTCTGGACCCACTCTAGCCATATCCATGTCCTTCCTCTGCTGAGGACTCCAGAACCAGACGCAGTACTTCAGATGAGGTCTCAGTAGAGTAGAGTAGGATAGAGTAGCTACAGGAGAACCACCTCCCTCAATCTGCTGGTCACACTTCTTTTGATGCAGCCCAGGATATGGTTGGCTTTGTGGGCTGGAAGCACACATTGCTGACTCACACTGAGGTTCTCATCCACCAGCACACACAAGTCATTCTGCTGAGGGTTACCCTCAATGCATTCTCTGCCGAGCCTGGATTTGTTCTTGGGATTGCCCTGACCTAGGTGCAGGACCATGCACTTGGCCTTTTTGAACTTTGTGAGGTTCTCACAAGCCCACTCCTCAAGCCTGGGTGGCATTCCTTCTCTCTGGTGTGTCAATTGTAATGTTGCTTTCAAACCTACAACAGCTCCTTCTGCCTTTTCATGCTTCCCTTTCCCCGTCCCCATGTTACATTCATTTTAAAATGCTGGGGGAAAGCAGCTTACTTGGAGCCACTGATTTTCCCTTCAGACTTTTTGATTGGTAATTGTTGGTGAATATTAAGGCTGCAGATAGTGAAACAGGTGCTACAGGGTTTGGCATCTGAAGTGCCTTGACTATTCCAAAATACCTGCTTATTTTCAAGGTCCTACCATTTTTAGCACCAGCTGTAGTTTTAAATTTCAGGTGGGCTTATGGTGTGGTTTGTTCTTCAGAAGCAACAGTACCAGGAGATTCTAGTTGTCCCTTCAGTACTGCCCCACATAAGTGAGCTACCATTTGTCTTTCAGAGAAGTTTCACTGCTGTCATGACATAAAGCCTACCATCAGAGCTGCTTCATTCCAGTGCTGTTGACGTCCCAGAAATCTTTGTTTATTGCACAGTAGGCAATTCTGTTACTGTGTACTACACATTACCTGGTACTGTGTCCAGCTTTAACGTCTGAATTGGTTTTATGTTTTCTGCTGTGTTTTATTATAATGGCTGGTGTGAACATGTGCTTACCTGAAGATTTTAATTTGAAGTCTTGTGAGAGTTTGTATCAGCAGTATTTTTGTCACTGGCTGCAATGGGGCATGGAGATGGACAGTCCTAGGTTGCTGCTTAAATGCACTTAGCAAGATCGTGAAAGGTCTGTCCCAGTACCTGGCTCATATTTGTACCAGAGCAATTCCATCCGTTAAGGAATGAGAAGTTTATTGCTTAAATAGGATGTATTCATATACCTAGTAGTAATTTCCTGTATTCCCATGTTCCTCCCATTTTCCTTTGTTCAAAATCATACACAAGAAATAAAAGAAAATATTTTGCAAGTTTCAAATGTGTCCTTATTTTAATAATTTGCAAGCTGTTATTTATTCCTTTTAGGTTCACTGGCAGCATGTAGAGACCATTGAGTTGGTGAACGATGGCTCAGGTTTGGGATTTGGGATAGTGGGAGGAAAGTCTTCTGGAGTGATTGTTAAAACCATCCTCCCAGGAGGGGTGGCAGATCAGGTAAATTCAACCTACCCTTCCATTTAATGTTAAATAAGGTGTGAAGTTGCTATTTTCTTTTATAATCATGCTAACTAGTGGTACCATTTTCCTCATCAGCATCAAAAATAAGAGAGCAAGTGGTAAAATTTATTCTCAGTAAAGATATGTTGACTGCAGAGGAACTGTGCATTTGAATGTAGATGCCGGATTAGGCCCTAAATCACATATTCGATTTGTTGTGAATACATGTAGACTCTGAATTCTTTCATGAGTATACTAGTTGTAATTCGGGATGTGAGAGGACATCAAATACTTACTTGCTTTGCCCAGACAGCTAAGAAAAGCATCTGCTTATCTGTGCTGGGCTTACTGAAGCTTGGAGCAGGCATTTGGCTTCAGGTATCTGCTTCAGGACCTGGGCTCTGCTCCTGTCTGAAGGACTTAGGAGAATTTAATTCGGAGATCACAACCCACTTGAAGCTTGTCTGCTGGACAGATATGTAGGGCTGTGTTGATGATGGTCAAGGCACAGGGACTGCTCAGTCTTCCATCCACAGAAGTTGTGGCTTGATAACAGGCCCTGAAGATGCATGGATAGCATTTACTGCCACACCTTTTCTCTGAGCAGGTAGATGGGTTTCTTCTGTAGGCCTGTCGCTTTAATGCTTTTCATATTGGCTAAATTCATTTGAATATGCATTTGTTTTCTGTCTTTTGAAAGTGTGTTAGGAAACGAAACTTTAAGTTCTCTGATGTACATACAGTTGTTAAAAACCAGTAGATAGTAAGCACAACTATATGGATTCTTTTTTTTCTGTGCTTGGGTGACTGACTGCTTGAAAATATTTCTGGGGAAATTTCTAGTAAACTTAATGTGCCATTAGACAGCCTACTCTTCTTCTTGTTACCAGTATATTAATTTGGCACCCCAAAATAGTCGCCTGGTTCATATGTCTTAAAAGTGACTAAAGCTATGCGGTCTTTTTCTAGTTGTATGGTATGTGGGAGAAATGTGAGGGTGTTTATAGATGTTTTTCATCATTATTCTTCCTCCAGCATGGGAGATTGTGTAGTGGAGACCACATCCTGAAAATTGGTGATACGGATCTGACTGGAATGAGCAGTGAGCAGGTGGCACAAGTTCTGAGGCAGTGTGGAAATCGAGTGAAGCTGGTAATTGCCAGAGGTCCTATTGAGGAGTCACCTCCACCAGCAGTCCCTCCAGGAACACCAGTACCCATCTCCACACCAGAGAAACAGGTAAGCAACGGTTAATGTACTTAACTCATGGCAAACTTTTACTTCAAACTTCCTTTTCTTTTAGATGCTATTTGATTGTCTTTCATGCTTATGTTCTTAAGAGCCACGATTTTCTTTCCCAGTAGTGGTGTTCTCAGCTGACTGTCTGGGAGAATTTAAATGTCATGAGTCTGCAATGCAAGGAACGATATGCTAGAACCCTTTTGCGATCCAGTCTTGGGACTTCTATAAGTATGATCTGAATAACTTCTTGTTCTGAGTTGTTTATGATACACAGGGAACAACTGAACTCATGGCATTGTTTCTTAAGACAGAGCTAGCTGGCTCCGTAGCATTTCTCTATCTGCCTATTCTTTTCCTCTCCAGGAACATTTCTGATTTCTGTATCATTGAAGCCATCCATCAGACAGCTCCTCCCTTGCCAACCAGCACGCAGATGCTTCTTCTCTCCTGTATCACTTGGCATTGCTCATTTGCTAGACATCTTCCAAAAACAGCCAGCTGCTACCCTTATTCCCCTGCTGATGATGTCAATGGTCTCTCTGTGCTGCTATTCCTCTAGAACAGCTGGGCACTGAAAAATGCTGTAAATACCCTGTCCTGTCAGCAAAAAAAACTTTACAAAATAGGTCATTGGCAGCAAAGCCTGGTTTCACAGAAGCCAGATGCATATTTTGTCATGTATAGGTATGACCATATATAGATTTAAGTGTGATTATGTAGAGTAAGTGAATGAAAGAAGAAAAAGGTGGTTGTTCTTGAGCTACAACTAGGAAGAATTTATGCTGTACACAGAATTTTTTTGTATTACTTTTTTCCTCTTGTTTTTCTAAACATTTTCTTCCCACTTACAAATTCCATTTCAGATATGTCACTTTGGAAGAAAAAAACCAACGTTTTTTGCATAATCACGATTATTTTGCCTTTGTTCATTGCATTGGTTTCGGTGAAACCTAGACATAAACTATTGTGACTATAAGGCAAAGAAAGTTAATATGAAGGCTTCTGAGCATCTATGAGGAGAGATAGAGTGGTGCTTTTGTTCCTCTACAGCACTCTAAGGCATAAGAACCAGTTTATATTTTAGATAAAGAGATAAATATTTAGCCTGAATATTACTTGTCTGAAAAGAAGCAGTCTCAAAAGAGTAGCCTAATCTTATAATTTCATCTGTATGTATTTCTTCAGTATTTGCTTTTATGAGGTTCTGTGGTGCAATGTTGAAGGCTGTATCTGCAGCTGGAGGATGGGCTGGATTTCTAGTACTGAGGAAATAGCTCAAAGCTGCCTAGTAGCAGTATTTAGTTTTTTTACCACCTTCCTCTCCATACCTCATTCCTGCTGTGTTATATCCTAGCAGGCTATTTTTAAGCTGCTCTGCTGGCACAGTCTTGTCCTTGGAGGGAGCACCCAGTTAATGGCGCTACAAACGTCATTAATTCATAGAAATCTAGTTTTCTTGTGTTTGGTTGTGGATTTAGGTGGAGTTGTTCAGATAAAAACTGAAGTCAGTTTCTCTTGGCAAGTAGTGTCATAGCTCTTTTGAAGCAGCATTTTTTTTTGATACCTGCATACTCATCTACTAAAACTGGGTCTGGCTAGGATCTGCCTGGTTGCTGTAATGGCACTTGAAAAAATATTAACTACCATTTGTCACACAAAAGAGACAAAGATAAAATAGGAGTACAGCAAAATCTTGATAGATTTGTATTATATATATGAATTCTCATTTAAAATATGTGCATAAATACTGATGTCCATATAAATACAATGAAATCGAAGACTGATATATGTAATCATATGTTAATATATGTCAGCTGTGGAAGTAGCTAGTTAAAAAAAAGTACCTTTTTCGATAGTTGAAAGTTTTAATTTTTTTTAAATATGAAAGCAGTAGTGTTGAAATGAGATTTTCAATGTGTATTGTACTTTCATTAACAATGAATAAATTAATTCATTACCTCCAGAAATCTTTGTAATTGAAATTCAGGGGGTTACAGCAGGTGTTAGGAGAGATTGCCATTATTTAGATAGCTGGAAGTATAATTGGTGCTTTCCAAAACAGAATTTTTAAGTCCTTCGAAAACAGGAAACATAATTGCCCCAGTAGGAATAGTTTTTATTAAGTTTTAAGCTTGGCATGCATTGGGAAAAAAGGTATAGTTACTGAACAGAAATTTAAATAAATAGGATACAAAATGTAATTTCTGATCTTTTTTTTCTTCTTTTAAATAACACAGCAGTCTAAAGCTGATTCTGAGGAAGCCCTGAAAGGGCAGTAAGCCATGTATTCTATGATTCTTAGTATGGTTTGTGTAACTTACTGTACAAGAGACTGATTGTTCAATTTTCACCAGTCATTTTATTAATCAAATAATGATTTTATAAGTTAGAATGTAATATCCCATGACAGCAGGTCAGGGAATGCATGGCCTGCATTGCTTTACAGTGAAAATATTACCTGTGTCTAGTTTCTTTGCTGAGTAAGAGCAGAAGCAAAGTTGGATCTTTACTTTTTATGTTTATGTCTGATTTACATATTAATGACATCAAAGAATGTGGCGTATCTGTTAAAAAAATAAAAAAGCTTCCTTTCTAATCACACTGTTCTTATTAGGTAGATGCTTCTACTGATAGCTACGAAGATGGGGAGAAATTTAATGTTGAACTCACTAAAAATGTCCAGGGATTAGGAATAACTATTGCTGGTTACATTGGAGACAAAACATCAGGTAAGGATTGATTCCTGCAGTTTACTGTATGATCTGTTTTATAATATGGTGTATATGCATCAAAGGCTAAATTTTCATTTTGGTGTAGCATTTCTAGAAAATAGAACCTTTACCATCTGAAATATTTTTAAGATCTGTAAAGTAAATAATTGGGAGATATTCAGATTAGAAGCAATCAGTTTTATTATAACATCCCATCTCAACTTTTTTTAATTAATTTTTATACTCACTCTTGGATAAAGCTTGTCCTGGTATGTTTTTGTAAATCAGTTCTAAAATAGACTGAACAATTTTTGTTAGAACTGGTTGGACTTCTTAAATTACCTTTTCATTTTTAAAAAGCTTTTGCAAGTTCATGCATTAGTTTCCTGAGTGGTTTTAGGAGATATTGCTGTTGTTTTTTAAACAACATGTATAGTAATTCTGGCAGATAATGAATTCTATAGTGACTTCTAGATACAATAAATGTGTGTTGATGTCTGGGCTGTTGCAGCCAATAAATAAGTTATATAAATAAATGCAACAGTGTGGTTTTATTTTGTAATTTACACTATTTTTTTTTTTTTTCAGAAAAAATGATCCAAAACTCTATTAGGCCTCCCTAGTGGGGGTTCTGGCAAATGCTGTACTGCTATGAAGGGTCAATCATAGAATCATAGAATCATAGAATAGTTAGGGTTGGAAGGGACGTTAAGGATCATGTAGTTCCAATCCTCTTGCCATGGAACAGTTGTCATATGTGTTGTAAAACTTCTCAAAGAACTGTAGGTTTGACTTTTACACATGCATGTGTTGTTTGAGAAATGTATAGGCAGATACTGCCCACATTATTGGCAGTATATAGACATAATTTGCTAGCTTTGAGAAGCTGGACTAAATCTTAACAATCTGTTTCCTAGGACAGGATGGTCACTGTCTGTTGTGCAGGTCCACTCTTTAGCGGCTTCCAGTTGCATCTTTAAAAGGTTAAGATGTGATAGCATATCATAGTGTTAGCATATCACCAGTCTTCAATTTTAAATTAATGTGCTACATGTACTGCATTAGAAATTATTCTTGTCTTGGGAGCTGATTTGGTTTCTTAAATTTTTGACTTCACAGTTGAAGGACAATTCTGCTGTCAGAGAATTCTGCAGTAAAACTGTGGGGCAAAAAAATCTGCAGCTGACTCTTTGATGAATGACAAACAGTAGCTTACCATACAACTGTTATAGGATATAAAGCCATTGCAAGTTAGTAGGACCAGCCATTCAGTTAATCACAAAACCTGGAAAAACAACAAATTAAGAACAAAACAGAAAAGAATTGTCAATATTAAATATATTTATAGTCTTATTCTTCCTAAGCTAAATATAGTCATTAGAGCAAAATAGCTTTCTTCCTGCTAACTTTAATCATATTGAGGCCCAGTAACAGCTGAGTTTCAGGTTTACAAAGGCACTGGAACAGTGAAATCCATTTTCTAGCAGTTCATCTTCCCGTCAAACATACTCATCTAAGAGAGCTGGAGCGACAAAGCTGATAAAGGGGCTGGAGAACAAGTCTTATAAGGAGCGACTGAGAGAGCTGGGGTTGTTCGGGATTGTTTAGCCTGGAGAAGAGGCTGAGGGGAGACCTTATTGCTCCCTACAAATACCTGAAGGGAGGTTGTGGAGAGGAGGGAGCTGGCCTCTTCTCCCAAGTGACAGGGGACGGGACAAGAGTGAATGGCCTCAAGCTGCACCAGGGGAGGTTCAGGCTCGACATAAGGAAAAAATTCTTCATGGAAAGGGTCATTAGGCAATGGAATGGTCTGCCCAGGGAGGTGGTTAACTCGCCTTCCCTGGAGGTGTTTAAGGTGCAGGTGGATGAGATACTGAGGGGCACGGTTTAGAGATTGGTGGGAATGGTTGGACTCGATGATCCGGTGGGTGTCTTCCAACCTGGTGATTCTATGATTTCTTGAGAGAAAACAGATTCTGTTAAGATTTCTGATGCCAGTGTTACAGGCCTTTGACCCTCGGACTTTATTTCATTCCAGTTCATGCTAGTATTTTGCTTAATTTCATGTATAATATGCGATATGTGCATGCAAAACTGCATAGAGTTTTGCTTTAATGAGCTATTGAAGTTTTTTTCAAATTCCAGTGTGTTTTTCCTGAAATGGATTTTTTAGGGGTAAGATGTCCCTTCTGTAGGTGTTTTTTATATATATCACTTTTTCTGCTGATTCAAAATCGGTAACTGTCTGAAATGGTTTTTGTTTAGGATTTAGATTTTTTTTCTTTTACAAATTCTTTTTTTTTCTAACTTGAATCAAATACTGATATACAGTTGTAGGTAAAAGCTGATTCAAACATAAGTTGTAGTTCTGCTTGCTTCTGATTTTTCTGCATTTGATTACCTAAGCATGCATATTTTTAAGCATTTATTAAGTATGAGTTGTTAAGTACATGGAAAATACAGAGTTTACCAGGTGGGTGTACTCAAACTGAATTTTATGTCCTGCAGTTTTAAATCTGGCCAAGAGTCAGAGAAATTATTTCAATTAAAATAAGCTAGGATATTTCTTCTTTTGCAGCAAGAACTGGGAATTTGGCATCTTGAGATTTTGAGTGAAATCTGGACCTGATGTTAATCAGATTCGTTCTTTAGGAAGATAATAGTATATTTGTTTTACTTAAAACTTACACTGTCTTGATGATTTTTTTCCTTATCTTACTTGGAGATTGTGTTTTGTTTCTTTTTCTGGTTTGACTGCTGGCATTAGTGGGAGATTCTTGCAGTATTTAAATGGTGAATTAGTAAATTAATTAATTTAATTTTCTTTGTTTTTTCATATCAGAACCTTCTGGTATCTTTGTGAAAAGCATTACAAAAGGCAGTGCTGTTGAACATGATGGCAGAATACATGTTGGAGATCAAATCATAGTTGTAAGTAAACGCAGAAAGAAATCAGATAATTTTTCTGCAAAACTCTGATTCTTTATGTTGTAAAGAAATGCTTATGTAGTACTTACTTAAAATACTCAAGATTGATGTTGTAATGATGAGACTAAGTATTCAATCACATTATTGCTCTTATTGCCTACCTGTGTGTAATTTGTGTTTCTTAAGAAAAATCCTTGTTGTTTGTGTGTATCTTATTGGTAAGAGCTTTGAGACTGCTTAGTAGAGGCAAAGTTTCAAAGTTTGATTCAAGCAGCTGTTTTCAAAATTATTTTTAAGAGTATGTCTTTAAAGTTGTGGATGCTTAGAGAAATAAGAAAGTATTTTCATGCATAAAATGCTAGTTTTGTGATGAAAATAAGGTCATAAGTGCAGGAACCGCCTTTTTGTGGCTGTTATAGATCTGACCTTGAATTGGTATGAAGGCAGCACTAAAGAAAGTTATGGTCTCTCTCCAGGTACAAATATGCCTTCCTCTTTGTACGTGGAAGTATTTTTGGGTTTTATAATGATTTATTTGATCAGCACAAATGGCTAAAATTGATTATTCCAGAGTTGGTACTGTAGATGCAGCAGGAGAGAAAGATTTGAGATTTTGAGTGACCTCAGACAAAAGAATAAACACTTTTAAAATATCATTTGCTTAAGTGTGGAGGAAAAACTAAAAAAAAAAACTTATTTTTAAATAGTTTATGTTTTGAGGAGCACTGTATTTGGAAGAACTTCAGATGAGGGCAACAAAATGATTAAGGGTTCAAGGGGAGTAATTTTTTGTGCAGGAGAAATTAAAATAAAGGAGATAGACCGAAACAACTACAGAAATCAAAGAATGTAGTATTGTTAGAACCTTTTCAGAAATTAAAAGCACTAAGTGTTGAGATGGAGGAAGAAAAAGTTAATACAAGGTCTGCAGGAAGAAGGAGAATAAAGAGTAATGTGTTCTAGGGACAATTGGATGAAATTGAGCAATGACAAAGTCTTGAGTTGTAGAAAAAAAAGGGCCCTGAGTTAGTGATGTAATGACGTAGCTTCAAACAGAAGAGGCCAAAATCTTGTTCAGAAATATTAAGAACATGTGATAGAGATGACATCTGGCTGGCTGGGACTGTTTGTTTGGGAAACTGGACTTAATAGTGTTCAGTAGTAGACTTCAGTATGTCTGATGTTACATTGCTTCAGAATGGCTACAGTCTGCATTTCTTCCTACACCTTACCCTAGTCTAGTCCTCCTTACCCTTCCTTCTGCAGCAGTCCCAGCCATGGATGTGTTGCTTTATCCATGCAGCGAGGCACGCTGTACAGCCAGCCTGACTCACCACCCCAGGTATCCCCGTCTCCGAGAATAATAAGTTTGTAAATCTGTCTGGCCCCACAATTCTGGACACCCAAAGCACTTCTCTCCACTCCTCTGTGGTATTTTACTCTAATGAAAGTGCTTAGCATGTCCGATATTATTAAGTTGTCTATTATTAAGTTTTTGTTATGGTCTTTCCACTTGCTTTGCGCTCAGGCTAACAGATGCTGAGAGCTCACCATATTATTTTCCCTGGAGATTTTTTTTTTTCTGGATGATGTCATTTGGGCTGAAAAGCTGCTTAATCCTGCAGGTGGATGGAACAAATCTTCAGGGTTTTACTAACCAGCAAGCGGTTGATGTTTTACGGCACACGGGGCAAACTGTTCGACTCACTTTGATCAGAAGAGGGCTTAAGCAGGAAAATCATATTCAGCCCCAAGAGGACTTCAGTGCTGCTGTTGAAAAGGACTTGCTTTCTCAAACAATGGATAGTAGCACAGCCAAAGGTAATTAAAACTGGCTTTGCTTTAAAGTTGGCTTGAAACATGTTTCTTATCAATTGCAAACTGGAAAGAAAATGGGCTAGAGCTGATGTACATAAGGGGAGAATTTGGTCTACTGTGATTTGATTGTCTTTTGGGCACAGTGGTATTATTTGCTACATTTTCAAAGTGAGTGTTAAAGGCACTGCATCGCAATTATTGCTGAGTTGCTTCAAGACTTTGATCCTGCAGATATTCAAGTGGTAAGAAGGCGGAGAATGTTTTAATCGTGCTCAAAGTTGCGAGCTACATTCAAGAGCAGGCAAAGAGATAGCCTCCAGAATAAGCACAAGTCTCAGTACCTTTCATTCTTGCATGTCAGTGTCACAAGCTTGAGGTATGAGAGGAGTGGCTTATAGGGCATTAACTGTACATGTGTACGAAGTTCAAAAGCCAGTGACCAGTATTAATTTTGGTACTGGTTAGATGAGATTGGTAAAGCTTCATCTTATACTGTGCACTTCTTAAAGTATATGTACTAAATCTTGAAAGTCTTTGTGTTTGACCAGAATATTTGCAGACAGGCTGGATGCACAAACTAATTTTTTATCAGGTGCTTGTGATGTCAGCAGAAGTATATCACAACTCAGCATGAAGTATAATGCCCACCTCACACAAGATTTTGGAAGATGCAGTAGAACTTTATTTATATGGCATGCTCTTATTCCCACCTTTAACAAAAATTAATTACAGAAGAAATGCTCAGAAAGTACTGTTTCTCCAGCCTGGAGGAGTTGAAGACAGCTAACAGACAGCAACACACCTAACAGAACTCTGTGGTGGGAGAGGATTTCTGTAAGTTAAAAATCTGTCAGACATACAGGTCTCCAAGTCTGTAGTGTTTTCATTTTTCCAGTGTCAGCTTCCTGAATGGCACAAAGGAAAGAAGAGGAAGAAAAAAAAAGTGTAACACAAGAGTACTAAAGAATGTTAGTAATATATCTGTATGTATACCAGTAACTTTTCTTTTGATCATAGAGATGCAGCTACTGACTATGAGTCTTTTTTTCTTGTTTCATTGAAAAGTTCACTGGAGAAGTCAAAACATTCATGGAAGACCAAATGTCTTTAAAACATGGCATTTCTTCTGGGCCCCTCATCACAGATTCCATTTGCCAAAAATAGATCTTATGAAGTCCACTGTAAAAGAGAATCTATGTTCTGAGGCAAACCTGTGAGCATGGTGAATATTACAACATGTAAAATAGATTAAAAGGGTGCTGCTTCTTTTTCCAGATAGCAGTGAAATGGAAAAGAGATCCCCAACACTGCTATCCAGTGCCAGTGTGGTAAACGTTGGAGAGGATGTGAAACAACAGGAAACAGGTTTGGAACATTTTTGTGAAAATGGTGTGTTTACACAAAGACCAGGGGTTCTGTGTGCCAGTACATCTCCTTTGTGCTGTGTAGTTGAGGTGCAGTTAGAAAGTGAGAGTAATCACATGTGTAAGCAGGTACTCTTGAGAGCTGTGAGTTCGTTAATTTATGTCTCTGAAAATAATTCTATGTCAGAGATGTCACATGAAGCAGCTTGCTTTTGTTATATGCTTAGCCCACTTTTTAGTCTAGTTTTGTATTTCTACTCTTTAAGTCTAGTTGTATATTAAACTTTTCCCCTCCTCATTCTGCAATATACCTTATCTTCCTAGGTGCCTGCAGCTGCCCAGCTGCAATTCCAGGACTTCTGCCTTGTCTGATAAACTTTGTTTTCACAAATTCCTGAGGTTGCGTTCGTTATCTGCGTTGCCTGATAATGTTGGAAATACAGTCAGTTCTGGTGCACTGATCTCTGATGTTTCCCATAGTCTTTGTGGAAGTTCTTATTTTCTGATATGTATTTCCTATCCCTCATGAGCTGTTAGAGGGCTGTGCTGCATTTCAGGAGTCCTGTGTGATCATACGTTTCCCAGATTGAGACAACACTTAATATGTTTTCTAACATTTTCTTATTTCCTGAGCTAGAACTGCAGTGCATTGCCCATATTGGCTCTGTAGTCTTTTCATAAATCAGGCATTTCATTATCCCACATAGCTGAAGGATTCTTTTTAACACCTTTCCTTCATATACTGCAAGTTTTCTGCTTTGTGGAATATATTGCTATTTTGAATGACACACAATACCTAACTTTGTTTTTACTAATGTTTCTGAGCAATTACTGGATTTAAAACACTGTCTGAGGATATTAGTCCCTTTAAATGCTTACTGAAAGTTAGTGGGAGTTGGGAACTTAATCTTATAATGAAGATTCTATTCTTCACCTGTGATTAGCATCCAAATTTGAAGTTTATTTCAATACTTACAGTAGGCACAGCACAGACCATGGGCCTTGAATATTTTAAGTCCTGTTAAATCTGCTGTGATTGCTGACTGTTGTATCTAAAATGCTACTTTTGATTGTTTCCTGCCCTAGTTTCTAAACAATGTGGGGGAAATGAGCACAATGAAAGCATTTATCTGGTTTTTTTCAGCCTGCAGATACTTTCACTCAGGTTAAGAGTTGCTGCAGTTTGCTACTTGGCCATCATTCTGTTTTCACAGCATCATTGCTTTTCTCCCCTATTTTTCTTCCAGTTTCATTTCTGCTCTTTAGCTATTGGAAATGCTTCTCATTGTATGTGGATTTAACAAAAAAAAAAAAGGAAAAAAGGAAAGAAGAGCTAGAACTCTGCCACTGCCCTCTCGGGCCTACAGTTTGAAAAAGATCTCTTAAAGCTGTACTAATAGTTTTCAAAGTACAAAAACTCCAGATTGTGTTTGAGAACTTTCTTTGGGCACTCTCTGTAAAACGCAGGGTCTCTCCCAATGGATCAATATGCACTCTTGCATATATGAGTATTTTGGCCATCCTGTGTATCAATCTCATCACACCACATAAAATCTGGTTTAACAGATGCCTGGAGCATGCATGTAACTTTTTCATTTGTTTTGTGCCCATTATTTTGTAATATTGCATTAAATTCAATACTGAGGCTAGTTTAAATATACGTTTTGGGTTTTTTTATGCCCAGCTATTCACATCAGATTTTTTGAACTTCTTGTCTTTAAAAACACAGAGTTAGTTTTGCGGGGATTCCTCTAGTAAGCCTAATGAGACAAAGAATGTCAAGTTTTTACTCATATGTAGGAGGATTCTGACGTCACGAGAATGATTGTGTAATTTTGCATGATCCATGTGCTTTATCAATTATAGGAGTAGACAAGATGTTTTACTTTTTGTCACAGTAATCTCAGACATAACTTTCAGATTTCCAGCTAACTGCTGCAGAAGAAACAGCTATGAAGGCCAAGTGGCAGAGGATTATGGGTTCAAATTATGAAATAGTGGTAGGTAAACTTTGATTATTATTATTAAATGCCCTTTGCACCTTAATTTGTTGAGATTATTTGATTATAAATTTTGAATATATATATATTTCTGGATTGATTTTAGCAAAATAATCAGAATTGTCTTAGGTTACTATGAGTATGGCTTAATGGATTTCCTACCTTTGAGAGGATAGATGTGTATTAGGTGAAAAAACAGTACTTAATGTCAACTCCAAAGCTTCCTTCATTACCCAGAATTTGAAGCTAATGCTTTAAACATCTTGCCCATTCTATGTAATGAATGAATTGTTTGATGTAATGATCAAAATAATGCATAAGACATTTACTGTAGCTACAGTTGAAAAGCAGTATCTGCGTATCTTTAGGGCTTTATTTCAAACTCGTATGTGGCAACTGTAATCTCTGTAAAAGTATGTATTATTAGATATATCGTTGTCATACGCAGTTTCCATTTTTTTAATGCTGAAATGCTATGTGATGAAAGTTTCAGCTTTTACCTGAATGTCCCCTGATCCTGGCACCTGTCATCTTTTTACATAAGTGCAGTGCAGAGTCTCTTCCCCATCTTACATAAATCATATTGGATTGGGCTGTATTTCAGTTACTGTGTTTAAGCGACTTTTCTTGTTGTTTTTGCCTAAGAGTCTGAAGCACCACCTACAGGCACGTTAGAGTGTGTTTGTGATCCTTACTTTCTGTACACATGCAGGAAGCAACTCCAGACAGCGTGTTTTATTCCAGACAGTGTGATTTGATCTGTTGTGGTTTCTGGATAACAATCTGTGAATCTGTAACAGTAGCTTCCTTTCCAGAATAGTCTACAATTTTTTGATTGTATAACTTTGACTAAATATGGCCTGCAGATTATAGTTGCTACCTGGTTATTTGTTTTTCCTCTCATCTTGCTGAGAAGTTAAAGATGGATTCTTTCTCTTAAACTGCAGTTGTTATTCCCTCAGTGTTCTTTAAAAACCTAAGCTAGTAACTTTGGATGCTTTTGCAAACTAAAACTCTGCATTACATGTGACAGTACTTCTGATTTCTCACTTCTGCAACGTTCACTTCATTTTAACAGGTACAGCTGTAAATATGTCAAAAATAACCACCTCTTATCTTATATCTTATTTTAGGTGGCTGTAGTTAAGAAATATAGTGAAAGCAGTGGGTTGGGGATAAGCCTGGAAGCTGCAGTGGGACATCATTTCATAAGATCTATCTTGCCAGAGGGGCCAGTTGGACGAAGTGGCAAGTTGTTCAGTGGAGATGAGCTGTTGGAAGTAAGAAAAAATGCTACTTTGTCTTAGTCTGGATTCAGTAAGGTTTTTACAGGTTATGACGTTGGGAATGTAGCATGACTAACTACATGCCAGCTGTAACCAGAAGTGCTTGAACAGTCCCTTTGTAGGTAATTACAAATACGGATATGAATGCATATTCTTAAATACATCTGTCAGCTGATTTTTCAGTTATGTTCAAGGTCACCAAAAAAGAATGCCTAGCAAAAGCATTTAGATTTGATATCTCTACATTGTGGAGGAACTAAACACCTGTTCAGTTTTCTAAAAGACTTTCTTCAAATTAAAATGTGAATTCGGTTCACATGAACACAAGAAACATGGATGGGCAGAGTATGTGGTGTTTGTAGGGTGACGTCATGCAGTTTATGAAGCTATCCATTCAGTTCTAAACTTACTTAGGTGCTGATTCTGAGCACCAAATGGAGTAGAAAT
The DNA here is from genome assembly GCA_033459285.1 of Clamator glandarius. Lineage (NCBI taxonomy): Eukaryota > Metazoa > Chordata > Aves > Cuculiformes > Cuculidae > Clamator > Clamator glandarius. Next base: position 1,318,167 of record JAUNZM010000366.1, read on the forward strand.
TTAGAGTTGACAATTTCCATTACCATGTTTGGTTTTTTTAAATCAGGTGATTAGTGGTTTGTTTTGGTTTCTTATTGCCTGTTTTTATTTACTTCTAACTGCTATATATTCTTTCCTTACTGAGGTTAATGAGATCTCTTTGCTTGGAGAAAACCACAAGGATGTGGTCAACATATTGAAAGAACTGCCTGTTAAGGTGACAATGGTGTGCTGTCGTCCAGTAGCCCCCCCCATCTCTCACCCAGAAGTTCTGGAGAGTCTAAGTCTATCGGAGGTTCAGCTCACAGAAAAGGTATTTTTTCTTAAAAAAAATCACTAAGACAATGACCGATTCCTTGTACAAGATTAGAAATATGTTTAACATTTTAGGACTTCGAACCAGATAAACAGAAAAAGGCAAGTTTTGTTAATTAAAAGCTGTACTCTAGGCCAACCAGAAGGTGTCAGATCTGCTAGGTTGTGGGCAGAAATATTCTGGGACACAGCTCTGTCTACTCAAGTATTTTGGTTTTGCAGATGGGCCTTTGAGCTGTGGCAAACTGAAGCATGTGTTCTTTAGAATCTCGATATATTTGATTGTGTTTTGAACTCTGCTTTCTGGGTTTATAGTGTGCAGAAATCTGTGTTCATTTACTGTCAGATGCAGTTCTGTTACTTGAAGTGCAAAGCTCTGAGCAGCCTGATGTACCTAACATGTAGGAATGGTCTGCCATTTATTATACAAAGCAGTAGCATTTGTATGAAAAGAGAGGGTTAATTCTGAGTTCTGGGCATGGCACCAAATGCAGCTTATTGTTGCTAAGATTTTTTGTGAAACCAAAGGAAGACTAAAACATAAACGCATCTGTATGAATATGTGTTTTCTTTTTTAAAATGTCCTGCTGTATTTTAAGACATACAGTTTAATAACAAGTACTTCCTGTATATTTGAATACATGCACTAGCAAAATTCCCTGATGTTTTTAGTTTAACAGAAATTCCATTTTGTAATATTTTTTTCTACTGTATTTTTTTATATTCTTACATCAGATCTATTTTTTTACAAGGATATGTGAATTTTATGGTAGGTTTATCAGATTTGTCTGTTAACTCTGAGTGCTTGCACTTTGTCTTTGGTCTTTGACTCATTCATCATGAACAGTTTTGTCTTTGTGGATTTACAAACATTTACATTTTATTGGTGAACATTGACTTTTTCTCAGGCTCATGTAAAACTTGGATTGATTGGCTCTTCAGACACAGAGGGAACAGCTTTGGAAATAGCTGGTGAGGGTGAGAGTATGGAAGAGGTGCAAAGCTCATCTTTGGCGATGTGGGAAACAGAAGTACAGCAAATTGAGCTGGAGAAAGGAAGTACGGGACTTGGATTTAGCATATTGGACTACCAGGTAACTTCTACTCTCCTTTCTTTGAGTAGAGGACAAAATACTTTACATTGTTTGGATCTCATAATATGAACTAAATATGTACTGTAAGGGTAAATGTCTATGCAAACCTTGCAATACAGTAAAGCTAAATGGGTATCGTCACTGGTAGGCATCCCACTAGCTACTTTACTTATTCCTCATATCATATTAAGGCTACAGGTTCTTGAGATAACGATAATTCTGGCCCAGAAAAATAGATAAATCACAGTATACTAGAGTCTAGAGAAAAATTACCTCATAATAACCCAGGAGAAATGAATGATGTAGTCAGAATATTAAGGCATTTAGCCATATATTTTGCACATGCAGTGAGGTGCTCAGGGTAAGATCCAATAAAGGACTTAGGTGCTTAAGGCAGGATTTACTAAAATCCAGAACTGCATTTCCTAATTCACTTGCTTAGCTGCTGTCTGTTCAGGATATGCCAAGCCCCACCCCCCTTAATTTTGTGTTTGACCTCGGAATTCCTGGGTGTCTCAAGATGTGATTCTTAATGTGTCCTGATAAAGAGTTCAGTGCCTGTCTCCTGCCTTCATTTGATCAGAACTTGTGTTCCGCCTGTCCCCAGTTGTCACAGTTGTTTTAATCTGTTCGAAGTCAAGTAATTTTGCCAGTTCTCTGTGGGTCAGTGTAGACTTTGGCCCAGTTCATTGATGATGCTGCAGGATTCAGTCTTCCCCTGGGTCTCTGCTGGATCTTGACATTAGGAGTATAAGCATCTATACTTGGAGGTTCGTGCCAGGTGGAAATTACACCCTCTGGGCAGTGTTTAGAATTAATCTGTATCTCAGTATTATTTTGCACATTGATAAAGTTGAAGAGCACTGTAGTTCAATAATGTGAAGGATGAAGACGTAGTCAAGTTTTGAGAGACAGAGCTTGCTCTTCAGTGTGTTACTTATGATGCTTTGCAGCAAGACACCATAGCTGAGCCTGAGTATTTGGAGTTTGTGTCAACACAAAGTAAAACACGTTTTTACATCAGTGTGTTCTGAAGCGTAGACTGAAATGGTGGCTACCTGTGTGGTTAGCTAGGGAATTTTCTGTATGGATGGTAATAATGAAGAGTTGCGGGAAGTACCTTCAGTTGTTTTATCTATTTCGCAAATATGAGTTTGCTTAAGCCCTCAACTCTAGTTCAGCTCTTTGAAACTTAATTTTTTTCTTTTTTTGGTGTGATAATATTTGTGATTTCTTCTATGTTCTTTCCTTTGAGGGGTGGTTAAAACAATTTTATCATTGAAGTTTCTACTTTGATCTGTGATGGCGAACAATAAGTTTACAGTGAGATTTATCTTTGTATTGTGCTGTTACCATCAAATTTTCAATTAGTTTTCAATGAAAAGTGTTTAAAGTTTAGGACAGTTATACTAACACAGTCCTCATGTTTCACTTAATGAAGACCTGCAGGAAAGTATGTCATATAGTATCATCTGAAGACACAACGTAAACTCTTGTTAAAACACTGAGGAAGGTGTTAATGTTCAGGATTAAGCATTATCTCCAGCAGTGCTGGTTGTATTCTTACTTGTGTTTTATTGCTCCGTGGCATTCTTACTCCATGAACTTATATGAAATGTTAAGGGTCTTCTTGGTGCCTTCCGTTCCCCTTCCACTTCCCCTTCCCCACTCCCTCCCTCCTTCAACTCCTCATTCTCAAACGAGCTTTCATCAGTCTCCATGTCCTGTGGTTTGGGTGCTGCCTTGGTGGTGCCTGTCCTTGGAGATGTGTACCTTGGCCTAGGAACTTGTTACAATTGTGTGACAGTTTGTTATGTTTGCCTTTCTCTACCTTTTGCTATCAGTAAAGGCAGTATATTATTACATTTCTTATTTTTTCTCTCTGTGCATGCACTCAGCTTAATTGCCCTGTGTTGGAAGTACTAATGTGTAATGGTGTTCCTTGTGAATATAATTCTATAAGAATCATACAAGTATGGGTACCTTTGATGATTGTTATAACAGAATTGTGTGTCACTGTTCTGAGTATTTGATGCTGGTGTTTTCGTAAAAATGGGTGCCTTGAGAGGTGGGAACTTCAAAAGAGGTGGATTTCATTAAAGCAGATACCACTTTGTTGTGCCTTGTTGATTAGAGTGCTGTATAGTTATGTTCCTATTTCCCATAAAGTGCTTAGTTGGGCATGCACAAGGACTTGCCTCGTAACAAGTGCTTTCAGCTGAGCAGGATCTGGTGCCATGAAGTATAGCAGAGCTCATTCAAAATAAGCCCTTTGTTCTGCCAGAACGCACATGTTAACTGCCCAGCTGTGTTCCCAAACCACTGAGTGTTAGGGCAGATGAGTCTCCAATGCTGTCATTGCAGTAGGAAGTGTTTGAATTTGTGGTATATAATTTCTCATTTCAGTACAAACAGTAGCCTGCAATTTATTGGTATTTTATGCTGGAGATACATGGTGGAGCATTGAATGGAAAGGAGTAATAATTTTCACATTTAAGGATTAAAAATAGGTGGAAGTCTAAATGTGTGAGAAGTGTAGACAGGAAGATACGTTTCTGTTGAGGGTTCATCTGGAGCAGAGCTCCAGCCTTTTTAATAACCAAGCTATACATAAAAATTAGCCTCTCAAGACGCAGAAGAGTAAATAACATGTTTTTTTTTCTTCCTTTTGTTTAATTAGGATCCTGTTGATCCAGCAAACATCGTAATTGTGATTCGCTCATTAGTTCCTGGGGGTGTGGCTGAGCAAGATGGCAGGCTTCTTCCTGGAGATCGGCTTATGTTCGTCAATGATATCAACTTGGAAAATGGCAGCCTCGAGGAAGCAGTACAAGCCCTGAAAGGAGCCCCAGCAGGAACAGTAAAAATAGGAGTTTCCAAACCACTACCTGTAAGAATTTGGGAATTTGATGGGTACTTTTCACATAATTTAAGCTGTTACCTGATGATCCTGACTTCTGGATGCACTTCATGTGCTTTGGGGTGCAGTTGGGTGGCTCAGAACATCCAGAAACTGTCTTTTAGCATTTTACTCTATCTCCTTGCATGTAGGAGTGGCCTGTGTAGTGTATGATTGTGTAGTGATTGCAGGACCTAGCCCACCTGTCTTGCAGCTGAGAAAACAGCCAAATGTCTTGCAACCAGCACAGTCCTTCAGGGCTTACAGTTGCTAGGCTTAGTTCTGTATACTTTACAAGGTTGCTTAACCTGTGAGATAGTGACATAAACTCTTTTTTAATTTGGTTTATCTGAAATTTGCCTATGACTTTGTTTTGCAAGGTATAGTATATATGCAGTCTTGATATTTAGACTGTGTACTTTAAAGGATGGTGAGTGGTTTTCAGTTCATATACCTCCAACTGGTTATAGTCATAAATAATCATAAATAATTTCAGGCTTAGTTTTGGAAGTTAGTCAGCAACAATTAGAAGATTGAGGTTGAAGGAACTTAGGGTTACTGAGATAGTGTATTAGTAAGGTTGCTAGAGGACTAGTGTCCCTGCTATGTTAGATCAGAATCTATAGAATGACATCAGCTTATACTTGCAAAGAAGGTACCTTTCACTGTATTTGTATGACCAAATACAGCCTTTGGGTTTCATTTTTGCTTTTTATGAAATTAGTATCTTGTAATCCTTGTGGATGCAGGTACTGAATTTTCATTCTTAGTGGATCCGTGTGGAGAGGGTGGGAGAGAATGACTGATGTTTAAGTTACTGTAAGAGGTTACTTCTTTTAAATTCCTTTGTTAAATTAATTTTTTGTAGGGGAGACTGAGTTTCTTGCAAGTCAGCCTTTTCATACTTAATAAGATGTCACTCTAAAAGAGAAAGTGCACGGAAGTTTTGTTTCTGTTCCCAGCATTTTGTAAACATCCAGCATTTGCACTTTAGTACTTCGCTCATTGTGCTTGATAATTAATGAAACATTGTGAGAAATTACTGGCTTTTTTTTTTGCAGTAATGGACAAAGGCAACTTGCACCAAATTATGTTGAAAAAAGCTGCTGATTTATAGTCAGAATCATGTTCTGTGCTATTGAGGCCATTCCACCTGGCGGGTACAATCTTAAAACAGGCAGTGGATGCAGTCTTCTTGCCTGTTAACAAGATTACTCTTCAGCAAGCAAGATTGTAAAGGCTTCTGCTGTTAGGCTTTTACTCCAGTGGCAGCTTTGATGGCAGTTTTAGTATATATTTAATAAGAACAGAAATTGAGAATTAATTTAGACTGAGCTGTGGGTTTCCTGGTATATGTGGATAGGTCTTTTTTTCATTTGCAGGGCATGTCAAATGAGGTGTGAAACTGAATCAATCAGGTAAATCTGCAAAAGAAAAGAAGTATCTTTTACCTACCCAAACACTGTGACTGTGATTGAAATGAACTCTTTGCTGCACTGGGAATTCATTTGCCTTTCTAAACCTTCCCCCCCCCCCAAAAAAACGTAATGGACTATGCACACCCTATGGCCGCTCATCCAACTCGGAGCTTCGTTCTTTCTGCAGCTTTCACCAGAGGAGGGCTGTGTCTCTGCTAAGGAAGATTGCTTTTTCTACACTGCCCAGTCACTTGAGGAGGACGGGCCAGCTGATGCAGCCCTCTTCCATGCTGAGCTGGCTCTGGTTAGTGGCCCAACTTACCAAAGATTTCTTAAGTCTTTGCTTTTTCTGATGAAGGGGGTTGCTTTGTCACTGTTGATGCTTACTTTTTAGTGTTTACTGTCAGGCGTTACTTATCCATAGTGAGTAGAAACTGACGTCTGGAGATTTTGGCCCTTTGAATGAGCTATGAACTTGATCTGTGATATATTAGTTATTTGAAAAGAAGGAAGTATTTTGCTTAGATTTTCAAAACTGCATGGCTACTCACATTTCCTTGCATGCACTGCCAATCCCCTTGAACATCTCACCTTGTAGAGAGAAATGTTCATATGCTTATTTTGTAAATATATCTCTTTGTCTTTATATCACAATACATCTCTGCCTTTTTGGAGCTCTCTTTTTGCATGTAATACAGTTTTTAAAAAGAATGCTGTCTGTCTTCAAAAGCTGCCAATGCCTTCTCCTAATTGTATTCTTTAGACTTCTGCATCAGTCAGTGATTATGAGATTTGCAACATGAAAAGGTGTTCATTTGTACAACCGCTGCAACTTACCTGAGCTTTCAGTGCCTTACATAGCCCAGAACTTGCCAATAAAAGCGTAGATAAAAAAGAGAAAGGAAGTAGGACTCTACTTCCACCCAAGACATGCCCCACCTCCCCCAAGCCAATATATAAATGTATTCCAAGTGTGCTTTCTCAGTGTTATTTGTTCTGATCTGGGCCTGATATTGAAGTTATTTGGCCCTCATTTTCTGGGGACATGAGTAAGGAAGCAGTTTCTACTAAACACCAGATCTTAATTTACAAGAAAAAAATAACCCCAAGCCAAACAAAAATGGATTCTTCCAAGGCAAAAATATCTGAATTACTGATTCCAGTATGTTTACTGTTTCTTCACATTCCCAAATGGCAAGCTGGTTTTAATAACTTCCCTTGAAACAAGACTGCCTGTTTTTGATAATGCAGTTTGTTACCTTGGTACAGTAGTTAGATTTGGCTTATTCTGTTCATTGAGAAGATGTATGAAGAATCTACTTCAAATACTGGAAATGTCCTTCAATTGAAAAATCAGATTAAAAATCAGGTATTTAAAAATTTGACTTCTATTGGTAATTCATGCGAATTAAAATTATGAAAGAACAATGAAAACACATGGCCGATAATAATAAAGTTGAGTAGTCAACTCTGTCAGTTACCTAGTTAAATGTACAGAATATGAAACTGTATGTGCAGTCATGTAGTTGAAGATGTGTTTGCAGAGTGCTCGCATGAGATACTGTTAATATGAATCTACATTCATATTTTATAGGTCTGCCCCTGTTTTCACAATCCTTTTTTAAGGCATAGCTTCAGTAACACTAGTCTGCGTTTCCCAGAAGATGGGCTGAGTGTGAGGTACACCAAAAGACCAGTTTGAATTAGCTGTTAAGTTTTTAAGATTGAGACAAGAAAAAATTTATTGTTTGCACCAACTAGAAGAATCAATATGTTGAATCACTGCAGACTGTTGGTATTGCCGTTGTGAATATGACATAATGAATTCGTAACATGGTTCATGGCTGTTTCGTACAAGTTTATAATATGGTCATGGCTCTGTAGTCACTGATCATTTTTGTTAGTATACTCTGCTTTCTTGAGTGCTGCCAGGGGAGATGAAATTACAATCAGAGTTTAGTATTTGAAGCACCATAAATTAAGTCTTTAGGATTTTTTTTTTTCTAGGAAAAAAAATCTATTTAATTTAAGAAAATAATAAGACAAAAAAATACTACACATGACCATGAATGGAACTCTCTTTATAATTTTATTTCTTATGTAAGACAGGAGAACTGTTGCTATTAATCTTGTTTTCAAATGTAAAACATTTTGGATATCATAAAAAATCATATCACAGATATTTTTAATAAATATATTGGAAACTAGTGAAGTTTCCAGAGATTTTTTTTTGTACCCTTTTAAAAACAAACGAAGCTATGAAGTTGAGCGGAGGGAACATTCCTGACAAAGGGCACTAAGTGAAACTGATTATTTTTTTCAGTGCTATTTCCTGTAACACACACAAAACAAAAAAAGCAAAACCCAAAAAGCCTTGCAGGTATAAGTTTTGATGCCAGACAGTACAACAGAATTCTCCCAGCACCTTGTACTTCTGTTAACAGGCATCAGCCTGCCTCAACCCAGCAACTCATCCTGGTTGAGACCCTCAAGTTTACTCATATACTCTTTGTAACCTCTGAAGATGTAGTAACATAAATTGAAACTGGAAGCAGAAATTTTTCCTACTGTGATGTGCAAATGTAACTTCAATATAAAATATGTAGGGGCAAAAAAAAAGGACAGTGCGAGTCAGTATGTAGTAGATGAGGTGCATGTGTTTTGAGGCTTATATGGTGTGAAGGTGACAGACAGCCTGGCTGATTGAATTGCTTTTGTTGTTAGGTGGACTCGAGCGAGGCAGATCTAGTGGATGAGTCCACATTTGAAGCACAGTATTCACTAGGGAGTGACGTCTTTGAGGCTTCAGTGATAACGCGGCATGGTGGTGAGCTGAACTACAGCTTCTCTCTTCCATCGTCAGTTCCCAAGGTAAAAAGAAGGATGGTTTTATTGATGACAAACTTTCATTGTAAGTGCGAAGAGGCTGTATTATTACATATAAATGTTTTATGTCATCCTGGTTCACACTGCATTATTTGTTACCAGATTAAAGTGCAGTTTTGTTTATCATAGTGCTGTTGTCTTTCAGATGTGTGTGTTGAAGAGGGGGACAGCTAGAAAACTGAAAGCTTGGTTTGTGTTTGGTATAGCTAGATTAAGTATAGTGAGATGTTTGTGCTGCTAAAGTTAAGGTGAGCAATCTGCTACAAAAACATAATTGTTATTACTTCAGAGGGTAGTAAAGAGTGGTAATACAAAACAACTGCATTATTCTTTAGCACTTTATGAAATCAAAGAGTAAGTTTTCATCCTAGGCTTTGCTTTTATGCTTCATAGTTAATACGTTCACTAATTTATTTAATGTGTTCTTAAATGTCAATGATGATTGTACTTAAATCTGTATATATCAAGCTTCCAATTACTGGTAATTTCAGTTTAAAATCAGTAAAGATAAGTTATTTAATAACATTACAAAGATTAATATCTTTTTTTTATTGCTGGTAACATACCCATAATGACTTGATTTTCGTATCAGAGTTGGAGTTTCCTTTCTCTCCATGGGTTTTCGTGTTCTTTTTTCTTGGCAATTTATAGATACATTTTGCTAATCCAGAGTCTTCCAAGTCATTTATCCTGGCAGTGGCTTTTAAAAGTAACATTGTAGGGTATTTCTTCCAGGGTCTGCAGTCTGTGATCTTTATAGAGTAGCTGCCGCTTTTTTGTCTACACCTGAGCTGCAGTAACTCCCTTTATCCCTTTTGGAATCTGCTCAGACCTTAGTAGGCACTGGTTGGAAAGCTAATTTCATCTTCTAATGGTTTCTACTAATCCACCGAAGAGCACATCTCTGCTGTGCCAGTGGGACAGATTGCATTGTTTAACTCTATAATTGTTACTTAAACGGATTATGCATTTTGCCAGCTTAGAAGCATTTTATGAGATAGAGACTGGATTTACATTATATGTCACTTTGAGGCTCTAGAAAGTCTTAAGTTATTTTCAGCATTAACTTAAAGACAGCTTTGATTTACATGTTTTTCTTTAAGATTATTATGCTGACTTTTCAGTATTCCTGTCTATGCACCAGTATGAAGCGCATATTAAGTTCACAACAAGTAACATTTTATACTCTGGAGTTATGAGTGACTTCACAAACCAAACATAGCAAGAAAATTTTGCTCATAAAAGAAGACTTTTGAAGCTAGTGAAATGTAGTAAAAATAAAAATATGCTATTAGATGCTTAGAGTAATGCAGAGGTATTTCAGCTCTTTCTGGCTGCAGGGGAGTTAACAGATGCCTTTGATGTCACTTTTAAAACAGGTGATTACAAAAAATTCTTAAAGTAATGTAAATGCTTCAATGAGATCCTATGTTGCTCTAGTTGCAAATTCCTGGAATCTTATTTAAAAGTTTTTCAAAATTACAGCATTGGCTCTTCATTAAGTGAAACAAAAATAAAAATGGTCGTATGCTGCAACTCTAATATGTATAAATGGCATGTGGAATAAATGTTGAGTACAGCCTAGGTCTTGTTTTCGCTGATTTGGAAATAGACACAAAACAGACCTAAAAGTAGATGTCCCAGTTTTATTTACTTAATGAAATAATTTAAATACATTATAGGCCTGGTATCCTGTTCTCCAAAAGGCAAAACACTATTTCATTGGTTACATCATGCAAATTAGCTGTACTTAGGCTTTGCTTACTTGGCTTCTCAGTTGTTATTTAAACCAGTTATTTACAGATGGACCTTTCCTGATGATTGTCTAAGGACAGGCCAAGCTCATGAAAGAGGAGAAAAACTAATCCTAAGGCCCTTGATACAAAGTGTTGCAAAATATTCCAAAATCCTAGTACAAGAGAGGAACTAAAACAGATAGGTGTTCTTGTGACTACATTTACTATGTCTCAGAGGAAAATCCCCAATAGTGATATAGAGCCTCGTAAGTCCTTGATGTGATTCTAATATCTAAAGGCCTGCATGTTTTAAGAAGTACTTATTTTGAAAGTTCACATAGAGAATATTTGAAGATCTTTTTCTCTTCAAAAATCCCTTAAAAGGTTTGAAAAGCAGGACCTTGGTATCTTGAAGGACTGAATAAATGTTGCATAGAGAACTTAATCCTAGTTCTGCAGGCATAGTTAGTACATTTACAGTAAGTGCTAACTTGTAAGCTTTTGTAATGGCATCATTGTATACCCTTGTTGTCACAGTTCAAAATCTTCATGTTTGTTTTTTGCAGAGATTTGGCTGATTTTTTACTTTTCCCTCTTTGTGTGGAATGGATATATAAGTATGATTGTACTCAGTTAAATGGATGATTGGATTGCATTCTCTGCATTGCTCTTTGTTTGCTAAATGTTTTGAAAGACCTTGGGCTTGTGAAGTTCTGCCTGAGGAAAACAATTGAATGCTATATTTTTGATAACTTTATGTGGTTATGCCTAGTTTGAGAATGTGTTTGTGGATTCAGATTTGATAAAGTTAGTGGAGATTTACTGATGAGTACCAAATTAGAACTTTTTTCCATTGATTTCTGGTATTTTAAAACAGAAAACATTGTCTGAAGAATCAAATAAATTCTACTGTAAAATGCCTGCAGGAATCTACTGAAGACTCTTTATGTTACAACAAATGTCTAAATTCTCAGAGAGTGGTTTCTGTTTAAGATTTTAACATGAAATGTATGTTTTAATTATCCTACAGAAGAATGTTGATTGTTTGTTATCTCCTGTGTTTAACAGTCAGTTGGAGAGGAGTGTTCAAATGCTGCTGATGATTTCCATGCGTCTGACAAGAATTTGTACGACATGGATCTGAATCAGAGAGCGAGAGAGCAGAAGTCTGTAGTGCGCAATAGCCTGGAAACTGCATCTGGTTTTACTACGGAGGATCTTCTACCTCTGGATGTTCCGAGTATCAATCAAAATGAAAGTGAAAATACAACTATGTGGACTGGACCTCAGACAACAGCAGAAATTACGCTAGCTACAAACCTCGCTACTATGAGGCAGCTTGATCCTACTGGAAAGGTTAAGATTTTATTTTTTTTAAAATAATAATTAATGAAGTTATAGAAGGGCCTACATTTCTCCTACAGAAATTGACACTGGCTAACAGCCACCTGTGGTTCTTCATTTATAAATGTCTGTCAGATACGGTAGCCTACCTCAAAACTTATGGATTTAGACCTTTCCAAAAGAGGAGATAGTTTATGGCATCAAGATAGTTATCTCCCAGAGACTGGTGATACAGGAGTATATAAAAGTCTTTTCATACCTCACAGAAATAGACACTGCTGGACTGCTGTGTACTCACTGGGCAGGCCAGGGGACATCTCCTATCCCCTGGTAGTCTCTGCAGAGACATAGGCACAAAGAGGAGGTGCATAGCTGGGAAGTAGGCCTGGGAAGCCAAGGGAAAGTGCTGTGAAAGACTTGCATCTTAGTGTTCACTCTAGCCTGCACAGTTCAGCTCACAAACTAGCCTCTCAGGCCAATGTGCAACTATAATATTCCTTTATGTGACGGTCACTGTGATGTGTTTCTTTTTTATTGCAGTCAGTGATGCATTGAGTTCTTAAAAGAGCTGCAATTTCTTGTAAGATTTGTTAGTTTAGCACTAGCAGAGAGTCAGACATCTATGGTATACAAGTCTGAGAACCCATTTTAGGAGTGCAGCTGATGTCCCTAAATTAAAAGCATACTTTGTGCTGGATTCGATGTATTACCTGATTTAAAACAGAAATGTCGTGTATGTTGGCTTGATCTTTGATGGACTGAGTTTTCCAATGTCTGTGTAAGGAATCTGCATTAATTTCACACCTGTCTTTTGTGTAAGGTAGGATGGGTTGAAGTTAGTATGTCCAGACGTATTTTTATCTCTGTATTATGAACTGGTGCTATTTATCTATATGCTAGGATCAAGTGCTTTTGATGGAGAAGAGAGGCCCAGTATCCTCGGAGGGAAGTTCTACAACCCTAAATTCAGTCAAAAACATGTATGAGAGAACTATCACTGTTGCAAAAGGCAGTTCAAGTCTAGGTAAGATATCCAACATATTTCTTACCTGTTCAGGAACATGGTTTTCTGTTTTTCACTCATACATCTCTTGTTTTATTAGGAAATACTAAACATTTTGGTTTTAGTGGGGGAAGCATAACAGCTCATTTTTTGCTACTCTTGCCCTGTTTGCCTATGATGGCAGTAGATCCATTTACTGTCACTGAACACAAAAGTAAAAGTGTCCAGAATTTAATTTCCTGTAAAGTGTAGTCGTTCCTAAATATTAATGGAAGATTTTTCATGTTTGTTCCTTCTTTTTTTTGATGTTGATGTATTTGCATAATATATTGGATTAGATATAGCCAGAGAATGCTGTAGAACACTATGATCAAGAGCTGCAAGCTACGCTTTTAAATATATGTAAACACGATGATCTTATTTTCTAAGGATGGTCAAAAGGGTCTGAACAAGCTTTTAGCCTCCTTGCAACTTATTTGCTCATGTATCTTAAGTGCCTCAGTATATCTGAAAATCAGATCCTTGATATATTTAATAGGTAGTATTTTTAGCTCAATGATACTATCTTTTTGTAGAGAATTTCAGAGTTTTAAATATCTGCTGTCTGCAACTTTCAGAGCAGAATAACTGGAGGCACATTTCGGAGTAAACAAACATAACAGATGGAATGTTTTTCAGTGTCCCTTTCTTATCTCTTTTGTGGCCCTTACCAGTGTCATGAGGAGGATGGAGATAGCGTCTTCTCTAGCCAGTTCCCAGACCCAGTGTGGGAGAGCTTTGTGGTGCGAAATATTGGTGCTCCCCTGCTGTTCGTGGCACGTGTGTTCATTTGCCTTGGTTTAGTTTAGTTTCCAGATGCTGTTTGTTTCAGCCAGCTACATGTACTAGAAGGCTCTTAGGTGCTGGTAGGTCAGGAATTTTTGTGGGCACTGGCTCTTTGCAGTGTCTCTGCCAATGGGTTAAAATGTGTTGTCCATAGAAAACACCCTGAAAGCAGACCTGCTCGTTCACAAAGAGCCATCCTGCAGGACTCCCTTGTTATGCAGAGGAAGGTGAGGTGCTGTAATGAGTGTTTTTGTATGGAATAAAGTACCCTCTGATGGCTGGATCCACAGTCTGCTGCATATTGCCTTCTAATACAGCCAGCCTCCAAGCTGATTGGGAGTTGATCTAGTTTAAAATCAGCCTCTCACAATATAAAGTTGTAAGCAAGGCTGATGTGGGTGTAAGTTTTGACTTTCATTAGTATGAAGTGCTTGGGTGACTACTGTCTTTATTGGCCTCATTGCCAGCCTGTATGAAGTGCAGGCCACAGTGCAGTTGGATTTTGTTAAGGAATTTTTTGTACCAATAATCTATTAATTCAGTGGAGCAGTATTTCTCATGTGATGTCTGTATTTTAAGTGCAGTGAACATGCAAAGCAAATTTCACATCAAGAGTTGTACAGCACAAAAGTACAAACTTGGGATGGGGTGCACGTTGGCAGGCATTGCATATATGAAGAATAAGACTGGCTTCTCATGTATACATAGAATGAATGTGAATAATATTTTCTCCTGGCTTTTGACTGCAGTGTTTTTCTTCCAGTCCATGTGTGCTCTGGCCTGCTTCCTGGGCACAGTGACTGATTTACACACATGGCTGCACTGCTTTTAACTTTAATTTTTACAGAAGGAGGTAAATTAAGAGCAGCGAATGATGTTGAAAGCTGCAGCTGTAGAAATTATTTCAGTTGAGAACTGGCATTTCTTTTTCCTTTTAAACGGTGCCACCTATAGCTTGCAGCAGCTCTTCAAATCCAGCCACAGCTGGCGCTCTAACCTTTTGATTGTGACTTTTGTAAGGTAAGAGGCTGGAGTACCCATATGCAAGGAGACCTGAAATGCTAGTGCCCCGTGCGATCCATTTGGCAGTTTCACAGTGCCGTTTGATTTTTTTAACCTGAAACTGTAGCTGTCCAAAATGTGACAACAGCTTTGCAGATCTGTTGTAATGAGGATGCTAGCATATAAACCAAGCGTGAAGTTTTTCAAAAGTGCTGTTGCGCTACCCTCCGTGATACTGTTGTTACTTGCTTAACCAGGCAGCAAAGTTAGGTTCAGAATTTTAAGCCACGTTTCAGCTGCTTCCTTGGCAGCTTGCTTTTCTGTGCGTGTTGTCTGTCTTCTGGTGGAGACCCGTCTGTTTCTGAGTTGTGTTTACATTCAGATCTGATTGAGTTACCTGTGTGAGCAGATCTGTCAAGAGATGGTTATTGGAAGGAGTGTGTGAGTGTAACGCTGGGCAAACCGCTGCAGAGTTGTCACCTATAAATGCTTGACATTGTGATTTACCTCTACTTTTTCTAATGGCAAGGCAATAAATCAGTGGCATTGTGTGTCTGTATCACAAGTCTGATGCGCCTGTATTTAAATTGCATCTGACCACAGCTGACATCATTACCTGCCAGATCATAAATAAGTATTATCAATCAATGGTAATACCTTATTCTTCCATCCGTTTAATGTAACACATCATGAAGAAGGGTTTTGCAGTTATTCCAAAAGCTGTGAATCAGCTGTAAGCAGAGTTGATTTTGTGAGCACCAACTGCCCTGAAAATATCATTTACTTCAATATACCAAAGCAGAGAGGATCATATATTCCTGTGCTGAAGAATCTTATTGGGCAGTTCCTTGCTATTCAGGGGCAGCTTCTCATACTTTAGACAGCTATGTTGATCTCAATTGCAAGTAGGTGTTAAGTAACCAACACTATAAAGTGTCTTTAAAAGAGTCTTTAAAAACACAAATGAATATTTAGGTTGATGATGTTCTTCAAATGATTACAGCATTCTAGTTTTGATAGATAGGGAGATATTTGTATGGTTGACTTGAGTCTGCATGTCTTTGAGGTTATAGCAGTCTTCTAAATTCTGTTCAGACAGTCTGTCTCCCAAGGACAAGGTCACAAAATATTGTTCAATCTCTGTCTTCTGTAGCCTATTTTGTATATAAATGGTTAGTATTTTTTTCGCAGTCAGTAAGCTGGGACATTTTACTTTGCGTAACTGTCATCTTCCTTCCACTCACACTCTAGAAAGTAAGATATGGAGTTTGCTTGCAAACAGTGTTTGCTAGCTAGGTGTTTACATGCAAAACCAGGAGAAGACATAGTGGAGTAGTCACTGCCTCCAATAGATATTCTGTAAGTTGCTCTTTCTTCAGTGGCTTCATCTTGTTAGCAGAGGAAAGCTTCCATATTAGTGCACACAAAAAAAAAAGAACAAAAATGAGTTTTGGCAGCATTAAGATAGTGGAAGTCTTCTGGGTAGACTTCCAGGGTGCTGGCCCTTTGGCCACCTTAGTGAAGAATGGGGTTTCCTAGAACTGTCAGCAGGGTTGATTTTGTGAACACCAGCTGCTCTGAAAATAACAGTGACAACTCATGCGTGTAAGAACAGTCACAAAGATGTGTGAAGCGCAGCGCCACAGAAGTAAGTCCCCGTGGGGGAGGAGAGAGAAGAACACCTCTATCTCACTTCCCATTATTGAAAAGAAAATGGAGTTAAATAGTGTATATAAACATTGAGGTAGTGTCATGCTGTGCCACTTGTGGGATTGGTGTATAACTCAAGTAGTGGACTGAATCTGTCGGTAGTACAGAATTCAAGATCCTCTTCTGGGCCCAAGTGATGGTCTACCTAGCAGAGTGGGAAAGCACCGCTGGTCTCCATGGGTTCTTATTGAGGCCTTCTGTTGAAAATAAGCTTGTGGTTATATTTCCCCTCTGCTGTTATTTAACTGTTAAATAATTTCATCCGCTTTCTAGAGAGAATCATCATAAATTAAAATGAGATGTTGCATATAAACTACTGAGCCATCCAGAAGAGTAGTATATTTGATTGTTTTAGGGGCAATTTTACTACATTTTGTGTTTATTTTCTGTTTAAATTTTTTTCTCTCTTGGTTTTATTATATTGTGCCTAGTATGTGAAATGTAACAACTTAAAGGAAAGACACTGTGACAGTGCTTTTTAGCTGCTGTCCCCTGTTGGAAAGAAGGAAAGGCAAGGGATAATAAGAGCAGCTTTTATACACTTGCTGACATTGCAGGTTGGCTGGCTTTTACCTTCCTTGCCCCAGGTTACATTTCATGCTCATCAGCTCATTGTTGATGCTGAACGATGTTTTAAACACTTCATGTGTTTTTCAATATAGGGATGACTGTAAGTTCCAATAAAGAAGGCTCAGGAATGATAGTCCGCAGCGTGATCCATGGAGGCTCAATAAGTCGTGATGGACGGATTGGTGTGGGGGACTGCATCCTGTCCATTAATGAAGAGTCAACCACTAACTTAACTAATGCACAAGCTCGAGCTATGCTAAGGAGGCATTCACTCATCGGACCAGATATAAAGTAAGTAAAGCTAGGTGATGAATTGTGGTAAAAAGGTGCTAACAATCAAAATATGGTTACTTCTGCAAATATTTTTAATGGCAAATTTGTTTAGTTTTTACAACATGAATTTACCTTTAAGTTACAGCTGCAGATAGATAATTCATATTCAGATTACAGCTTCATGGGTTTGAAACATAAAGTCACTTGTGTGAGAGACTTTGGTTATTCTTAGAAAAGCCATTGCTGTCATTAGTACCCATCATAATTACTGCCTTACTTGGGTTTATTGAAGGAATGAGATTAATCAGAATTTTGCATTCATAGTATGGCTCTCCTGAAGAAAGTAAGGATTTCCTCAAGGTGTTTGTGTTTTGCAAAGATGGACTTTCTTGGCAGTTTGCACAAATGATTTCATTCGATGGAGATCTTTATAATGAATCTTGGTTTTGACTGCTATACAGAAGGTATGGCACATGATGTTAATGCAGAAAAGTAATACTTAAAAATGTTTTTCAGTCCATCTGTGACAAACAGCAGAAATAGTCTGTTTTGTGAAGTCACTGTTAGGTTTTAATTAGTATATACGAAGGATCTGTTGCTCTAGTGCATAATATGCTGTAGTTCATTAATATCTACTTTAAACTTGTAGTAATTAACACATATTTTAAAAAATCTGCTTGCTTGATAAGAAAGTTTCTTCTCATGTCCACTTAATCTACAGAATTTTAACTTCTCATTGACGTGCAGTTCTTTATAGCTGTCATGGTTGTGGAGTTAACTTTACCCACATGCAGCACCTAGAAGTGAGGTTGTTCCTAAGCTGGTGGACAGAGCTCTAGACACACCAGTGCTGGCTTTACAGCTCCAGAAATCTGGGTCAGATCTGCAAAGAGGATTAATGGAACTGTTGGTAATAGAAGCCTCTACTTATTAAGATGTTAGATTAGTCCCAGTGCAGTTGCAGGTAGTGTGTAGGTTTGTCAGCAAAATGAACTGCAGGACATTCCATTCTTCCCCAGAAATACTGAGACTTGGCATTTCAGGAACAGGTAGGCAAAGTGTCTTCACTGTGGGTTGCAGGTTTAATTGGCTGCCCATAGCTGTCATGCATTTAGGATCCTGAGTTAATGCAGGCTTGTTTAAATAATGAGATATGCTCATGAAATTAATTACATTATTGTCAATGAATATGAGCTCTCATGAATATGAGCTAGTCAACGTTAATAAAATGTAATATTGATTATTACTTTCAACCTGTATTTTGATTCTGACTGCCATGACTAAAATCAGTTGGTGTGTATGCTTGCTTGTGTCTGTACATATGCTTAGATAAGCAAGTACTATAGCACCATTCTTCTGTGAGAGGTCTTTTCTTACTGCCATGGTTTTGTGATCAAACTTAAATGTGTTCATTATTTGTTCTACATTTTACACTACATGACCGTAAGTTTTATAATGTCTTTTGCAGATATGTTGGAAATAGCAGAATCTTGTCTTAGAGGTGAATATTCAGATTTTCCAGAGAAAGTGTATCCCCTTTCTGAAAAGTCTCACAGAAAAGGGGCAGTTGCTATTCATAATCTTACTTAATATTTTTATCTTTTATTTTATATTTATGTTCTTCAGTGTATTCCCATGGAAAGGGTCTAAAGTGAAGCCAGCTTCTGCATTCCAAAGAACTAAAAGACTAAATCTTGGTAACTTTTAAAGGAGTCATGCAGGAATAAGGACAATATTTTGGGGCCTACATAGTTTTGATACAAAGCTGTTCAGCATAATTAAACTTTTCTGCAATTCATTCTTTCAGAAGCAGAACAGAATCCCAGAAAAATAATGTAGTTAATGTCCCACATCAGAAATTTTGAATCATTAAGCGTTATCTTCCTGTTTGCTGAGAGAAACACACAGCTGTATAGATGTTGTTTCAGAGCTGATGTGGTGCATTGCTATGCAGGATTTGCAATTTAGGGCCAGCATTTCAAATGAGCAAGTTTAATCTCTTTGGTGTCTTTCTCGGGAAACGAAGAGTGCACAAGCACTTGGTTGTGGCCATCCTGATATAATTCCTCTTTATACATATAGGGCTGCAGAAGTTGTCATCTTTGTTAGGGTAGCAGGGTGCCCCCAAAAAGTGATTAAGCAGAAGTATTTTAATTTGAAAAGTTGTTTTTCAGTGGCAAACATTATTTCCTGAGAAGGCATAAAGCTGCTCTTACTTGCCACGTAAAGACTTGGTTTGCTTTTTTATTAAAGGAAACTTCATTTTGAGTAGTTCAAGAACCAGCAATCTGAGTTTTGGACTCAAGTATTTCATTTCTTTACCCTTTGTGTTTGGCAAACCAGATATGTGGCCTTACCAGAATGCATTCTCTTTCACTTCTTACACTACCTTGCCAGGATCTCTTATATTTCTGTAGTAATAGCCATAGTTCTTAGCAGCAGCTGCTTGTAAGATCTCTCTGATAATTACAGAGCTGAATCAGAATTCACCTGCCTAAAGTGAGAGAATGAATTCCTGATCAAGAAATAAAAGATGGATTGCAGTTCTATTTTCCATGCTTGTTAATAATCACTGCTATAAACAATAACAAAGAGCAGATGCTTTCTGGGGGAGGTGTAGATGAAGTGGAAGTGGAAGAGGAAAAAAAAAGAAAAGAGAAAGGAAATGAAAAAAAAAGCTGCTCACACTTCTAACTATATGAATATGCCTCTCGCATTCAGCATGAGACATTGCATTTGTTAACGCCATTGTAAAAAGATGCTGCATCATATGCTTCACATTCTAGATCTTCTCCAGCACCTACTGATGATCAGGCCCTCTTTTATGTGTGAGTATTGGCAATTCAGAAACTCATTATGGCTCTGTGTTGCAACTTGTCTGTAAAATCATTCCATGCTTTTATGACATTAATAGTAATGTGAGGGATGTATCCAGATATAGGTACATATTCTCTCTCTCTTTGTGTATGTATGTGCATGCACATGTGACTGCACATGTGCATGTGTATATATCTATTTAAAAAAAGCTATGAGAGATTGTGTGTGTATGTGTGTCTATATATATATATTTATATATGGCTTTAAACTTGAAGATTGGAGCATAATTCCTAAGACTGGAATGAAAATGCCTATATTCTGAAATGTTGTTGCTAAGGTTTTAAAATTTCATCTATGACAGCTACCCTAGACATGCTCAGAGCACATGTGTATGTGTGTGTATTCATAGGGTTCAGTGCTTGTTTTGGCATGAGTACGTTGTACTGATATCTGGATTAATCTCAGTGTCTTCTTTTCTGTGGCACTTACATTGTACTGCCTTCATGTATAAAAAGATTTAAATTAGACCTTTAAGAGTTAATGACAGTACTTTGTCCTGAACATTTTCTCTACTTTGGTTTGTTGTTGTTTCAAGGTTTTGTGTGGCTGTTCAGTCAAGCATGTGATAAATGTTCCTTTGTGCTGCCTGTGATGTTGTGTTTACAACATATTTTCATATGTACACACTTCGGTGTTTCCATTGTCACTACTTTCATTGCTAGTGCATCTCTGGGGGGAATGGTGGTGGTTGTAGCTCTCCTCTTTCTTTAAGGAAAGCAGGACACTTTCTCCTTCAAGCTGTACAGCTATGGAGGACAGAAATGTTTCCTTTAAAATTATTGAATTTTAACTTCTCTTGCAGATGAGAAATGCAATAGAGCAAACATTTATTTGTTTCTGTTTTCTGTGTTTTCATCCCCATATCCTGGCACTTTTTTTCTCTTATTTTCTTCCTTGTGACTATATTAAGGCAGTTATCGGTCTCTTTGCAGATGAACCATTTGGCTACCTGGGTGAATTTTTATTTCCACTTTACAGCACAAGGGTCAACAGAGTTGATCAGAGGAGTCCAACACCTTTCTTGTTCTAAGCCCCCATTGCCCCAGTCACAGGCTAAGCTGTTCAGGGTGATGCTGGATGTTTTCAGACCTCACTGTGACCTCCCAGAAGTAAGCTACCATAAGAGTCCAGCAAGTAGATTTGATAACTGCATGGCACGTGCCCATGAAGTACTAAACAAGGAAAAAATTCTTTGCAGATATAAATCTAAGGTCTTTTGTATGATCTATCCTTGCTGTTTATCACAGAGTGCAGGAACAGGACAGACAGCCACTTAGCAAAGACAACTTTCTGGTATAGATGTTCCGTAAAACTCTGATTTTCAGCAGAGGTAGCACTTTGTCTAACTTTTAATTTCAACAATAACATGCAAAGGATAAAGGGGAGAAGTGCAGTCACACCAGTAATACAACTTAGGTAATAAAAGCAATGAGGGAAACTTTGCAGTTAACAGAACTTTAGAAATCATGAACAAGAAACAAAGGTGAACTTCTACTGAATATATCTTTTAATGCATTTAATCTATATAATTTAGTTTTCTGTACTGATTTTACGAAATGCAAGTGAGTGTTCTGATTTATATTTATGAAATAGCGGAAGCATTGTTGAATTTTATTTGTAGAGGAGAATGAACAGTTAAAAACAAATTGAATGTTCCTTTGAGTGCTTAAGATAAGGCAATTAGTAGTTAAGCACTTGAACAGAAATAATGTCATTTTCTAAAGAGCTAAAATATAACAGCTCCCAGTGATACTATCTAAATTTGACTCCATCTGTGGAAATCAATTAGGTAATTCAGTTGCTCAGTTTTCAATGCACTTACAAAAATGCTGGTGTGATCCTCTTTTCTTCACAGTTCCTGTACTGTACAGAGAAAGGGAAGCTTACTTATCTAAGAGAGCTTTTGGGAGGTGTTTGTAAGGCTATTTGAGAGCATCCTTTAAATCATATGTTTTGAGTGTCTCAGCATAATGTCAGTTATTCATTTATATAATGAAAAATGACTAAGTGTCGCAGAAGTTGGAGTGCATATGGTTTGCCTCTCCCTCAGCTGATGTTGCACACAAGTATGAGGTAAGGACTCTTACCCTTGGACCCTGTAACCCTGCGTAATTGTTTGCCAGGTGCTTCTTGCACATAAGGACTGAACAAGAGCTGAAAGATGTTGAACCCTGCTGTCTGTGATCACTCTGTGCTGTCTATATCCAGGCTGAATTTGAGTGTATCTGTTTCCACATTAGAAGCATGCCATTCTCCTTTCCATGCTTTGAACAATAGCTTCCAGCTGCAGTTTAGCATAAAGGACATTGTCTGAGCCTTTTAGCCAGCAGAGATGTTGCTTGCAATTCTAGGTTCTTTACTGCAGCTGTTTTTCAAGGGAATATATATTGATTTCTACTTGTTTTTGTAGGGTGAAAATTGATTCACTTGATTGGGATGAAACTGATGAAAGTAACTGGGTGCATGATACATTTTCTTTCATTGAAATGCTGCTTGCACATCTTCTAGCTTTTGTAGAGGCGAGGTATTCTTATGACCTTACTGCATATGGGCAAGGAATTTTTATGGGTGGTGCTTCTGCAGCAGCCCTGTGAGAGTTTTGTGGCCATGATTCTAACACTTTGCTGTGATTCAGTGCATTTGGAGTTGGAGATGGCTGCATCAAAAGAAGCATGGCCAGCAGGTCAAAGGAGGTGATTCTCCTTTCCTCTAGTCAGCTCACATGAGATCACACCTGGAGTACTGTGTCCAGTTCTGGAATCCCCAGCTTAAGAAGGACATGGAACTGTTGGAATGAGTCCAGGGGAGGGCTATAAAATGATCAGAGGGCTATAAGAACAGGCTGAGAGAGTTGGGCTTGTTCAGCCTGGAGAAGAGAAGGCTCTGGGGAGACCTTATAGCAGCCTTCTAGTACCTAAAGTGGGCTTACAAGAAAGCTGGGTAGGGACTTTTTACAAGGGCATGTTGTGATAGGATGAGGGGAAATGGCTTTAAATTGGAAGGTGGGAGGTTTAGGTTAGATATTAGGAAGAAATTCTTCACGATGACGGTGATGAGGCACCAGAACAGGTCGCCTGAGGAAGTTGTGGATGATCCCTCTCTGCAAGTGTTCAGGGCCAGGCTGGATATGGCCTTGAGCAGCCTGGTCTGGTGGGAGGTGTCCCTGCCCATGGCAGGGTGGTTGGAACTACTTGATCCTTTTAAGATTCCTTCCAGCCCAAACCATTCTGTGATTCTATGATTCTCTTTCCCCTTCCCTAATCTATTAGGCCATTCCCGTTTCTGGCATTCCAACGTGATAGGGTTGCACTGGGGTTTCAAGAGTCTGCATGTCATTCGGCTGATGCAACGTGACTGTCTGACTGTCCCAAGCTGACTGAAAGTGCATGAAGGAAAGGGTGGAGTCAGGAGTTGAGCAGGGAATTGCTCCCTGCAGTATAGTTGGTGTGCTATAACATGTTTGGATGTCCAAATACATGCACTGTATCTTGTCAAAAGTATAGACAGCTAAAACAGATACAAGATTGTTCAAGAAAGCACAAAATCCCCTGTAAGCCAACTTCCAGAAGCATTTTCAGACAGCATTTAGGATGGTAATGGTGCTTTCAACTTCATAGACCCTTCAGGGTCGTTGCACAAGGAATCTGTTTTGACTGACGATGGATTGTCTCTATTACACTTGTCACTGTTCAAGCATGATTTACTTAGAGTAGGGTAGCCAGCCCTCAGGAGATCATGTACTGTGCAGCTACCTAATTTGATCATAAATGCATATTTGTTGCGAAGTCACAAAAGATTCATCTAACTACTTCTTCCCAACATACCAATGTTGTGGCTTTGAAGTCTATGACTATGTGAAGTCTTGAATGGCTTCCTCGTATCCATTTTTCACCCACTGAAGGTAGGACCAGCAGTCCTCATACTACTTTAATTATGTTCCATTTTATTGCAGTATTACATATGTGCCAGCAGAAAATCTAGATGAATACAGGGCCAGTTTGGGACAACAGACAGAGGGATCTGTGCCACTTGAAGTGTTTTCCTCACAAACTGTCAGGTGAGTCAACAGACTTAGTGTTTTCTCCCACAGAGCTCTCAGTTATAGGAATTTAAGTTTTGGTTTGGAAGAGCTAAAAGATGGATGATTTTTTTTATATCATCAACCAGTACAATAAAATGATATTCAGAATACAGCTTTTGCTTTGGCTAGTAAAATTTTCTGACCTTTTTACAGAGCTCTTCTGTAGGTGTTTGATCTATCAAAAAAGGAGGTTGAATACTGCCGCATCATAAACTTTTCTTAAACACCATGCAATCTCATTTATGTATTGCTACAAATACTCAGTGCTTCCAGCATGAAAATTTGCCATTGGTGGTCTTTGCAGAACGTATACTTGAAAGAAAGTATTATGCTGTCTTTTTCTAGAGTTTCAAAATTTCATTACAGTTAGTAGGTCAAAATGTCCAGCGACAAATAATTTTTGTTTTCTTGAAGTTAATCTTCAAAAGCAGTAATGTATTTTTGAGTGCTGCTGTTGTAATTTCTTCCATTTTAGAAACTGTAAGTAATTATATTCAGCTTCAGTTTGGTTCTAGCTCCAAAATGTAGTCTTCTATTCTGTGTTTATCAGTTGATAGCAACTTAATTGCAGAGAGGAAGACAGGGAATCCCCAAATACAGTATGTATTCTGACATCTGTAAAAGAATTTGCTGACGTGAATCCTGTGTACAAATGCTCATGCTGGCAGTTTGATCCAATACATGACATTTTGCAGTGAAATCTAGGGGTTATCTGTGAGTTCTTTAAAAATTAGTTGCGTCTTATTGTTCATCAGCAGGGAACTTCCAGAGCTTCCAGAACGTGAAGAGGGAGAAGGAGAAGAAAGTGAACTTCAAAATGCAGCTTTCAATAGTTGGAGCCAGCCCAGAAAGTAAGTGCAAATCTAGTTGTGCATTATAAAATTTTATCCAAAATTCAAGAATTTTGAAACACATAGTGTATTTAAGAGGAATAAGAAAACAACAGAATTGCTGCACATATATGTATCGTGCATTGCAGGAGTAATTCACCTATGAATTCTGCTACCATTGGGCTAAATCTGTGCAGTCTAGCAGTTTCTTGATTGCTGTAGTGATTTATATTTGTAGGCTGACTCTCTTGGAACTAGTAAGAAGAGATGAAGAGAAGTATTCGAAGCTTTAGTTGGAATCCAAGACAAAGTGAAAAGTAGACACAATGACAGACTTTGAGCAATTCAAAGTCAATTCAAATGACTCGTGAGAAAGCTTCACAAGGAGGAGTTTGTTCTTAATGTTTCTAAACCATTGTGGAAATCCAGGTGTCTTCAGTGTGTAGCGTTATCATAATCAGAATTTTTATCTATTTTGGTCTTTGTTTTGTCAAAACAGAGTTGAGCTGTGGAGAGAGCCTAACAAGTCACTGGGGATCAGCATTGTTGGAGGGCGAGGGATGGGGAGCCGCCTGAGTAATGGAGAAATGATGAGGGGGATCTTTATCAAGCACATCCTGGAAGACAGCCCAGCTGGCAAAAATGGAACACTGAAAACCGGAGATCGGATTGTGGAGGTACCAGCCAATTGCCTTTGCTTTCAATACCCCCAACATCTCAGGAGCCACTGAGATGGATGAGTGATCCTGAGCTGACAGCTGTGTAATTGCTCCAGCTGGCACCACTTGAGGCATACAGAGCATAATACCATCTGCTGATGTTTGTGTGATGTTTGAATATACAAGCTAAAACATAGATGACTGACTGTGTGAGCAAGGGTCTACAAAGCCAGCAGTTCTACTTGCCTGTTTTAGAGCCAGCATGTACAGAAAAAAAGCTTAAGTTTGGTGAAGCTAAAAGGTTGCATATTGGATAGCCATACAAATGGCCAGTGAATAGCAAATCATGCAAATAAATGTCAAGCTTATTTCCCTCTTAAATACTGGTTAGATCTTATCACTCTTGTGCATTCTGTGCAGGAATTAAAGGAGTCAGAAGTGTTTTTCTACTGATATGAAGAAAACTGGATTCAATATACAGGAGGTTAAGAGTGTTATGCCCATGCCTGAGCATAGGTTAGCCACTGGTGTTGCAGGGAGGCATTTATCTAGATTTCTCTTCTGCCTGATGAATCCTATGCACATGCAGCCATTTCTGCTTTCTCTCTTAAAGATACTGAAGAATGAACATACTTAAAGGAATGTATATTTCCTGTGACGATTATCAGTAAGTCAGACATTACCCAATCTTCACTGTCGAGCCACTGCACTCCTCTCACCCTGCTGGATGTCCTTAGCTGACCATCCATGAGTAAGAACATAACAAGCAGGGTGACAGAGATGGTGATGATTCCCCTGGATCAACCTGGGCTTTCCTTACACAGTGATGCTTAAAAGTGCAGTTCACTGTTTTCCACAAGTTCCACATAAAGGATCTTATCTTCATATAAGCAGAACTTTCTATGACAGGATGGTAGAGTTTCTGTTGTGCAACAAATTGGGACGTGGAATTTTACTTGATGGCCACAAATTAATAAAACATCCATTATATCTGAATGTCTGGATTTTTATGAATGCAGCAATTGTCTATGATCATGCTTGTAGAAGCTGGAGTGAATGAGTGAAATTAAGTAACTAATGCTGTGTTAATGTGACTGTTTCTGAGTGAATTATTTCAGTTTCTCAGGTTGTGGTGTATTTAGGCTTCTGTCTCAACTTGTGCATACAGTATTTCAGACACGGAGAGTTGGAGAGCCTTAATGTTATTCCTCAGTTCCTCATAGGTTTAGAGTTTTGCCTTTTGAATTGTTTCTGTTCTTTCTTTCTTTACCTTGCATCATTAAGTTTAGGCTAGATTTAGGCAATTAAAAATGTAGGGGTAATCCTCATTATATAAAATTGTATGCAAAAATTGCTAATAACAAATAACCTTTATATGTTAGCTTCTAGCTTTTATTGTGGTCATTGTGAGAATGCTTTTCTCTGATGCTAACCACACCATAATATGGCTCTTGCCAGGATCAAAAGACAAACCATTATACACACCAGCACATCTGAAGGCACAAAGTAAAGCAACCAGGCAAGAATTTGTCCTTGGCCATCCTTTGTAAATTAAAAGCTTTTTCTCTTCTAGAGTAAGGTAGCTCTGACCTAAAAATTGAACTTCTGAGGAAAGTGTCTAGTAGCTAAAATTTGTCTTATCTTGTTTTTCTAATAATGAATAAGCATGAAAAGAAAGGGGAAAAAATGTCACTGTAGCGACATAATACCCTATAATGAAAGACCCTCCAGCACATAACAAGTTTCAGTTGGTAAACCTCATAAAATCTTGGGAGGTAGGTTATTCCAAGCCAGGATTTACAGGAAGCATTATTCGGCAAATGCTACCACTTCCTTCAGAGTATCTTATCTCTTCTTATTATCATATCTCTTCTGTTACATTGCCTGCAAAAAGTGTGGAGCCTGAACCAAGAATGTTGAAAACTCTGTTTTTAAAACCATGGAGAATATTTATTTGATGTTCTTGTAGTAATCTTGGAAATAGCAAACCTGTGTGTGAGGCACCCTAGTCCAAGTCAGTAGGAACCTTTCCGCTATTAATGGAGGTTTGGACTTAGATTTTAGTGAAAGTTCCCAAACCAAAATGGAAGCTGACTCGTGATTCTTGTAGCTTCACGCAATATTAAAATGAAGTGTTTTGATTACAGGTGGATGGGATTGACCTCAGAGATGCAAGCCATGAACAAGCTGTGGAAGCCATACGAAAGGCAGGCAATCCTGTAGTCTTTATGGTACAGAGCATTATAAACAGACAAAGGGTAAGTATAACGAATATGTGAAGAGATGTCAAATATAGTAATAAATGAAACAGTTATTCAAGGTTGTGGTGTTTGGAAATGCGATATTCAAACCTGAAAGTTCCATCTCAACTATTTTAGGAGCAAAAATTTGATATAAGTATTATTTCCATTTAGAATGAAATCGATTTGGATTTGGATTTACCTTCCAGCACGCCGTCCTCAAACTATTTTGAAAAGACTCAAGAAAGATAATTTGCTGGGGGGCAGAGTAGGAGTGTTAACTAAAACCAACTGTTAGAGATTGACAGCATGTCTGAGGAGCACATGCAGAAATACAGCACCTGTTAAAAAATTCATTGGACATTAATGAAAGAACCTAGAAGTACATGAAAGTTTTCCGTCACTAGGCTGCATGGACATTGCAGACAAAAGCTACTGAGCTTTAATATAAGTTGCTTGCATCACTAGAAACTAAACTTCCTCATTGTAAAGTGTGTAAGCTGTGTGTTTATTTACTAGTTGTCTTATAACTCTTGTTCCCCAGCCAGAGTCTCTTTATAGGCCTTCTTCAGCTTCTGCTCACTGTGGGCAGAAAACTACTAACCCGTTCTATCGTCAGTCATCTAAGGTAAAGTTGCATGAAAAAGCTCTATTGAATATTGGTTATTGGTACTCAAGCTACTGAATTAAAGCTTTTTGCATTTGCTGTGATGTTAACAAAATTGCCAGTGCTGAATGTTTAGGCTAACTTGGGATGGGAATGATGCTATTTCTATATCACAACTTACTTTAGCTTTGAGAATGCTCCTTTGCTATACTTAATTGTAGTTCTTTGTTCTCTTTATTTTCAAATTATATTAAGCTTGTTGGTTATTACTAGACTCTTTATTAACAAACCTCTTTTTTTTTCCTTTGTAAGAAGAAACGTTGCAAATGCTCCTGCCGTACACATGCTTTGTGTTGTGATCTTTGTAATTGGCATTACAGTTATTGTTTTCATCTTACAAAACTTGAATCTGTACTTTATAATAAGATCTTACAAGGGAATTTCCTGTCTTCACTCATGTGCAGTCACCCAGATAGCTAGCTGCCTGTACACAGCAGTTATATTTACGATGCTACCACTATGTATTTAGCAAGGGAGTCTATTTCAAGTGTCATGTTGTTAGTGAGCCAGTTTCTTTCAGTTCCCCTTTGTTTTTTCATTCAGGCTGCTGTAGTAGTTGAAGATATAAAGTTTACTCTGTAATACCACAGATAATGCAAATGGACTGTGAAAAGCTAGCTGATAGTTTTTCTTGCAAGCAATTATCAAATCTGTGTTGCACTCTGCTACTGCTTTGGGTATTTCTGAGTAAGAATTAGTCTGTCACCATGGTTATAGTCCCAGATAATTTGTAGGGTTACAACGTTACAAAATATAAAATGCTAGCTGATTCCTTAGCATTCAGGACACATTAATAAGATGCTGAACACAAGTTAGTTGAAAAAAAAAAAAGTAAAATAAATCTTGTTATTTTAGGTTTTATTTTGCAGAAAAACAGTAAAAGGAAAAATGCCCTTTATTTTATTATTTGCTTTTCTTATACTAGACTGTGCAAGAAAGTATGCCTCATGCACACTGTTTTAAACTTAACTGTTGAGGCAAACTCATATTTTATCATTGTAGTCAGTCCATATTTATACAGTGCTGTTGCATGGATTCGAATTTGAGCTAGTAGTACTATTTTTGATGGTTTGCTATCAAAACAGAATGCAAAATGCAAAATTTTGACTTACTATGGCTGATCTTTTTTTTGCATTTATTAATATTTCACTGTTTATGTACTAAATGTTTGTGATGCTTATTTTAGTTACTTAAAATTTCATCAAGATACAGTTTGAAAATTTATACAGATTACAAATGTAATGATTGAAGTGCAATAGGATCATTACAATGGTAAATTACTTTTTCCATATTCTCTATAAAATGCAGAACCAATGTGAATCTCATGTGTAGACAAAATTGCGAGCTGTAGGGAAACTGCCTGTTGAATTTAAGTGACTTGCCAGTGAAGAAAACTTGTTATACACAGCTCTACTCTCTCACTGCTGGAAATAATTTAGAACCAACACATATACTGTTGAACCAAATTACATTTTGTTTTGCAAAATGATATTTGAGAGTAAATGTTTAGGGATACATTTTCTGTTTTCAAGACCAGTTTAAAAGCCGAAATACTTTAAGAAAATTTTTAAACAGCAACCTATATCTGAATTAAGTTACCATGATATGAATTTATCATTGTCGTGCTATAAGTTTTTCACATTCCCTTTCACTCACTATGCTTTTTGTTTTCTAGCGGTACTAAATTTACTGCCCTAAGATGCTTAGTCGGATATATCCATTGCCAGATGGATACACCTAGTGTAGAAATTACTTTTAAGTATACATTGAACAGTATATTTGTCAAATAGTATGCAAAGTCAAAGCTTTATTAAGCAGATTCTGATCTAAAATAGAGTACAGTACATAAACTGCATAAGGGATATAAACGATCACATTTCACCCTTTGTCTAAACATGAAAACGTTTTGGGTTTAAATAATAATAATAAATAATTAACTTGTATTATTTAAACAGAAGACCAGAAAGTCTAGTTTCGTTAAGCTATAAATTCAGGAAATTATAGGTGTATGCACACACATACAAAGTGATCTTTTAAAGTTATTGTTACATTAAATATGTAACAATATGTTTAGAGATGCCTAGTACTGCTAAACCTTCTCTTCTGCGAAATACACAGTGAATGTGTTACCACAAGAGTTAAATTGAAGTATGAGAATTAATCTGTGGTTTTCAAAGTAAAACTAAACCTATTGCATTATTACAAAGAGCTGTATTTGTTCTAATCCAGAAATCTGCAGGTTGCAATTAACTAACGGGTAAGAGTATCCCATATACTGAGATGCTTGTACAAATAGCACAGCAAATACAATTTCAGTTGTTCATGTTGCTAGGTTTTGCACTTTATGCAGTTTGTGGGCTAGAACAAGTATGGAGATCGCTGCTTTTCCTCTATGCTTTGCTAAACACAGCTGATGCAAACACAGGGCAAATCCAGTTTTGCTTGCCTTCACAACTGTAGCAAAGTACAACAAGCTGATTTTGTTCAGTTAGCACAAACCGCTAAAAAATGTGCTTTCTTTCATGAGTCCCAAAGGGTTCATTTAAAAATGTTTTTGCTTAGTTTCTATTATGGTTTTTTTTTTTAGAACCCTTCCCTGCCTTTCCCGCAGAATAATCTCTTCTGTAGGCCAGCTGTCTTCAGCAGCACTAACCCGTTTGCTGACTCTTCTCAGTTCAACACTAACAAGGTTGGGTGATGGCACACTGTCTGCTTTTGACTCATCAAGCATTATATGTGTGCTTTTTTGCTGTTAGTGGCTCTCTGAGTTTAAGTTCTGTTACACTAGTTGACATAAAAAATTGTGCTAATGAGAGTGGAAATTCTGTGTAGTGAATTAAAAAGACACAGACATGCATGCGTGTAGAAAAGTTTTGAAGAAGTTAAGATATGCCAGCTCAGTTGATCATAACCACTAAATTTGATCTCATCAGAACTACCAAGGAAGTAGGTTTGCAATTATAAAATCAATATGTATTAAAATATCTATCCACCTGAGTGTAACTCCCATCAGTGTGAGGTGTTTTGCTTCTGTGTACTTCATTTTCTTTTTATGTGGTTAGAACTTCCCGGCTTTGATATCTCCTTTTTCTTTTTGCATGGAAAAAAAAACTTTGATAGCTTTCATTTTATGATGCTTAAAATATTTTCCCTCTGCTTCTTGAATTTTTTTTTTTTCTACTGCACAATGAACAGAATGCTGACATCTTTGGAAATGTGAAAAAAGTTAGATTCTGGTTTTTGTGGTTACTGCTTACTGCATGTTACTCATATTGGGAACAGAGTTAACCTCTAACACAAGAATAAATAAAAGACTTAGTTCTTATGTGCATGTATTTCTGATTTAATAAAATAATTTCTAACTGGTTATGCCTCTTTGAATGATTGCACTCTTTTGCTGTTTTCCTGTGTTGTCAAATATATGGAATGTACAATGAACATTTATAATATGATATGTGATGTGTAATTGCATGTGTGTTTTTGAAATCTGTCTTTGTGTTTGTTACAATTCTGAGGAGGGAGTAGAAGCATAACATAAATGATGGCCTGTATTTTCTATATTTTCGAAAGTATTTCTGAAAATATGCATGTGTTTTTAGAGCAAACTGAATGCTTTCACCATTTCTGCATAATTCCTTTTTTAACATTGAGATAAGATTGACCTCGTGTCACCTCGGCCTGGTCCTCCTGAACTAAGGTTCATGTATGTAAGATACTTTGCTGAATCAGGATCCTTAATAACCCATTAAATACTTTTGTCCATTTATAAATGGAGTTAATAAAGTCATTGTGGTTAGCAAAATGAATCCATAATTGAAAACGAGTTATTCATTAATAATGCTGTCTGTTGCCAAAGGTGCTGTAACATGTGAATTGCTGTTTTCTGTTACTGTAGGAGGTATCGAATCCAGTTAGGGCTACCTTCTGTTGTTCCCCAACTAACCCTTTTGCTCCCACACCATTCAAGGTTTGTCTTGATTCCAGTGAGTGGGTCCTACCCTTATGTGTGCTGCACATTTGTACATGGCCTGTGATACCTTCTGGAGTACTGCTTCTTCCTCTGTGTGTGCCTCCTTTGTTGAAAGTGATACAGCTCCAGACTTGCTGACATTTTCGATACTTGCTTGGCTGTGATTGGAGTGACCCTCGTAGCCAGATGGGTTCATGCAGTGTCTGATGCTTTGCATTTTAAATGAAATACTGTGCCATGGCACACTGAAAGTATTTCATGAGTTAAAGCGGTTTAGTTTTTTTGTGTGTGGCCCGATTCAGGGAGCAAAAGTCTTATGTGTGTAAAGTGCAGTGGCCGGCTTCTGCTGCTGGCAGCACATGCATGGCACACTGAGCTCTGGAGAGAGGACGTTGTCCCTTCCACCCAAATGGCATTATTACACCCCTTTTACCCGTCTCATAAAGGAGCCTGGCTCTTACTTTGATTTCAGCATTTCCTTAGACATCAAACATCTTCAGATTTATGTACACATGCACAGAGGTACTGAAAGAAGCACTTTTTTGTCAGTCTCACTATGGTGGCTGCAGTTTGGAAATGCTAGTCTGTCAGCATGTAGCCATACATCCACATCCAGGTCTTCTAGGGGTCCTTGACAGCACCTTTGTGTTCTTTTTTTGTTGTCATGTTTTCTTCAGTTTTACAAGATTTTTTGACACTGTAATTTACCAAGGCTACCACTAAAGTGATAAGTTAATTTTTATTTTAAAACACAGAGGATACTGTAGATTCTGCAGATCTGATCTGCTCTCACATTGTATTTCCTCATCTTTTCAGTATGTTATCTTGCTTTCTAGTTAAGACTTTAGGAAGCACTCTGAAAAAATAGTGTTTCTGGAACTACTCTCCCCTTCACCCTTCCTTGAGCTAGAGGTTTTTTCACCGGGTTTTCTCTGTAGTGGGTACATGAATTTTTTATTATGAAAAATCACTTAGAATCCTATTAAATAGTGTTTCCACCCTACTCTGATTTTGACAGATAACAATTTTTGCTAGAATTTTGCTGCTTCATTTGAGGTTCATATCTGCCCTCTGACTGTTAGCATGTTTTAGAGTATAATTTGGATAAACTGTACATAATTCCCACATGAAATTTAATGATGCAAGTTATCATCTCAGCAGGATAGCATTATCTTAGTTTTGAAGCACAGATCAATGTGACTGATACAATGGTACAAAAAATCATATGGCATTTACATAGAATATTCTATATAAATGATTGGCTTGGATGGCATATTAAAACTTCCCGTCCTTCGGGCATTAGTGGCCTCTTAGTTAAGCTCTTAGAAGTTCCTGAATGAAAAGAAAATAATTTTCAAGCAAAAGCAGAACGAGGGAATGAAAATAGGGTATTCACATTTTCTTTAAATCTTCGGAGTATACACAGGATGAGGGTAGTTCAGTTTTCCCTGAGAAATGGGACCTTCCTTAAATCTCAGTATGAGTAGCTTGGTAACTGTCCTTTTTTCAATGCCTTCAGTTTTAGGTGGATTAAAATTTTCCAAGATTTATGTTGTTTCCTGCCTTACTGTTACTTCTGATGAAGAAATTGTGTCAGTGTTTTTGGCACTCAGAGACACAATCTGACATACTGTGTTCAAACTTTTGATGATCGAGCTAATAAAAGCTGAAATGATGAGATGGGCTATGAACATGGGGCAACATCTGGAAATCCTAGTGTTGGAAAAATGCTTGTTTTTTACGTCAGTAGCTGATCTGCCAGGTATCAGAGTCTCTTGGGCATGCATAAGCTTCAGAACGATGACATTCAGACAGCATTTGTTGCCCACATGTTTACCCTCAGCAAGGCAAAATGACAGTATTAATACAAACACTTAGCCAAATCCCTGATCAGAAGGCTTCCATTTTCCTCAGGGAAACTGACTTGAGTGGAGGTCTGCTAGATTGTGGATTTGAGTGTTTAACCATATTGCAGTAGTCATATGTTTATATTTCTT
Organism: Clamator glandarius; assembly: GCA_033459285.1. Lineage (NCBI taxonomy): Eukaryota > Metazoa > Chordata > Aves > Cuculiformes > Cuculidae > Clamator > Clamator glandarius. Next base: position 1,352,542 of record JAUNZM010000366.1, read on the forward strand.
ACTTTTTTACATGCATCGAGACAAAAAGTACTTTTATCTTTTGTGATTTAATCTATATGCTACTTGATCTGATCTCCCCTGTGCAGCTCATAGGAAACCAGTAAATAAAATTGAAAAAGTCCGGTTAATATAGATTTCCTTAGTTAATCATCTGTTTAATATTGGTTTTAAGTTGTCCTTTCAGGTAATATGAAATTTAGTTTCTTTTTTTATGGAAGTATTTTTGAAAACGTGTAGTTCTTTGTTTCTTTTCCCTTTCCTCCTATTTGGCTTCCAAAGCATATCATAGGAAGAAATTATATGGAGTGGCTTTTAAAAATAAACTGAAATGGAAGTCTTTTGCAAATATGGCATTACAATATAATCACTTGAGTCTTCATAAGAGTCTTTTTCTGAAATGTAAAGTGGCACATAAAACTTTACTGAATTGGGCTTTTATTGTAACTTCTGTTTGCTTCTGAATACATTTCGGAGTGATGTTATCTCCTACCTTGCCTGGTGCTTGTTTCTATCTCTGATCTCTGCCAGCTGTTCTGTGCCGTGTTATTCATTTAGAATCCTAACTGCTTGTAACTTAAATTTCAAACCCATAGTCATTGTCATTTTTATGTTTTTGTATATTAGTTTGCCCTGCACAGAGTCCACATCTGCTTATGCGCTATATTTTTCTGATTTTCCGCAGTTACTTGGTCAGTCTGATTTAGAGCCAGAGAAGACTTCGCTTTGTAACTTGCCTCTGCCCCCTCCTTCAGCATTTTCAGGAATGAGCTGTGATGTTACACAGTCATCTTCTAGCACAGTCCCAGAGGATGAGGAGGATGAGTTTGGTTACAGCTGGAGTAAGTTCATCTTTTGTGATACTATTGAAAATATTAAGTGTTGAAATAACACTGTGTCAGAAGATATGGGAAGCCTGGTTTGAACTACTGCATTCTCATGTGGTTTGTAAATAAGTTTATTTTTCGTGATAATGTTTGAAATATTTAGTGCTGAAAATGCACTGTGTCAGAAGATATGGGGAGTCCAATTTCAGCTACTTCATTCTTACCTGCTCTGTGGTTTGGGTGATAAGTGTTAGTGTCAGCTTTCAGTTGTGCTTGGTCAGATGCACATAGTGAAATATAAAACTTCATTGCATTTCAATCTCTGTTTCCCTCTGTGGTCCAAATTCACTGTGTCACGTGTAGGACTACTACGCAAAATTTCACAGTTTAACTGTAATTTCAGCATACTCTAGGTGATTTTTGGCACTGATTGCTGTGATAGCTTCTGTTGCCTCAAAGTGTTACTATTTGAAAGATTATTGGTTTTATATATGAGAAGTCTTTTTCTAAGACGAGTTTTAATGCTTTCCACATTTGGATGGAAAACAAGGACCTAGAAATTTTATTATAAATTGCCTAAGACCTAGCTTAAAAAAAAATATGGTATACACTTTTTCTTATCCAGTTTGGGATTCTTCTATCAGATACTGCCCACTGGAGACTGATCTTGACTCTAGGTGAATTGTGTAAATTTCTAATGTAAATCCAACCTTTGCTGCCCACATTTAGAAAATATCGTGCAACACTATGGAAATCTACCAGGGGAGCTACACATGATTGAGCTGGAAAAAGGAAGGACAGGTCTGGGACTTAGTCTTGCTGGTAACAAAGACCGCTCCAGGATGAGTGTTTTTATAGTGGGAATTGATCCAAATGGAGCAGCTGGTAAAGACGGCAGGTTACAGATTGCAGATGAGTTGCTAGAGGTGAGTGTTTATGTTTTATACTGAAACCCAAAACATCCTGGTTTAAAATGCACTAAAATATTTGATTATTACTTCAATATAGATGTCCTTTAGTGGACTTGAAAATCCCCAAGTTATCCAAATTGATATACTTATGCTACCAGATTTTCATTCTGGTGTATTCCAGCTTTGATGTTTTTTCCTCGTTAGAGCAGTAATTACTAAAGGGGTCTGTGTGTATTTAAAATTAATACAAATGGGGGATGACAGCAGTTTCTGGATTATGAAGTAGTACAGAAGGATATTCATTGCAGACCATGGAAAATACTGAAGTCCATCCATCTGTGAAGTGCTCAGACTTCCTAATTATTTCTCTGCCTACTGGCAGTGTGATAGTATTAGAATATTTGCATTTTGTGCAACTTGTGAAATAGAAATTAAGTTTGGGGAAACAGGAACAGATCCATTTTTGCTATGGACATCTAGCTTATGACACATTTGGGCTGTTTTCTAGTGGCTTTGTGAAGGGACACAGCTTCTGAACATTCCCTCCATGTATATAAGAATAGGGTATATTTCTATAGTAACACAACTGAGTTGATGATACTTGCAGCTGTATTCCCTGCCATAGCTATTTGTGTTCTTTCTAATAGCAGTAGGTAACATCACCCTTACAGAAATGTTTCGTGTAACTTCAAGACTGTGTGTGAAGTTGATGGAGGATACACTGGAAAGACTGTACAAGCAAGGAATGATGAAACTGAAAAAATCTCGAGGTTGTCATTGAGAGAGTAAACAATGTAGGCTGGCAGTTGCAGACTAGGAGAGAACTTAGGGATTTGTTGCGCTGTGGACCTAGTCTTATGGAGGGACTTGATAGTTGCCGAATCCAGTAGGGTCTGCTAGATAGTTCTCTTGAATGAGTTAAATCATCTCTGTTTAAAACCCTGATGTTGTGGATACCGAGTATCATCGGAACACATCAAAACACATTTGTCTTGGTCTCCTGTCATGTGATTTCCTGCTTACTGTCTACCCTGTAAACCGGCGAACTGATACAGAAAGCTTGTCTCAATCTCTTTTGAAAGGACATACCTGAACTTTCTCCCTATGTTCCCAAGTAGCTGTCCATCAGCTGTAGCTGGCTATGCCCTGTCACCCAGCTGGCAGCCTGACTATGTCTCTTCGCAAGCCCACAGCAATCATTGGAAGCAGGGCTGCACCTGGATTGTCACCTTCACTGTAAATGACAGGGCTCACTATCCCTGTGACCATGCCTGGGGGATAAGGCCTACATGGGAGCTGAGAGTTTGCTGTGACACTCAGTCCTCAGTTAATTGTCTTTTGTCTGTTGTATAGTGTTCACTGCTTTTCTTCTTCCCTGCTTCTGCTAGTACTGCCTCAGTATCTGTTGCGTTATTTTCCCTTATTATAGTGACAAGCTGTCCTTAATCATTTTCCCCCTTCTTGGAGTGGGCTTCTGCACTGTAGTTTTCCATTTCCAAGAAAAATTGCAACTAGGAAAATGTGAATGAATAATGACGTTATTCTGCAAATTCATATTGATAACCTCCAATCACATTTGAATTGTAGGAGCTTCAAGGGATTTCAGTGAATCTTCTCTGCCAAATAAAGACAATGATTGTCAGGTTGAATCTTCAGCTTATAAATGCACCATTGTTCAGACTTCTGTGTAGAGAGTGCCTGGCTTAGAGCTGAGATTTGGTAAATAATAGCAATCTTACTATTGGATATAAGTGTTTAATTTATTTATTATGGTTAGAATTTCCTGTGACCCTGCTGTATCACCACATCAGTCATAAAGTGATCAGTGGCACGTGGAAATAAAGGATGTGTCAAATCCAGCCAGTATAACTATCAGAATGACATTTTTATCATTGTGACACTGTTATTCTGAAGTTGAACTCTAAGGAGTTTTTTACTGATAGAAGGGAGTTAAAGCAGGACACAACATACTCTTATTTTAATACGATTTGTGCTTTAGAGAGTGATGTGGGATAATGGATTTTTTAGCGCTTGTAAATTAGTTTAATGGTATGAAAATATTTTGAGAAATAATTGCTGCCTTCCTTTATACAGATAAATGGGCAAATACTCTATGGAAGGACTCATCAGAACGCTTCCTCAATAATCAAATGTGCACCATCTAAAGTGAAAATAATCTTTATCAGGTAAGTTCTGGTTAAAAGCTTGACTAAAAAAAACCTTAATTTTTAATATGCTCAAGTTTTGCACAGACTGTTTCTGTTTTATTTTTAATTTTGGTAATGTAGATGTGCTTCTGAACCGAGCTCTTAGTATTTGTTAAATATCTCTAGGTTTTCTGGTTTTATATTTACATTGTGAGTGCCAGAAATAAAGTAAAAGAAAGTGCTGAAGTTAAACTTGCTCTAAGAAACATGGTGCTTTATTACTACATTTTTACTACAGTCTTACTACATTCTTAACTGAATCTGTTGTAGAAATAAAGATGCAGTAAATCAGATGGCTGTTTGCCCTGCAAAGTCAGTAGAGGCTTCACAGTGTACTTCAGGAATACCTCAACATCAAGAGGTAAATTTTTGTTTGTCTGAGATACTGGCTTTGTCCTGGATAGAGGAATGCTCTGTCTGCTTAGAAAATACTACAAAAGAAAAAGAAATCCAAGGGAAGAACAAATGGGATTTTAGTAAAGCTGCTAAATTAAGTACAGCTTGATCAATTATTTTTCACTTTATGTTCATCTAAACTATGAAGTAAATCTAACATACCCATGAATAAATTCAAAGCATTTTAAGTGAATTCAGAAAATGAGCATTCCCTTTTTAAATGGATGTGCTACTTTATTTTAATGCAAAATGTTGAAAATAGTAGCTCACAGTTACATTTTCATTTTCTGTTAGATTGATATCAGTGCTGCAAATACCAGTGCTTGTTCAGACTTCAGTTCATACAAAAACATTCAGTATGTGGAACTCCCCAAGGTACGTGCTGAAAATTAGATTTACATCAGCCATATTTGTATTCACTAACTTGCCTTTAGGTAACAATCTCCCCTCTTATGGCAAACAAACTTTTATCTCTTACTAACTGCAATTTAGAATAGAGATTTCCAGAGGTCTTCTCTTTGTTTTTGTGAATGGACTTCAAAGTCATTCTGACAAAATGCCTGTGTTTGGCAGCCTCACGAGTCTCTGACTTCACATAAGTTTGCCAGTTGCTCTGTGTCTCTGGAAGAAATCACCTCTTGTCCCATTTGCAGAACTTTTGGTAGCCAGCTTCTGGTGGTGCCTCAGATGAAAGCATTACCTGAGTTGTTCTAAGTAAATGAATTAGTAGATTATAAGCACTGGATTCTCCAAACAACACACCTGCTTACAGAAGCTGGTGCAGCTGGGAGAAGACAACCTGATGTTCTGTACCTTTATAGCTGCCAAACGAAAGTGGGAAAATTATCGCTTCTGCTTATTGACATGGTTGCTTATTGACAGTTGCTCTTGGTGGACATAAGGATAGAGACCTGTGGACTGTAGTTTTTCTCCTTAGAATGCATCAGGCCTTCTGTTATTAGCCAGAAGAATATCTTACAGATTCTGGTATCTGGATGATTTAATTTTAGATGAAAACGTTAGGGAAATTTTACTCTACCACAAACATTTGCTAATTTCACAGGGAGAACATATATTTTTCTGTCCTCTGCGTTTTCCACTCCTGTGTGTATTTTTTTCTGTGGTTTGAAATAATGGATTTAAGCTATGTCATGAAGATTTAGTTTTTTCAGTTTATGGCTTCCAAGTATTTTGTTTCTTACTCCTATTTATGATTTTTAGGATTGAATCACAATTGACTTTGTAAGTTTCAAAGGACAGAATTTGGAAGTATTTCAGATTTGTCTTGTTAGCCACGGTTCTATTTGTAGGTTGGCAAATTCTGTTTTGGAAATAGATAGTCTAAACCAAAAATTGATGCATTGTGAAAACTCAAACTTCTTATGTCTGTAGACTTCACTGGTGTTTAGTGAATGTATTCTGACATTTTGATAAAAACAGTGACTAAACATTTGCAATTTTCTTTTTGCCTCAGGATCAGGGAGGCTTGGGAATTGCCATTAGTGAAGAAGACACAATTAATGGAGTGGTTATTAAGAGCTTAACAGACCATGGTGCAGCAGCAAAGGTGTGAAAACGTTTGAAGTCAAAATTAGGAATGAAATTTTTTGGAGTAGTATCCAGAGCTCTTATTTTTTATTTTATGTCATTTCCAGGATGGACGAATCAAAGTTGGAGATCAGATCCTAGCAGTGGATGATGAAATTGTTGTGGGATATCCAGTAGAAAAGGTATTAGGAACATTGCAGAAATCACACTACTTCATGTAGAAGGTGATTGTGTCTTAAACAAACCAGTCAGGTTTTTGTGGCTATATGCTGGCTTTATTTTCAAAGTTGACTAAAGAACCAAAGATCTGCAAGCATTGTCTGGATAAGCAAAGTGCTGCAGACTAACCTAAAACCTGAATTTAAAGCTTAGCTGCTATTTTACTTTCAGGCACTACATGAGTCTTATGTCTCTGTGCCACATATGTGGTTTGTTTTTTTTCCTGTGTGGTTCAGATATGATGAATGGGAGGCACTTAGTTATAGCATATAAACCACGAACTATCAGTCAATAATGCCTCTTCCTTGCTATTCTGCTTCAAAAGTGTTAGAACCAACAAAATAAATAGTAGTCAATTTACATGGATCGGTTGTACTGGTGGCAAATCATCATGAACTGTGTTTATACGTGGATCGTGGCTGTAATAATGGCTTCATTATATTCCACGACTGGTATTTAAAGCCTTTGGACAAAACTGTCTCCATTCTAGCTCTGCAAACTCAGTTTGGGTTCTGTAATGAATCAAAGAGGTCTTTTTTTTCTAGCACCTGCCTTGATACCAAGAAAAGTGATTATTTAAGCATTGGAAGATCACTTTCTAGTTGTTAAAGGACAATTATTAAAGCATCCATCTTACTCTTTGATGTGCTGCTGTCTCTAAAGGAGTAAATGAGTAAGAGATGGTGAAGTTGTCTGCAGGGCAGTAGGTAGTCTTTGGAAGAAGAGACAGATTGAGAGTACTATTGAGTAAGTAATTTCTGAAAATGTTTGTAATGCTACTGAAATGTAAAGTCTCAGGAGGATTTCGTACATTTTCTCTGAGATGGCAATTAATTTTGTTGATTTCAGTATCTTTTTAAACTAGAACTTGTGTTACACCGTAGTGTTCTTTTTTCTGTGACATAGTTCATATAATATTTTCTGATTTTCCTTCCAGCTGTGCAACTGATTTAGCAGCTGGAACAACAGTAGCACATTTATTTAAATTGGGAGGTATTTTCATGTTGACTTCTGTGGAACCAGAAACTAGGCATTAAAAGACAATATTATGTTTCCAATTTTTCTAGTAATTGCTGTAAACTCAAACGTTTTGTCCAGACAAGCCTTGGAAAAACTGCCACATTCTAATCTGATACAGCTTGGTGAAGCTGCGTGGAAGCTGCTTCACTAGGACCAGCCAATTATGGCCCATGGTTAGCTATTGCTGTTTCTTATAAAAAACGTTATTATTTGTCCTTGTTCATTACCCAGAAAACCTGCAAGATTGTGACTTACAGCTCCTCTTTGCAGAACAATCCTGTTACATCCTTTACCAGCTTTTCTTCTTATCATTCAGTTTATTAGTCTCCTCAAGACATCCAAAACTATGGTGAGGCTTACAATCAACTCAGCAGAGCCGGATAGCCTGACTGCAGCACCAAACCCTTCCAGCACTGTCCTAGCAGAAAGAAGGAATATGCAGGCACCAGCAACTGTCCCCTCTTCCAGCTCACCAGAGCCAGAAGCAGTCAAAAGTAAGGTTCTCCTTATGTACCTGTCTTCAATGGGGTCATGTCATAAAAATGACGACCGAACTTGTAAACAAATTTTCTTTTTTGTATGCACTCAGCTGTCTTCTGAGTTGCATTTTCTAGTACTTTTGGATTACAGATCCATCTAAATAAAGCTGTGATACTCCACATTTCCAATCTATCTCTTCACTTCCCACTGGCCTGTTGCAGAGGTGAGAGTAGGTGCCTCTGTCATAATTGTCTAGAACTAAAATGGGAAGCATTCCTTTGAATGTGGGAGCAAAGTCCTCTTGTCTTTCCTAGAGCAGGGAAATGACTGAGACTGTCTTACCATTTGTGCCAAGCCATGTTTGACTCTGCCTTTAGAGTGGTGAGCTGAGATATAAGTGATTGATGGGTTTTATTGGTTAAGTGACACACTACCGAGAAGCTAATAATTTCTTAATTGAGTAACGTGCATAGTTAATTTATCTGTATATCACTGCAGGCATTATGGAGTCACGTTTCTGTAGCTTATGGCAGTAGTATTTATACACAATTATATTACTATAAAGAAATCTTAAGTAACACACAGGAGACCTAGGAGATAAGAATTCTGTTGTCTTTTCTGCATTTAGTTTTAGGGTAAAATCCATCACTTTGTCCAAATCTATCCCTTCCATTGATACCTTGCCACAGCAGGTCTTAGTCATAGAGATCTGATGGAGATTTCAGCAGTGCTCCCTCTCACATCCTTGGGGTTTATGATTGCTACTTGACTTCACTAGCACTTACAGGCATCAATAACGCAGCTGCTGGAAGATCTCCCTCCTCTTCGTTCTCCACCTGATTTTATAATTTACTCCCCACTTTTCTTTTACCAAGCCCACCTTTTTACTGCTGCTGCATCTTTTTTTCTTTGCACATACTCCTTCAAATAAACAACCCATCCCTAAAGACTTACTCCCTATTTGTCTTATGTCTACTACGTCTCTGCCTGAGTTTAGTGTTTCCAGCAGTACTACGTAGGCAGTTTTGGGTCCAGTACTGATGTAGCTATCTAGATGAGGTCAACCTTGCATACCAAGACTGGTGTAAAAAATTTCTTTTTGAAGGCCACTAAATATGATGATATGTATAAAACCTTTGACTTGACCATGAATTGCTGACCTTGTGAAATACCAATATTTAATTCATACTTCGCATTCTCTCTCATGGTAGATATCTGAGTCTGAGATGGAATATTTAGTTGGATGGACCTTGACTTATTGCAAAAATGCAGGGCTGATGTCCTTGAATGCATGCATTTAATACATACTATGTACTTCATTTATCTCTGTTCTGCATTGCATAGCTGGTAGTATATAAATTCTATCCTAAATAGAATCTGTTATGTACAGTAGCTTCTTTCGATATCCAGGCTGTAGTCCAGGTACTTGGTGGTATAAAGACAGGACAACTACACTTAAAAACTACAGGATAGTACTGGTCTGAGGGGAGATGAGAGGTGGCAGCATCATCCTGTGTATGTTAGCTGTTCAGCTGTTGCTGTAGGTCTGTCAGTGCACTTTCAAAATGATATTTAAAGTCATTTTGTCAACAGTGACCCCTCTTGTGGTAACCAGGATGTATAATTGTTCTTTTAGGCACAAGCAGATCTTCAACTCCAGCCACATTAGCCTCTGACCCAGCTACTTGTCCCATCATTCCTGGATGTGAAACGACCATTGATATCTCCAAAGGGCGGACTGGTCTTGGTCTGAGTATTGTTGGAGGAACAGACACTTTGCTGGTTGGTTGGAAAAATATGTGTCACTCAAGTGAAATAACAATAATGAAATTAAAGTGTCTGATAAAAAAGGGGATTTGGGGCTTTTTTCTGCACTTGTTTCTATAGCATTTACAGAAAGATACCAAAGATACCGGTTCGGGGGGAAAAAAAACAAAACAGAAAAAACCACTCTCAAAACTGAAAGTATAAATGAAATTTTTAAGTGTTTTAGTGATTTGTTCATACATCTGACTGTTTTGTTTATCACTGATGAGTTATAGTAGGAATTGTCAGTTGTTCTTGTTTCAAAGTAGAGGCATGTTTTTTTTACATAATTTTTTAAATTATTATTATTTATCTGCAGGGAGCAATCATTATCCATGAAGTATATGAAGAGGGAGCAGCATCTAAAGATGGGAGACTGTGGGCTGGAGATCAGATATTAGAGGTGTGGTGGTTGCTTTGGTTACTTTCATTGTTATTTGCTACCTAGGCCTATTCTGTTCGCTGGAAGGTTGTGCACACTGTCACGGAGTCCTTTCCTTGCAGGTGAATGGCATTGACCTCCGGAGTGCCACGCATGATGAAGCAATAAATGTCCTCCGACAAACTCCCCAAAAAGTTCGTCTGACTGTGTACAGGGATGAGGCCCAGTACAAGGAGGAAGACATGTATGATGTACTCAATATAGAGCTCCAGAAGAAGCCTGGAAAAGGTCTTGGGCTGAGTATTGTTGGAAAAAGGTATGAATGTACATGGAGATTTGCTGGGCATGCTTGTGTTTCTGTTGGGGCTGGGTGCTCAGATCCTGTTGGCTTGAAGGCTATACATGCCGTTTCTGTTCCTAAGCTAACTGGCCATTCCTAGAGGAACTAGCCCAAGGCTACTCAGCTGAAAAATGAGACAAGGTTAATTGTGTTCTCAACAGCAGCCCATAAAAATGATTCTCAAATGGTACTGTAATGCAAAATCCATGTGTGTATTTGCAGAAACGATACGGGGGTGTTTGTATCAGACATCGTCAAAGGAGGAATAGCAGATACAGATGGGAGATTGATGCAAGGAGACCAGATATTGACAGTGAATGGAGAAGATGTTCGCAATGCTAACCAGGAGACTGTTGCAGCTTTGCTAAAGGTATTGGGAAAAGAGGAGGTGGATAAAAGTGAAGAATTGAGATCCAGACTTTTTGAAAGCTTTAGTTTTGTACAGACTGAGTTCAGACTGTTACTGAGATGTCAGTGATTTTGCTGCTTTGCCTGATGAAAATGGAAGTAGTGGCTGTGCAGAGTGCCATAAGTTTAAAGGCCAATAGAAGAGCATTACATAGAACAACCTAAAAATGAGCTCCAAAATTTTCTCCAACAAATTTTCTTCCAACAGAGCGATAACTGGTTAACTGTCTGACATTTTTAGAAAGATATGCAGAACAGACCGTAAATGATGGAGAATTCATCAAAGTAGTTGTGCTGAAAAGTGATTACTTTCACAGTTGAGAATGTTCTCCATTTTTTTTTCTGCTTGCATCACCTTACATACATTAAGCACTATAATGAATTTTTCAGCGATCAAGACATTTAGTACAAGAAATAGCTTTTTCACAAAGATAACTGAAGTAAACACCTACCTGCGGTTCTTAGAACCAGGATTTCTCTTCTTAACAAATTTTGTGCTTCTGATGTCCTCCCTGTATTTCCAAATCAGAAGGAGGTTAGATATACAGTGTTTCCTGCGGTCTGGCAGGAATTCCAGCTGGTCAGCCAGCTTGTCTGTTTTCCAGCCAGGATTTTGAGACATTCCTGCTACATTGTAAGGATTCCACTGAGTCAGCATTTTCCAATGGAAAATATATCCACTGGAAAAAAACTACAGTCAGTGTTTGACTCTTGGATACATAGACACACAGTCATGCTACTTTGCACTCACATTCAGAGGTATATTGAACAGGACATGTCTTGAAGATTTCCTCAAGCTTTTTTCTTTTTTGAGAGAGGTGGGGCATGTCAGGAGTTAGAAAGGGGAGGTAGGAGCACTGTTTGTGTATTTTCAGCATGTGCCTGTAAGTGAGAATGCCAGAACTGAATCTGTTCTGGCAGTGAACTCATTCATATACTCTTCTGAGGTCATGATACTTCTCCATTCTTACCTGATGTTTTATTTTATACATGGACAGTGTGTTTCTTCTTCATATGTTGCACTTCCACATCTTGTCTAAATTGAAATCTTATATGGAAAGTTTCTCTGATTTGGCAAACATTTCTTAGTATGTAATTAATATTCTTAGTTCCCACTTATCAGTTGTAAATCCGTGTTTTAAGTACTTAATCCCTCTCAGTAGTATTTCTGAGTAATTGTCCCAGACCTAAGAAATGAGGCTTTTAAAACACCTCAGCTATATTTTAACAATTCTGTTTTGTTCACGCAGTACAAATGGAGTAAATACAATCACACACATGTAGGCAGTCACTGTTCTTAGTTCAGTTATCAGTTTTGTTTTCATTCATGGGACTAAGATATAGGATAAATTGTCTTGAATTGTCTGAAATGTATTTTGCTAGAAAGTTACTTATAATCTCTGTAAAATCCCTATATATTTTAAGTAGCATGAGACCTCTAGAATGTATCATCAGAGATAAATTCATCATCAGATTCTGAGAATTTTGCCTGTTCCGCAGCAAGAAGATGAATATTTTTTCCCCTTATTTGATTTAAGAATTTATGGGAGATGTCGGGAAGAAAGAGAAAGCTGTAGTAAACTAAATGTGAATTGATTTATACACAAATTCAGTTGGAAAGTATTTTAAATCTCATTAGCGGGTTTGCATTTTGTGTGAGGATATGGTTACTTCAGGTATATAGCTTACTTCGTTAGTTTTCCATCTTGGAAAAGAATTGTCCATGTGGTTTAGTACAAGTCAATTCATACAAGCTGGAAAGAATGATTTTGCCTGAGCTCTCCTAAGACATAGAGAAGTCAACTTTATTTAGAAAATAAGAAAGCAATTCAGTAATAAATCTCTTTTAGTGTCACCCCTAAGAGACTAGCAACAGGATATGAGGTATTGAAACCCTACTTGAATGGTTATGTGCTTTTGTTGATTTTAATATTTTGTTCTATATCTTACCAAGAATTTTCAGACAAATACATGAACCTCTCTTTATGGTAACACTAAAGCATGATAAATAAAGGCAAACTTAATATTAAAAAAGTTCTTTGGGTACAGAATTTCATACTACCAACTTCCCAGTGGAAGAAAGAAGGAAAAGAAAAATAATTACAAAACTTGGATATTTCTGTATTTAAATGTGTTGCAGATAGATGGTCTTCTTTTGACACTACTTTTATTGTCTCATAAATCCAGTTTTCTAAATGTTGTTTGTGATAATAACTTGATTGTCTCTTTCCAAAATCAGTGTAATGTCTTCATTTTGAAATACTTGATTGCAGGGTGGTTTTTTTTCTGAGACATGCAGTTTATGCAAACATGTTAATACTTAATAGTATAATAAAAAGCTTGAAGAGTACTGGATGGGTTTTCCAATGTTTAAATATTCCATATCATTTGTATAAAAGTCGCTTAAACTACAGATAGATATTTGAAAAACTCCTGCCCAAAATTTCTTCAGTTATGTTGCAGTAGATCCAAAGTAACATAGAATTTAATGAGTGGAAGACAAGTGACTAACAGCAGTTTAAGTAGTATGTTTTAGTCATATCAAGAGGAATAATGATTAATACTTTGCTTTGTTATACTACTTTTGATGGTTACGGTGAAAATGATCAGTTTCAGTATTCATTGAAAAACGCTGTCTTGAAAATGTATGTTGACACTACATACACTGAGAAAGCTAAAATTAATCCTGCTAATTGAATGGTAACAGAATTATTCTTGTGTGATTTTCAGATCTGCATTGTAAGACTTGTGAATCCCAGAAGTGTTCTGCGCTGTACTGAATAGCATGGGGTGCTTAGTTTGCGTGGCTCTGGTACTTCAAGAGCTCTTGTCTGCTTAGTGCTCATTGCAGGGTTGTTAGCCTGATATATTCACACATATTTTTCTTCAACCACAAGCTAGTAAATTACTTAAATTTTGTCATAGGCTTTAACGTTATAGACAGATGTGTTATAAATTACTGGTTCTTCAGTGTTCTTTAGGTACGGTAAGACTAGAAGTTGGAAGAATAAAAGCTGGTCCATTCCACTCTGAGAGGAGAACATCCCAGAGCAGCCAGGTGTGTAACTGCAGAAGTGTTCAGGATGGAAGAAATAAAATGTGGTTACATAATAAAAGCAGAGAAAGAATCACATCTATGATGACAGTGATTTTCTATATACCCCAAGATGAAAAGAAGTAGTTTTTGTCTACTTTACAGCTTTTTGGTAAACATTTTATATATTCACTTTAGCGTATTGTATCTGTTAAAGATGTGATCCAGCCAAAAATGTATTCTAGAAATGGCTTAGCTATATTGCCTTATCTGTTCTTGTGGCTTCAGCTGGGGAAGTGAGCTGTGATTCTCATCAGTACCAGAAGAAGTTGAAGTAGACTTTGTACCTCTTCGTTAATTTAGGAGTGCTTGGCATACAATGGAGTATTGTTTCAGTAAACTGAGTGAATTTCTTCCTCATTGCATATTCTTAACATTACCTTGGTCATCAGAAGCAGGAAGCCCGCACCATTTACATCAAGCTTCTCTCAAGTATATTCATTTTATTGTTGTTTGAATGGTGGAGTATTACAAACTCTCACCAGTTTCTGCATTTAAATATGTACCTCATATTGTAGCAGCTCACATTGTGATTTTCGCCAGTAGTAGCTATGTTTCCAAGAGCTCAGAAGTTACCTTAGAACTTTCCCTGGTTAGAAACTGGATATACAGATCGTCAAGTACTAAAGATGAGTAGTTTTAAGACAAATTGTAATTAAAAGTTTCAAGTAAGCATGTTAAGACTGAGTAAGACTGAAATGTTAGACCCTCTTCAAAAGGGATAATAACAAATAAGATGAAAATGTGCAGGCTCTGGGCAGTCTTGATATAAGTTGTTATGTAAGAAGCTCACAATGTTGAATGTTTTGAAGAGTCTATAACAGTTAGGGAACTAGCCTCACTGGGAGCCATGTTCCTTTACGTTGCCCAGCAGGTATAGTGAAAATCTTTCTGGAAATTGTTCAGCTGATGGAGTAGGTGAACATGAGAGTACACATATTTAAAGATCTGTATTTTGTGTGCACACCTTGCCTTGATAATTGTGGTAACCAGCTGCACCGGAAGATCTGTATGAAGGGACAGAAGGTGCAGATGTAAGGGTACAGCCTGGCCCTCCGAGGCAGTGCTTCAGGGCGTTACATGGGGTTGTAGACATGCAGTCTCAGTTGGTCTAATGATGTTTCAAACAAGGAGCCCTCTAGGGTGACCAGGAAATATGTGGAAGTTCACTGTTAACTTTAATGAGACACAGAAAAAGCAAAATACAGCAAAAGGTGATGAATGCAGTGGGTTACTGTTTTAACTTTTACCATCTGGGTGTTTGAAGCCGCTCTCTAATTCCAGTCTAACACTCTGTTTAGGTTAGTGAAGGAAATGGCAGTCTCTCATCGTTTGGTTTTCCAGTTTCTGCATCCAGCGCGCCTGAGGTCTTTGAAAGTGGTCTAAAGAAGAATACCAGTAAGATTTCTTCAGTGCTTTCAGTATTGCATACATGTGAACTGGTAGCTGAGATATTTTGATTTCTCTAAAATATACTCAGTGTGTACTGTAGGCCTGAAAATGATTCCTTACCCATTAAAACACTACAGGCTAATGTACAGTACATCATGAAAGTCTTTTGTAGGTCGATAGATTTGTATAAAATAAACTAACAGCTTGTTACACTGACAGCTTAGCTATTGAGAATGTAAGTTGAGCCGTAATTTTATATTTAGTCTAAGTACATCTTCAGTCAGGTTGTCTCGTTTGTAGAAACCCACATACTGTATAGTTAAATCTGAATATATGTGGAATAGGTATCTCATGCTCAAATATAGAGCAAGTTTACTTCTGACCAAAGCATTGCTACCAAATAATAGTTTGTTCTATTCTTTTTGAGCATGCTTGGTGATCTTACTCCAAAACATAATTAAATGGAGAGAATGAATGACTTTTTACCCAATTTAGAAGTATTTCAACCCTGTTAAATTAATGACAGCCACTTTCAAAATCTGCTTTAAAAAAAAGTCTGTATGTCTGTAATAAACCAGCAGAAAGTTAGAATCATAATAGTGGTCTGCATAATTCTAATGGATTTTTTTTTTTTTTGTAAACTCCTGTCTAACTTCTTTTTCCTCACATTCCTTTGACAGCAGCTTCTGAAATACAAGGACTAAGAACAGTTGAAATAAAAAAGGTAAGCTACAGCATGAAATGGTATATATCAGGTGCAGGTTTTGTAGGTGTTGTAAATAGGTATGTCTGGAGAAAGGAGGAAATCTGGCCCTGCTGATCATTTTGAGAGAGGAATTGATCTGGCAATAGCTAATTAATTTACCTGTCTTTTTAAGCCAGGCCTGTATGATCTCCACGGCCTATATTTCTTATGTAAAATCAGTGTGATTTAAACTATTTACATTTTGTGACATGATTTGAAAACAAAATGAGGAAGGATTAATGAGAGATTGTGGGTCCTAGTTTTACTGCTATAAGACTGACTTAACTTGAGATTCTGTTCTAATGAAATCAAGGGAACTGTACTTAAATGGC
Organism: Clamator glandarius; assembly: GCA_033459285.1. Lineage (NCBI taxonomy): Eukaryota > Metazoa > Chordata > Aves > Cuculiformes > Cuculidae > Clamator > Clamator glandarius. The sequence continues at coordinate 1,368,646 of JAUNZM010000366.1, forward strand.
ATACCTATTGTTTAGTAGTTCATATTTTTCTTCACACGTATTTCAAATGCATAGGCTTTTACATGACAATTGCTAGGCTTCAACTGAAATTCAGTCAACTAGTCCTTATTTACAGGAGCATGAGATGTGGTCAGAGACTGCTTCCGATTGTCCGAAACATTTATAGTTATTTGACTTTGCCTAGCATCTGGTTTACTTGATTGCATGGGTTGTACAAGCCATTCTCTTCTTAAAGTGGAATCTGCAACTGTCAGTTGACAATAGCAGTTTTTCAGTTAGGTAATGGGGTGTTGTATGGTAGTGAACAACTAATTTTGTTCTTCAACAATAGGACACTAGGGGGAGCATGAAGATTAATTCCAATCTTGAGGAAGTTAATATAGACAACTCCAGTCTTGACGAAATTAATATAGACAATATTAAGCTCCAACAATCTCACCTGTCTAGTTTTCCTTGCCCAGACATTACAGTGACATTAAAGGTCTGCTGCTGAATTTTCTAACTATTTAGTTTGGTTAAGATAAAACGTGCAGCTAAGTCAGTGAATTGTTACCTACCACTGATAGGAAGAAACATATATTGCGCTCTTAGGACTTTCTCAAAATGATGCAAAGTGAATTAGCTTAAAAAATGACTTGAGACATAGGAATTTGGATTTTCAAAGTTAAGGGCTTAAGTAATTTTGTGAGCTAAGCCTACAATTCTCTGTATGTGTTTTTCTTTCCAGAAAAATCTAATCTTTTTTTCATGATAACAGGGCCCTGCAGATTCACTTGGAGTAAGCATTGCTGGAGGTGTAGGAAGTCCTCTTGGAGATGTTCCTATATTTATTGCCATGATGCACCCAAATGGAGTTGCAGCTCAGACTGAGAAACTCAGAGTAAGTTAATTGTTAAAAAGATTGTAAAGATTGCATGGGTAATGCACAGTAATTACTCTAGGCAGGCAATACATTAGCAGTTTAATGATACAGTTGTAAGTACTTCTGTCTGTGACAAGAATTTTTGTCTGTTTGGGTTGATGAAGCAGTATCTCAGTTTGGTAGCATGATAAAAGTTAATTGCTCAAAGATTTTTTGGGAAGGAAGTCTTAAAGCAGTCTTGGATGATAGAGGTAGTCAGCCTGTGAAAACTGAGAGTTGACAGTGTGATTCAGAATGATGGATTCTGTTGGCGAGCTCCATTGATGAGCGTAGTTGTTATTCCTGCAACTGCATGTATGCAGTCTCTTTTGTCTCTTGTATTTTCTGTGCTTATCCAACTTAGGATAGAGACAGTGTTTTTTTTAAGTTTTCCATTAAAGTGAGAGGTCTTATCTCACTTAGTACTTACAGGCCTGCTGTATCCAGTCTGTACCAGAGGTGGCTGAATTTGACTCATGCTCCTTGGAAAATGGACAGTGTTATTTCAGGATTAATTCAGATGTATAATCCTTAATGATAATTTTCTACTTCTGTGTATTTATCTTCAGGTGATGTGCAAAATGCACCTCTTTTTCATGTGCTGTATATTTCTAGAATATTAGGATCAAGTCTGTAAAGCATCATTACTGTTTTACACTGAATACACTAAGCCAGTGTAATTTGCTAATTGTAATGTTGAATTTTCTATCTTATGTACTTGAAGGAAGATTTGCCTTCGAGAGAAAATGTGCCATGAACAGTTGATAATTTCTTTCTTCATGCCCTGTACAGCTGGTAGTCTAGCTAAATGCAAATACATGGATGTGCTATTGTTGAAAGAAATTAAGAAATACATTTTTTTAGCCAAACTTAGTTAGATTTTCTACTTTTTCTTCTGCAGGTTGGTTGGGACAGAATTGTTAGCATCTCTGGAACATCTACTGAGGGCATGACTCACTCCCAAGTTGTTAATCTCTTAAAAAGTGCTACAAGGCACTGTTGAGTTGGAGGTAAAAAATGATCAGTGACATTTGGAATATTTTCTGAATGCTGTTTGCCTGCTGCTACAGTTAATTATTTTAATATCAGTATTCTTATTTTACTGGTTTATGAACTCTGTTCTAGGTTGTGGCGGAGGAGAAGTAAGTGTCATTACTGGTCAGCAGCAGGATCCACCTGCATCAGTCTTTCATTTGCGGGACTAACTTCAACCAGCATTTTTCAGGATGATTTAGGTCAGTAACTATACATAACCTTTGTAGCCTGTTGTTTTAGGTGAAGCTCAACCTAAAAAAACTTTACAATTCTAGCAATTAATAGTGGATATAGTGCTTGATTTAATCATGACTTACAGATTTGGTATGCAAGGGACCTGTAGGCCATAAGTTCTCTATCTGCATTTTTCCTGATGTGATTTGTTGTACTGCCTTATTTTACCCCTCTGTAGAGTTGTGATTTCGTCTCTGTAAATACAGCCTCCTTTGTTTCACTTGAGCCTTGATTGACCCATGTGCTTAAAATGTTTTTTCTCAAACTTAAAATAGCAAGGTCTCTTCCCCAGTGGTACCTGTGTTTCTGTAATGTGCTGCCTAGCACAGGGCTACCAGGAGCATCAAACTTGTCTGCTATACAAATTATACAGCTTCTGGTATGCTGCAAGATACAGCTATGTAAACAAGTTTTGCCTTAAACTGTCATAATCTGAGGTGTTTTTCTTCTATGAACAAGAAAGGAGAGAATGGAGTTCCTTAGCCACGCAGAGCTAATTAGAAAGCTGGAACTCCAGAATTTCTTGTAGTCAAATTATATGTTGGTAAATGCAACTGTTAGTGGCCTGTCTACAATACATACGTACAAACACAGAGTCATATTAAAGAATGAGAGAAGCAATTAAACCTTACAACATGAACTACTGGGGCTGATTTTTTACATTTTTAGGAGGTGTAATGAGTTACGGGATTTTAAAGTAAGTGTTACAGAGATTTGAGATACTGATACCGAGTCTCTGCTTTGTTAGTAAGCACTGCTAGTGGATATTGCAGGCATAACTGTGCCTTGAGCTGGGTGGGAAAAGTGTTTGAAATAGCTTCCTTAAGTAATAATATGGGCATTAGCCACTTATAATGTTTGCATGATCTAAAGTAGCCAATACATTATGATAAAAGCATTTGTAATTTATAGGGGAAAAGGAAATGTATTGCTTAGCTTGAAAGGAAAAATGTTTTCTGTTAAATATTCTAGATGTTAAATTGTGTATTCAGACAGTGTCATAATACTTCTTTTCCTTTTCTTAGACCTCCACAGTACAAAACCGTTACTCTGGATAGAGGACCAGATGGCCTAGGCTTTAGTATTGTGGGCGGTTATGGCAGTCCCCATGGGGACTTACCCATTTATGTGAAGACAGTGTTTGCAAAGGTAAGCATAAATTTTTTCCATCAGTCTGTTTATTATTTAGCTCACAGCAGGTACTGTCTTAAATCAGGGCCTGAGTTTGAAGCCAAATGATTGCTACAGTTTCTCAAAGCTTTTTGTCCTTAATGCAAGTGCTGGTCGAAATGTGCTTGCAGCATCTGGAGGTTATAATCTCAGGAAGATTCAGAATTTCCAAATGTATGTAAGTCTGCTTCAACTCTCAAAACTGAAATTGCACATTTACTTAGAAAAACAGCCCCAGTGCCTTATAATTAGAGTGTCTTTTCTTCAGGTAGTAGAAGGGACTATTTTGTTTATTTTGGCTGATGTCTAAAACGTAGACTAACATAGAATAATTGAACTCAGTCTAGACCTTTGGAGTCGAAGTACCAACCTGGATTTGATAGTTTGGGCTACCCTAGAAACAGCCCTGAATCAGAAGAAAACTGGTATCAAGGATCCCAAACTTTCATGTTAAATCAAAGTACAGAGCTGGGTTTTGGTTACTGAATTTCTTATACCAGTTGCTGAAAACTTCTTCAGGTCTTGAAAATCTTAATTCTGAGATAGAGTTTAAATGTTGTACTGAGTGGACAAGCAGGGTTAAGGGACTCTAAAAATGTAGATGAGATTTCTGGATGTTGTGAAACTACAGCTCTAGGTGTTATGGTACTCCATTGACTGTAGTTGAATCTTTGAAAATCAGATTAATTTTAAGGGAGTTTGTGCACAACCTATCTTACTCAGACCATAAGGGCAGTGTTGCAGGGAGAAAAAGAAATGCGTGAATCTGCAGTTACATGTTATATCGTTTCAGGGTGCAGCAGCAGAAGATGGACGACTGAAGAGGGGGGATCAAATCATTGCTGTGAATGGACAGAGTTTAGAAGGGGTGACCCATGAGGAAGCAGTTGCTATTCTGAAACGGACAAAAGGAACAGTGACTTTGACAGTTCTGTCATGAGCTAGCCGTCCAAAGGGGTAGAGTCAGTAAGACTATATTATTTCCATTTCAGATAGCAGAGAGAATAATGGAAATGTTTATATAGCCTTCCTGCTCTTCCAGCTTCAAAGGACCATGTCACAACACTGAAGAAAAATAACATTTAAGCATACTTTTTTATACAGTAGTATTTCTCTTACTGTCAAACTACTGGGATGGAGTAATGTCAACTATGCAAAGACATGGATGTTTCTCCTATTAGTACTATAATGAATGCTTTTAAACTATCGTCTCCTCCTCCCCTTCCCCTCCCCCCCATAACAAAAACAAAGGGGATATTTGCATTAGTAATTGCACAACAAAACTCCAATGTTTTGCTAAGAGTTTTTGGATATTTTAAATATGTTGGAAAAATTATAAAGTCACTAAGTCAACAAGAGAGTGGTGTGGGCAGCAGTATTCAGAAAAAAAGAAATAAGGTTGTTGAAGAAAGGAATTATTAAAATATGGAATTTTGGAGAAAAAAAGAAAAGCATGTGATCTGGAGGTAGGTGATTAAGGGACTTAGATGGTTATTTGTATTATTTTACAGTTCTCAAGTAGAAGCTGGGAGGGTGACTTAGGTGGGTTTTTTATGTATGTTAATCAGTGAAGTAATTTAGCATGAAAGCTATCATGTTATCTGTCACTTAAGTGAAATCTGAATTGAAAATGCAGGCAATGGTCAGGCCATTATTAGGGGAAGGTACAAAAGACTAGCGTTAATTTTAGTGGGACTCAGAAACAATATTAGAAATGTCTGTAAAACAGTGTTAACAAATTGATAGCTAGGTCTAAGTCAATTAACTAAAAAAACCCACACTCCTTGTCTCTTTAGCTGTTCTAGAAGTTACACTGTGATAGGCTAAGATGAGAGAAAACAAATGGTACCATTACTGGATGCTGTTGTCATGGAATTGTCCTTTAGAGTGAGAAATGCCTACCTTGGGAGTATGTAAAGTCACTTTAAATAGTATCTATATTTGTAACAGAAGTAGTGTACAGCTGTTTTGTTACTGCTGTTGTTTCTCAGTAGAAGATATAAATGAATAATTTCCAAGCTGTCATGGTAAAGAAATAAAGTCACAGGTATGTCTGGTTGTCTTACAAGGGTGTTCTTGCGTTGTTCATTCTATTGTGAAAGATTAACTCGAAAAGATTCAAAGTAATATTCAAAAAATGGCATTACTATTTATGTGAACCTTGAAGTATATGCTAAAAATTGCATTGTTTGGATTTTAACATTTTATCTTCACTTGCAAGCTCTTAGAAAATCTCTGAGACCAGATACCAAAACTATATAGGAATTACTATGAACCTGCCTTGCTTTTTTGAACTACAGAGCATTAATCGTTCTTCAGTCTGTTTAAAAAGCATTCCTTCAGCATGGGACTGACATTGAACCATGGAGTCTGAGTCTGCTGTTGGCTGTGGCCGTTGCTGCTGCTTCAGAGCACAGGATTCCCTCAGGCCCCAGAGCAGGAAAAGCTGTTCCATGATCATTATATTGTGGCTGCCATGCACTGCACCATGAATTGTACTAAACTTTGCAAGCCTAGGATGTTCGATTTTCTTTATCATTTGGTATTCAATCCAACTTTCATATCACAGGGGTTAGTCCTGTAAGGTGATGGGTACTGTGGCCCCAGTGCTACTAGCTCTTCTGCTTTTGGTTATGTTTTTGCGTGTGTGACTGTATTAATGATGGGACTTGACAGGTTTGGAGCTCAAGGAATTGCCATCTTATAGGCTCCAGCCCATTGTCTGTTTATATACCCAGTCCTTTCATTTAACTCTGCTTACCTGTCACCTGTTCAATGCTAGTAATCTTGGTATTAATGCAAGAGACTGTCACAAGGACATGGGAATGCACATACTTCATTCCTTAGCAGTGAGCAGGTATTGGCACAGCTGCTTTCTTCTTCCTTGCTCTGATAGATTTTATTCCTGGATTAGCTGTTTTGAAGCAGTAGTATTGGTAATTCTTATTTAGGAGAGTGGATGGAGTTTATTATAGTAGCCTTTGAAGATCCTCTTCCCTTCACCCAGTCCAGGCTCTCCTTAAAAGAACAAAAGAAGCTATAGGTTCAGTAGGCCTAGACATGGACTTGTCTGGGGAGGAAAAAAACCAAACAAAAACCAACAACTTAAAAAAGAAAAGTTGTTGTCTTTATGTTAAGTGACAAAGAGGTGTTTTGTTTTCCTAACAAGAAGCTTATAGGTAATGTGTTGCAAAGAAAACGTTATCTGAAATTGAGAGTGACATTGGAAATAGGCTGGTAGGGGTTTCCCACACACAGCTTTCCTTGCTTTTTAAAAACAAAGTCTTTGAAGCATCTAAAATATTCATGTGCATGGAGGACTTCTGTCTTAGGCACCGCTTCCAACTATTGAAACTGTGAACACTGTTACCCTTAGCACATTCAGTACCCGCAGTGTATATGCAAGCTGTTTTTCTTTCTTTCTGAACTGGAGATTGTGAATCTTCCTCAGCAGCGGTACAGGGCTTGATTTTAATGCATTTTAGTTCTTAGCCTCTGTTGTAGGATTACATAGTAGCATGTGAAGTCGTGCCACTGATACTCAGGAAAGTGCTAACAGTCTCAGGTCAGACTGACCCATTTCAAGCACTTGAGAATGGTGTACTTTCTAATGGAAGATGGTGCCCGAGTAGATTGAGGTTCCTAACTTCTTGCCATATATATTTTCATTCCAGAGTATCATTGAACTTTCTACTTGTGGGAGAACTGTTCATGTGGAATGGGCAGAAAAAAAATAGCTGTTGGTTCTTTTATTGTAATAGAAAAAAAGAGGAGAGTACTTTCTGATAAAATACTAATCATGAAAGCTGGATACATCTCTTTTGAAGATAACAAAATTATCCAAACGATTACTAGTTTTAAACTCAAGGTTTTGTTTTCAAGTTCAGCAGCAAATTGTTTTCAGAAGGTGAACTAAGCAAGCTTTCACTCAGTCTTATTCATCAAACTACTTTCAGATCAGCCCATTTTTTTATCTTCAGATAGGTAGTTTAAATATAACTTTTTTTTAGTGCATAACGAGAGTGAATCATGTACAATTAAGTTTCACCTCTGTTCTTAGCTGAGAGTGCTCAGTTGGATATTTTAAGTACTTGCAGATGTTCCACTTACTCATGGAAAAGTGAAAATGTTTTATTCAAGATGGGAGGCTTTGAGTTTCTCGGAACTTATTAGTGTATTCTGGTATTTCAGCCTTTGAATGCTTACTCGTTAAGATTATACTTTGTTAATTGTAGCTCAGTTTCGTTAAGTATACACTCTGACTTCGCAAGGTAGGCATTATAGCTAAAAGGGACTCAGTGTTCTTTCTCAGTATTGCTGTGGGATGTGGGATGTGTTTTTGAGACTCCCAACACTGTCAACAACAGTATCATAGTTTGATGTGTTTTCATAGCATTTAATTGTGCTCCTCACTGTTCATAGCCATGGAAGGGTGCACAATACCAGGGCTGAGAAGACTAAGACAGCAGGGTACATTCTCAGGAGGCTTTATCAGGTTACCACTGCTGCACACCAGATGAAATAAAGGGATCCGAGTTTCTTGTTGTGTACCTCCACAAGCAGTTACTCTGGCAGACATTAAAGCTCTTTAGCAGGCTGTAAATTTAAAATACCTTCTCATCACAGGAATGTCATAGCCACCATGTCCAGCACTTCAGAGTTTCACATTATTGGCGACTTTGCAAAAACCAATGGGAGCAGCATCTTGAGTAGTTAATAGGAAATGAGTTATTCTCTGTTTAGGGGTATCTTTGACTGAAATTGTCAAAGGCATGCATATTTTGTTTTGACTTTACTTATTAAATGTGAATGCATCTGATGGGAGTAGAAAGATCAGTGTTGCAGATAAGTTATATGAATATCAATACAATCCTAATGCTTGAAGCAGCAAATGTTCACTGGAAAATCACATTTGTGATGGGAAACACTGAGGACAGATGATTGTAAAAGATTGTCATATGCAAAAAGCATTAACCTTTGTTACTCTCAACAGGACCAGAAGATGGTTAGAAGTGCTAGGGTTCATACTTACGACATACTTTTTTAGTATGTCTGCACCAACTCTTTTTCTCAGTTCTTATACTTTTTTCCTAGTGTAAAGTGCCTGCAAAGAGCTAATAAGGTGTAATTCTTCTGATATTCTTGGAATCAATAAAAAATGGGTCAGTCATGTAGTTTTTCTTGGTTTTGGTGAATATGTACAAATACAGGCAGTGAAGGAGAACATGACTCTTAATGTTAGAATGCTCTTGGGGAATTCAGACAATTCCAAACCTACCATCTGGACTGGAGACTTCATATTTGGTAGTTCAGTATTTAAATAGGACAAGTAACGCATTTAATGTAATAAATTAGTGCTTTTTCATGCTAATCTTAAACACTGGGTTACACCGGCTGCATTTGCATATTCTTTTTGAATGCACCTAGATGGTTCACTGTTTAAACTCCCATGTCCTCAGAAAGTTCCTTTAAAGAGAATGCATAGGCTCCAGCATTTCCTTGCAAGTCATGCATTAGTGGAAAATGAGGTCCAGTGATGTTTTGGAAGAAGAACTATAGATTTCTGTCTGTATGAAAGATTCTGAATTTCAGGTCCCACGTCGCCAAAAGCTCTGATGCTGTTCCTGATAGACATGCTCTCTTGAGAGATGTGGTTCTTAGAAACCCAGCCCTGAGTATGGCAGGCTTCAGGGCGCTCCCTAATAGGATGGTGTGTTCTCAGCTCTCTTCTGTCAGCAGGTGTGTACCACAAATCTAACAGGCTTCACTTGCTGTCCTAGAAGACGAGTTGTTTTTTTTTTTTTTTGGTTGGTTATGGATTTGTTTTAACATATAGTCTTGAATGTCTTGGCTTTAATTTAGAGATTATGCAGAAGATCTGCATTTGTTCTACCTTTATCTCCAGTTCTGACTTACCTCTTTTTAACCATATATGTAAGGAGAAGTAGCCCACCCAAATTTATTGCTAATGTAGAGTCAGAGATTGTTCTAACCAAATGTGTGTTAATTGCTTCATGAAACTGTGGACACAGTCTCCTGGTAAAGCTTTTACAACCTCTTTCACAACACTAAATGACATCAATAATTGTATGTAAAATTGTGTGTCTAATAAAACCTTTGCAATAAACATAAGTCTATCCTGACCAGGATACTGAATTGCTGGAGACAAGGTGGGAACGTCCTGGACTGAGCTGGGCTTCCCATTATTATTAAGCACTCTCTCTTTTCAATCTGTGCCATACTTCCCCAGTAACAATTTGGTTTTTTGTTAGTGTCAAATGGCAGCTGATTGTCAGAATTTTGTGTATGTAATCTCTTGCCCTCTGGAAAAAAGTCTTTTCCTATTGCAGTCACTGGAACGGAAATAAAATAACTGGACCTTCTTCTGGTCATGAGGAAATGGCCTCAAGTTGTGCCAGGGGAGTTTTAGATTGAATATGAGGAAATATTACTTCACTAAAACAGTTATCAAGCATTGGAACAGGCTGCCAAGGAAAGTGGATGAGTCATCATCCCTGGAGGTGTTTAAAAGATGTGCAGGTGTGGTACTTGGGGGCATGGCTTAGTGGTGGACTTGACAGTGTGAGGGTTACAGTTGAACCTGATGGTCTTAAAGATCTTTTCCAACACAAATGATTCTGTGATTCTATGTATGAGGAGGCTGTCAAAAGCTTTTCGTGTGTATAGGCGTAACTCTGTATACATGCATATACTCCAGACATCCTCACTGCTAACAGCTTTTTGTTTAGGTGCATGTCAAAGGTCTCGTGTTCGTAGGACTGTAATCAGTTTTACTCACTTGATAGTTTGAGTTCAGTACCTCTATATATTATTGGCACTCAGAATTGAGTTTGATGCTTAAATCTGTTGGCCAAGCTACCAAACTTCTTTGATCAAGCTGAAAAGTGGCAACCCTGAATTGGACTTGTTTCCTTCTCAGTGTCAAGGAGAAGGTGAACCAAGAAAATGTCTTGGAAAACAAGTAGCAAGATGACAAAGGTATTTGCTGGCATCTGGCAGCCCATTTGGTTTTCTCTGTAGTGAAAGGTGTCTGAAGCTGCCCTGGGCTGAACTTGCATTGTAAAAGTGAATGAGAACATGAGAGGGGAACCGCTCACCCATTTGGACACAAATAGGTATCTGGAGGTGGCCACTAGCACTAGTTTCTTTGGTATTTCAAGACAAAAACCAAAAGGTTTTTATGCAGTCAGCTGCTGGTTTCAGCTTGGGCATTTAGCCTGGGAGCCTAGAGATACTGAAGCTTTGTGGGAGCAGCTGTTTGTCTTGATTACACAGCCCCACATGTACATCTTAAATCCGGAGTGGCTGTGGAAGAGGGACCTAGATTTGTCTGTAGATGCTGACTTTTGTGTAGCTGCATTTTTAGACATGAATCATTCTTGGTACTAACCACTAGATAGCACTAGAGACTCAAGGTAAGTTTCAAACGGGCAAGATGCAAACATTTAAGTGAACTCCAGCATTCTAAAGATAACAACTGCTGGAATCTGTGGTTAGTGTTCAGCTCTGATCAGCAGCCTACTGGAAATTGTTAGATCAGGTTAAAGTTATTTTAACTTCTGGTGTATTATTTAAAATGTCTACAGTGATGCATTCCCAAGTGAAAAAAAAAAAAAAAAAAGAAACACAGAAGTAGCATGAACTGGTAACTTCTCCAGCCTTCGTTTTAATACTTTTCATCTTTATTGGAGGCCAAAAGTATCAACAGAATGTGCATTAAATCCATAATGTTTCATACTGCCCATCACAAAATGGAAAGTTTAAAACTGAAGTAAAAATACGCCTCCAAAAATGCATATGGATATATGCTTTCCAAAGTTATGCTTCCAAAAATCTCTGCAATAAACACATTTGCAGAGATGATACAAAGTAATCTCTGCTTGCCACATTATGGAAGTTTTCTTCATCCCTTTTAAAATTATTGTGATTTTTAGCTTTTCAAAAAGAATTTAAGGTAATTGAAGAAGTCATTACTGACCACCTCTGTGAGAAGCCAAGAACTGATGTTTTTAATCTCTGCTATGAAAAGCAATAAAAGGACAACTTCTGTTTGCTTATTGATAGCCTTTCAAGAAGCTGCGTATGATTGTTTTTTTCTAAGGATCTAGGAAACTCAGAAAGGTCATAAGGCAAAGGCTTGGGTTACTGCCTGCATGTGCCTTTTTAGAGGTTTTGCACTCCTCATGCAAACCTTATACTTAATGCGTGCAAGTAGTTTTGATCTGTGCATCCATAAACAGTCTTTCTGACGTCCTGGGGAATACACATAGGCATGCATGGTGCTGTGCAAGGTAAGAAACTTGGTAATATCCGAAAACTGCATTCCTGGCTTGGTTTCACAATACTGTGTAGGTGAGCACAAGTACTTCTATTATTTATTAACATCAAATGCTACATCCTACTTTATCTCAAGTTTTTGGCAAGTGTCTGAAATTTGAGGTTTGAAACACTTGAACTCCTGGAGTAATGTCTCCTAAATGCCTGTTTTGAAAGACAGATTAATAATTAGCTTGGGGAATCTGGCTTTTGTTGCTTGTTTCTAAAGTACATTGAATAGATATCAAATATGCAATTTTACAGTGGCTTATTTGCTATAGGAATGCTTCATCTTAAAGTACATTGAATAGATATCAAATATGCAATTTTACAGTGGCTTATTTGCTATAGGAACGCTTCATCTTACACACGAGGAACTCAAGGACTGCTGTCTTGGCTGTCGCTTATAGAAGCGGGAACTCTCAGTGGACTTGGGCTGATGTATGTGTGAACTCTTTCAGCCAGGAAGCAGTTATCAAGAGATGCATGAGCTATCTTTGAGGCTTTCTTACACATACAGTACATCCGGAATATTACTACCTAATGGCTTTCTATGGAAATTCACCTTTTCCCATCAGTATGTGAGAGGCATGCGTATAAAAAATATGAGAGTTAACAGCACTGGAGGTTGATCATCTGTTTCTCCATAATTTAAATAAAGATTTTGCAGCTCTTCTTTTCCCTCCCATGCCATTCCCTCAGCTACAGTTTTGAGGGCTGACCTTCTCTTGGAAATAAGAGTTAAGTATGTGAAGATAGAGCTAAATAAGATTTGTCAATCACACTTCCAGCCTGCCTCAGGCATTCTTTGCTGTTGGACAACTGTTTCTAGTTGTCAGGCTGGTGAAGCAGTTTCTTACAGGACTGAAGGGTGCTCTAAGCATTATAGTGCAGCTAAAGCAAGATTAGTGACTGACATTGTACTACAAACCCAGTCTCTTTTTTGCCTTAATTATTTATCGCATATATAAAACTATACTAAGCGTGCCCAGAATACTACCATAGTTCATTCTCAAATGCAGCAGATTTTACATAATTTTCTATGATTTGCTTTGCTCTGAGTGCCAGTGGCAGGGAAGTTGTTTTTGTAAGTGCTTTGAAAACAAGTTCCAGCAAAACTGATCTTTATCAGATCCCATTGAAAAGGCTGCACATACTGAAGAGTGAAACAGGCCAGTTAAATTTTAGTCTGGGTTGCATAAAAGATTTTTCTCCAAGTGGCACAAATTGACATTGTTCTCACACCCATTAAGTTGCACCCAGAAAATAGAAAGACCAGAAGAGATGTAAAATCTCTGTGTCTGTGTTTCTTTGTATGTGTATAAACAACTTTTAGGTAGGTTATGGCAGAATCACAGAAACTATCTGCAGCATCATGCCTGTTTGAGTGTTATGTTTTTCCCTTGTGGACTGGGGTATGGGACTGGTACCTGACAGACTAAGAGTTACATAATTCAATACCTCTTTTGGGGGAAGGGTACTTGTTTTGGGGACCTGCTGTCAATTCACAGAAGATCTTTTTGTGTAAGTGTAGAGGAGTAGTGAGGTTGTGCCCAGAAGCCCACATATGGCCTGAGCTGGGAAGATTTCTAAGTAAATGGAAAGGGATGCAACACATATACTTAGCCAAAAGACAGAATGCATTTAGCTTGTTGCATGTGATAAAATTTAGTTGGATTGTCTTAGATACTGCAAGAGAAGTAAGTAAAGACACTTGTGCCTAGGTAAAACAGATGATGACTCCCAAAGCTGTGAGGTTGCACCAGTGCGGCCTAGGAAAAATTCTTAAGAAGGCAGTCTGATTATTTAGTTCTTGTGTTTTGGAGGTGGGGTGAGTGGGGAGGGATGTGATTTCTGATAGTATTTCTTATCTGTTGTAAAGTTTGAAGCAAGATTTTTTCCAGGTAAGTGACCTCTGATCTATATATTAATTTTAAAATATTGACAAGGTTTCTCTTCTAATTAACTTTATTTTAAAAGGACATAAAGTTTTTGTAGCGAATTGAGAACAGTTTTTTTCTGTGTTGTAACATCACACCTTAGGATATTTAAGATGTAAGAACAAGCAAGTTCTATAGTGTTTCCCCTTTTGTTTTCAAATGTTGTTCTATTAGCACTGTGTATGACTTCACTTACACACAGGACTGCTGCTTAACTCACCGTGGGGAAATTTTTCCCTTATTCAATTCTTGCTGCTATAATTAACTACTAATCAGAATCCCAGGCACATTGTTACAGTTGAAAGTTTAGTCAGTGTGGATATAATGGCCAGCTGCTGTGTGAACTGGTAAGGTCAGATAATAATGATGCATGGACAAGCATCAGAAACAATAAGAAACAACATCAAGGTCTGAATGGCCAGTTTTAACTTTCTTAATCTCTTTTCTGCTGGGTCTTTGGAAAGTAACACATCCTCCTTGTTAACTGTATTCAGTCCCCTAGGACAGTTAAGGCTTTCTCTGTGTCTTCTGTGCAGTGAAGTCTCAAAATCATAAGTAATGCAGTATTCATCTGTAAGGCAGGATCAGAGCAGGGAAGAATGGTGAAAAATAGGGGTATGGCCCTCCATTTTGACATGGAAGATGTGCCTTTCTTTAAAGCTTGAGCTAGGCTCAAGCCAATCACACAATAAGATCTTATGGTATGTTGGCCAAAACCAGTTGCCAAACCCACAGTTCACACATTTTAGTAGTCATAATTAAACACTACTTCCTTTCCACTGCTCATATGGTCTTAAACTTGCCTGCATCAAAATTGTGTGGGCAATTGTTCACTTGTGTTCCCTTCCCAGCATTATCTAATTAGGAAAATGTGCATGGCAGGAGTGAGGTGGAAGCTGGAAAATACAGAATTGTTGTCAACAAGCCATGTAGTTCCAAAAATAAACAGGTTGAAAGTGTGTGAAAGACAAATAATAAAGCAGGGCATACATGGTGTAATGTGTGGTTGCTGCCAACCCAAAAAGTGAAGATGAACAAAGCTCTCTGACTGAAAACTGCATGAGCTGCATGCTGTGCTATTCTGTAATCACTCTTCTAGGGCTTGTGGTGCACCTGAGTAAGACATGGCTCAGAGACGTCAAGATATTTCCTGCCTAGGTATTTCTGCTGACAATAGGTAGTCTGGGAAAGTGCTCTGCCACTTAAAAAAAAACGTGGGGAGATCTGCTAAGCAATTTCCTTTCTGTGTTCCTTATACAGCAGACTTTGTCTACTACACAAATTACTGCCTCACCAGAGATTCAGGTTTATGCATGTTGGTCCTTAAAGCCCAGTTAAGATTAAGCAGGGACATCACCAAAATAAAACAAAAGGAATTGTCTGCAGCAAAGTGCAGTTAACCCAAGACACTACCTCCAGGTTATGCTGTGATATACAGACAAGAGATGAGGCAAGCTGAAAGCAAGCAGCAGACAATCTGAAAGATCGATGATGTTTAAAACCAAGTTCAGTTCTAGAGAGAACTAGTTTATGTATTATATACTTCATTGATGGACTCCTAGGCTAGTTAGTACGGGAAACTAAATACATATTCCATCTGGAAAAACTTCCCTCTCCATCTGTATAATTTTTGTTTCCCTTCTTGCTTTTTTTTTGTAGACCTATAATTACTACTTTAGAACATATATCATGTAACTGGAATCAAACCTACTATAGTAAGCAGCTGTCTTCACATTAGTGATTAAATGAAGCAGGGTAGGTCTGAATCAGATTTGTAATGCTTAGATTTACCTTGTAGCAAAGGAGCTAGAAGTAACAAAACTCTTAACAACCTGTTCAATAAAGTTTCCAACAATTATGCTGAAAATATCTTCTGGAGTTACTGTTGTGGACAAGTAATAGACAAATGGTCCAAATGCTTTAGGACCATTCCTTTTGGATAATCAGTACAGTGGGTTGCATGAGGGCTCCCTGGCCTTCAGGGGACCAGAACAAATGCTTATTTTGCATTAAAATTTTTGGTTTTAAGCCAAACTGTAGTTGTGATGCAAATCCACCTACACAATCCCACCTATGAAATGTATAAATTAATGAACTTAAGAAGAAGCTTTTTCAAATGCCCCAATATCAAGAAAATCCTTACTAAATACTTACATTTATGTAGTGCAAATCAGATGTAAACTACCAGTAAATTCTAACTATATGTTAAGGACTGTCTACCATTGCAAACTATGTGATGGAATTCAGGAGTTTATTTCAGTTTTGATCGTACCATCAGCTGTCCTGGGGAAGTGATATAGTTAAGTATAGGCACACCTACCAGTTCAGGTTATTCCAATGGCTTACTTTGCTGACATCTACTTGCTATATTACTCTTCAGTTACGGAATCATAGAATCATAGAATGGTTTGGGTTGGAAGGCAGCTTAAATAGCACCTAGTTCCAACCCCCCAGCCATGGGCAGCGATACCTCCCACCAGACAAGGCTGAAGTGCTCAATACCTACTTTGCCTCAGACTTTAACAGCAAGGAAAATTGTTCCCTCTGGACACAACCCCAAGGGTTGGATGAGAAGTATGAGATTCCCAAGGTCCAAGAGGAGGTGGTTAGAGACTTGATTGCCCAGCTAGACGCCCACAAGTCTATGGGGCCTGATGGAGTCCACCCAAGAGTTTTGAGGGAACTGGTGGATGTGCTGGCCAAACCCCTTTCCATCATCTTCCAACAGTCCTGGATGACTGGGGAGGTTCCGCTGGACTGGAGGCTGGCTGATGTCGTGCCCATCTATAAGAAGGGGCGCAGGGAGAATCCGGGGAACTAGAGGCCTGTCAGTCTGACCTCAGTACCGGGGAAAATCATGGAGCGAGTGATCTTGAGTGCGATCATGAAGCACTGGCAGGAGAACTGGGTGATCAGGCCCAGTCAACACGAGTTCACGAAAGGCAGGTCTTGCCAGAGTAATCTGATCACCTTCTATGACCGAGTAACTAAACTTTTGGACGAGGGAAAGGCTGTGGATGTATCTTCCTGGACTTCAGTAAAGCCTTCAATACAGTTTCTCACAGCATTCTGCTTCGGAAACTGTCGGCCTCTGGCCTGGACGGGCGCACACTCTCCTGGATGGAAAACTGGTTGAATGACCGGGCCCAGAGGGTGGTGGTAAATGGAGTTAAATCCAGCTGGAGGCCAGTGACAAGTGGGGTTCCCCAGGGCTCAGTCCTGGGTCCAGTCCTGTTCAATGTCTTTATCAACTACCTGGATGAAGGCATCGAGTCCTCCCTTAGCAAGTTTGCAGATGACACCAAGCTGGGTGGAAGTGTGGATCTGCTGGAGGGTCGGGAGGCTCTGCAAAGGGACCTGAACAGGCTGGACTGCTGGGCAGAGACCAACGGCATGAGGTTTAACAAGGCCAAATGCCGGGTCCTGCACTTGGGGCACAACAACCCTAAGCAGAGGTACAGACTAGGAGAAACCTGGCTGGAAAGCTGCCTGGAGGAGAAGGACCTGGGGGTGCTGGTTGACAACCATCTGAACATGAGCCAGCAGTGTGCCCAGGTGGCCAAGAAGGCCAGTGGCATCCTGGCTTATATCAGGAACGGTGTGACCAGCAGGTCCAGGGAGGTTATTCTCCCTCTGTACTCGGCACTGGTGAGACCGCACCTCGAGTACTGTGTTCAGTTCTGGGCCCCTCACCACAAGAAGGATGTTGTGGCTCTGGAGCGAGTCCAGAGAAGAGCAACAAAGCTGGTGAAGGGGCTGGAGAACAAATCTTATGAGGAGTGGCTGAGGGAGCTGGGGTTGTTCAGCCTGGAGAAGAGGAGGCTGAGGGGAGACCTTATTACTCTCTACAACTACCTGAAGGGAGGTTGTGGAGAGGAGGGTGCTGGCCTCTTCTCCGAAGTGACAGGGGACAGAACAAGAGGGAATGGCCTCAAGCTCCGTCAGGGGAGATTTAGGCTTGAGATAAGGAAAAAGTTCTTCAGGGAGAGGGTGGTTAGGCATTGGAATAGTCTGCCCAGGGAGGTGGTTGAGTCGCCGTCCCTGGAGGTGTTTATGGTTAGGGTGGATGAGGTACTTAGGAGAATGATTTAGGGATTGGTGGGAATGGTTGGACTCGACGATCCAGTGGGTCTCTTCCAACCTGGTTATTCTGTGATTCTGTGTGATTCAGACCAGGCTGCCTAAGGCCCCATCCAGCCTGGCCTTGACCACCTCCAGGGAGGGGCCATCTGTGACTTCCCTGGGCAACCTGTGCCAGTGCCTCAGCATCTACATCATGAAGAATTTCTACCTAATGTCTAGTCTAAATTTTCTCCTTTTCAATTTACAGCCATCTAATTTCAGGAACTTTCCCTCATCCTATCACTGAAATATGTATATTCTCTTGAATACATGTATTCAATATATGCCAAAATATGCGTCTCTACAACATGCAGAATCTGTCTCTCCAAGTTACTACTTGGCCACTACAAATCAGTCTTCAGTTTAATGTATTAAGCCACTGCAATGAATCATAAGGTGCATCAGGCAGATGACGCAAGCAGTGATGTTTTGCCCATATTGGGTAGATGTAGTGGAGGTGTCAATACTACCAGAGTCTGAAATTCCATGTGTTTCTCTAGGAGGGAATGGTGCTGTGGTGCTCTCAGGAAAGATTTTCCAAGCACTGTGCTCCAGCTTGGCCCTGCTGAAGTCTCAAACAATGGGCTTCGCTCTCTGAGGTAAGGCAGTGTTTTACAGATCCTAACTGTAGATAAATGGGACAAAGGCCAGTGGGTTCTGCTGGTTTAACACAAATCTTGGCTTTCTTTCCCCTTCCTTCTTTTCTGTCCTTTTCAACAGCTGCTGAATGTGGCAGTGCTAGTTTTTCAAGGGTTGTTAGCTCTGCATGTCACTTTGCCTTGATTATCTGTGAAGATATTACTGAGACGCTACTGGAGCCGTTTAGGAAAGATCTAGTGAAGTGGAACAATCTTCACTAGGCTGCTGCCTTTGTGATTAGTAGCTTATGATGTTGCATCTTATGCATCATTTATTTAAGGGAGACGTTATCGGAAGAGGAGAGATTTTCTTTTTTCTCTCTGTTTCTGTAAGAATGGTCAAAAACCTATGGATTACTCTTTGTGATTTTGTTCCAGTATTTCTAAGGTACAAAGATATAAATTATGACTTAGGTTTTGAAGTTGTAGGTGTGACTAATGTTTGTATATATAAATATATATATTATATAGGTGTATATATATATAGTACATATTCAGTGTACATAGATACTATATCTACATTACAGTATATTGTACAATATACTATAGTGTAAATATATGTGTATACTGTATAATAGTGTTTATATATACACTTAATCTATATATCAAATAAAGCATAGTGTATATAAATACTATTTTATAATACTATTTTATATAAGTGTGTAAGTACATACACAAACTCTTTCACCTGTATTTACCCTCATCTGGTTGCTGTTGGATGTAATATTTAGAAACATGGGATTGTATAAAGCATAGTACGATATCTCATTATAAACTTTCTTGAGCACAAAATGCTTGGATTAGCTCTCACAATGCTTTAGGTAGCCCTCATGCACTTACTTGTTACAAACCTCCAAATAATTTCTCCCAACTCCAAGAACCTTCAAAGTGTTTGCTTTGAGGAGCTATCATAACAGTTTCCATTTCACTGTCATGGGTGTATGCTTACACATTATTAAAGCTGTTTTCCATCTTGTGTTGTTACGTAATTACTAGCTATTTTGTTGTTTAAAAGTTTTGCATTTTAGCACACTATGACAACTCAAAATTATGGTGATTTTAAACCCAGAATCTATGTCATATATACTTTTTGCTCTAGGGGAATGAAAAGGACCAGGTAGTAGCCTCTGCTTGCCAAGTACAACCTGTGGGCCACTTGATTCTGTTGAAAAATCATTACAGCATGGACTAGAGAAACAGGACTGGTCTAGCCCATAAGCTGGTGCATCTTTGCCATCAGCAGTATTGTTTTTCAGTGTCAGCAGAGTTCCCATCTCAAGTTAGTTTGCATTGCATGGCACAGCAGAACAAAGGCAGGTCAAATGGCAGTGAGTTCCTGGAGTATGCAGAGCTGAATCAAGCTCACCACGACAGATGTGAAGCTATATATGCTGTGTCATGGGGTTGCCACCTTGTGAAAGAGTTCATTCAAACAGGAGTTGAGAACAGAGGCACACAGTGACTGTTGGCGTTCTGGAAATGGCCAGTGGCATATAAGTAGTTAAAAAGAAATATGAGCTTGATTACAGATGATATTATTCTCCACTCTCTTTGCCCACTCAAAACCAATTGTGCAACGAAATGTATCATAGGCAAGGAAAAGCAAACCATTCATGGTCCTTGATTTGCAGGAAGATGTTGACAGAAGCAGATGCTTTCCACACAGTGGTGACCACTACAGAATATGGATGATAAAATTAGTTCAGCCAGAGTGACTAAAGGAACTCCGTAACTATTTTAACTGCAGAAAATATCACAGTATAGTGTTTCCCTGAGAGATTTCTGGGGATATAGGTGTACATTTTAGAGTGTTTTAAAAGAGGAATTTTATTCAAAATCACACTTTGCTAATTTAGAGGAGTTCTGGCTTACAGTAGACTAAATGTTTTGTTGTCTGTACTGCAATGAGATTACAAAATGCCTCTGTACAAAAATACAGGAAAAATCAAACACCCACAAGCAGATTGCCTATAAAAAATTAACAGATTAATTAGCCACTTACTGAATTGCTTTCTTAGATCTTACTTTTCATCTCACCTTCACCCTGTTTTGACTATCAACCTCAGTCCTTCCACGATCCAAAATCTTGAATATTTTCCTCAGGGCAGGCATGTAATACGTTCTGTTTAGGAACATGTTATTTTCAGCACAGTTAAGAAAAGGTCCAACCCTAAGCTGTTTAGCAACAGCACCACTGAAGCAATTCGCAGGGGAGATATGAGCTTACAGCAGCCTGAATGACAAAGAATATGGTGTCCTGATGTATGCAAAGTACTGAAACTTTCTTTGGGCTGGCACCTTGTAGAGTGTGAGATTGCTTGTGTTACTCTCTAATTGTGTCAATGTAAAAGAGGGTGTTATAAATCCATGTAAGTTTAACAGATCTGAACCATACAAGGGATTGGTGGGAATGGTTGGACTCGACGATCCAGTGGGTCTCTTCCAACCTGGTTATTCTGTGATTCTGTGTGATTTTCTGTCTAAGAAGTTATTTCATGCAGGAGTGGATCTTACCAACTGTATATAAAAATATCTTGGTCTTTGACCTTGTTTGTTGGAAGTTATAGAACTTTCCCCGATTAATTATTTTGCTGCATTGATAAAAACCTATAGAACTGTTATTTAATGCTTAGCTATGGTACAGTGCTTTGGTAAAAGAGGTCATAAAAGGAAATTCTCACTCTCATTCTCATAAAACTGAGTACAACTTTTTTTTTTTCCCTGAGCTTGTTCTTTTCTCAGCTGAAGGTCTTAGTTCTTAGGAAATGTCTAGCTTAAGACAAAGCTAAAGAAGTTTTCTTACTCTGAATCATGGAAATATATACTTTCCTGCAGAAAATAAGTGATAAAAAGGCACAAGTGGAACTGAGCAGCTTAAACACAACTATTCTATGTCATTTAAGGTACATTATCTGAGGTATCTGGGGTGGAAGAGACAATTTAGTCCAAGAAAATTAATTTTCTGGCTTTCTTTTGTCCACAAAGACTTTACGATGCTTTCCACTTAGGAATCTAAAAGTCTTGTGAAAATGTAACTGATTTCCTTACAGGCAGATATCATCCTGTATGTTGCCTTATGAATTCATGTGGTTTTAAATATATTTCAGAGCAGCGACACTACCAGATAAAGGAAATCATGTCTGATTCTACAGGCAGTCTGCACGTGCACTGAGTCTGATAGTTTGTGTGCAGGTTTTGATTCTGTGTTTATGCAACTCTTCCTAGTTAATACTAAAACAGCACAGGGATCCCTAGCTGAAAGCCAGCAACTCCCACCTGGGGTCACATTGAATGGTGAGCCCATTTCTACACACTGCTAATTCTAGATTGTGGTCTATGTTCAGACTGCTTTCCTTGTATAGATTTTGGGCAGAGCAATTTTTAGGATCTGGTTTTCCCATTAATTTCAAAGGTAATAAGATGCCCAAATAAACTCATGAGGTTCTAGGAATTTGTCTCCAGTTCATGGAAGCACTTAACTTCACTGAACTCTTTTCACACATGCAGATTACACCACTATACCTTGTTGAGTTCATTGCTCTTAAATTTTTAACTTTAATGAGTGATTTCTTCTCTTGGATTATTTAAGTTTCTTGTGAGACTTCTTATGGCACAGAACACAGAAGATGTGAGAAGTGCCACTGTAGACATTAAAAAAGAAGACTCAGGAAGTTGAGCGGGTCAAATGATTCAGTAGAAAGAAACTACAGCCACTTCTACCCCTAATCATTTTAACTGTGTGCCTTACTCCAGATTTGAACTCTCTAAAACAGACAGCTCATTTGAATTATGAATATAGTTTTGTTGCTGGGTACAGTAAATGACAACATTCTTCTATGCAAAAAACACTTTTGCATTTTTTCTGGAGTGTTCGTTTTGCAGTTCCTAAATTCTGATTTAAAGCACTGGGATCATCCTTCTTTCTCATTAAGAATACTATGCAGTCCAATGTGGTTTCTGTTGATTGATTGTTGATTGCTCTGTGATTGATCACTAATCCCTTGTTGGCAGTGAGTTGATACTGTCTGGAGAACACTTGCAAGCATCTCCAGGTTTTAGGAAATGTTAGCAGATGCTAAATTTTGGTAAGAGGCAGAGGCAACATGATAAGAAATAAGAGGTACTTTGCATTTGGCCTATATCTAATGATGTTACTATCCGAAACCTCACAAATTTCTAACAGAATGCTATTTAATGAGGTCATCTTATATGTTCATGCTGAATAACTCAAATGGGATGAAGTGCATTTAAAAGTAGAAAGATAAGAATCTTAACAACTTAATTCCTCAGGAAAAGTTTTCAATCTTTCCACAAATGTTGCATAAATTGAGGCTTTCTTCAGTGTGAGGAGAGATCCAAGGTGTTGCATAAAGTTTACCAGTGGTAACTATGGTGTTCATTATTAATCAGGGTTTGTAAAAGCTATATCTACACATAGGCACAGTTGACCAGCAAAAACTGGCTTTTGTGTTCTAACTGCCTAGTGTGGATTCAGTGCGTGTTTGGTTTGAGTAGGGTGCCAAATATCTCCAAGAGAGTGAAGGTGGGTTAGGAAACAGCAGGTATAGAACATCCTACCAACTCTGCCTAATATGGATTGGTATTCTTACTTTTTTTCCTGTTTTGTTTCTTATTTGCCTGCCAGCTCTCTATCAATTGCTTCCTTATTGTGTTTATCTGGGCAGATCATGACTGGAATTTCCATGGTGTCGTCAGATAAGGAACTAATCCTGTACATCTTGTACTGCTTATCTGTATTAATAGTCTTGCTGGCAACACTGGTATTACTCTTGTGAGCAAATCTTGAAAGAGCAGGTTCAGCCTCGTTCTGGTAAGATGAGATGTAGGTAAAAACTTACTGGGAGACCAGATTTACCATGTAATGTAAACTACAAGGTGATGGGAGGAGGGAGAAGTAGTGTCAATGCTCTGTCACTGTCTGGTAGTTCTCAAAATATCTTTCCTCTCCCACCTTGAAGATAAATATTCTTTTGCCTTGGATCATTTTCCTGGAAGGGGCTCAGTAAATGTCAGTAGGTGCAATTGACAACTCTCTGATAAGAGCAGTACTGCAATAATGAGTCATTCTTGACCAGGGCCTGGCAGTATTTGACCCTTTTTTTCTCTATCCAACCAGCATCAACCCACTTGGTCTAGATGTGATGTGTTCATCTGAAGCAGATGAAAATGTCCCCTTTGTTAAAACTGAGAGGATTAGAGGACTACATAGTCCAGATTACTACTTATTTGGAAGATTTGCTCTGTTTGCTAATATTTGGGATTGCTAGCTGGTAATGGCAGTGCATGAAAGCAGCCCTTGATGAGGAACATGCTTGAATTATTCTTAGCAGTGGAGACAGCCTGTGTGTTAACTCACCACCCAGCCAGTGGCTCGCCACAGGGATACACTCCTCAGAGTCTCCCTGAAGAGTGGGGACACAGCTTCTGCATTACCACCAGGATGTCAGTCTCTCTGCAGGCATCTGGTTTTCTCAAGCCCAGCCTCCTGAGACGGTGACATAGTTCCTTGGGCATCTGTTTTAATGCACAAAAACCTTCGTGTAGTAGCTTACAAAAGAATGCAGAAATTTTTGAGCCAAGAGCTGAGATCACCATGTTCAAAATAAAAACAGAAAATGGCCATCTGTAGGGGCAATGGTGTCTTACAAATACTTTTGAGCAGCGTACTGTGAGAATCAGCTATTGATTGCAAAATTACCTTCATGCTTGGGCACTGTTCTATTAATATTGATTTTAGGCAGCTATTAATTGGTAACACATGGAAAGGGATAAAGTAGTCAGGCTGCTAAATCCCACCTCACATTGACAGAATATATGCCAGAACTATTGCTGTGCTCTAGACTTAATGGTCAGTGCAAACAAAATTTTTTAACCCCTTCTATTCTTGGAGTTTTATGAAATAACAACCTGTTTAATTTGATTAGGCCCTGTTTACATGTACTAACACTTGTATATTGTCCTTTCTTTAATTTAAACTACCATCAATATTTCTGGGATTTTTTTTTTAACAACACAAGGAACCACGCACTCTGGTGCATGGGTGCATAAAAATACTCTGGAAAATTGGAGTGAGGAGTCCAAACAGTAAGAGATTTTCAGTTGTATATGTCATTGCATTAATTTGACACCCTAAAAGGTAGAATGAGAGCTGACAGAATGGGCAAAGAGAATGGCGCATCATCCAGACTATGGCATGGCAGTTTGCACAGCAGTACACAAAGAAGGGCACGTCTCTTCAAAGAGGGGCATTCCATTGGCCAGGTGGGAGTCCTGAGGTACATAGCAATTGAACACCATTCTGTGACTATCTGTGCAGGTCAAGGGAACTCATCCTACCTGAACCCCAAAGGAGAATGGTGGGCACTTCTTTCAAAGTAAATGCTGCAGATCATGCTGTGAGGTCTGCACTGTCTACTCCAGTGGTGGCCAATGCAGATGGAGATGCTGAGGAGAGAGGCTGTGATACAGACCTTAGACTACAGGAAGTGTCTAGACTCTTGGAAAGGCAGGTGCCAGGGCTGTCTGCAAAAGGAGAACTCAAGTGGACGTGCTCCTGCAGCAGGTGGCTTAACTGTAGAAGGGAGTAAGAAGGCTGTGTAGCATCAAGGAGACTGAGGAGTTAGATAACTGGTTCCAAGTGTAGTCCACAGTGGACCAACAGCTCATGGCCAAACAGTCAAAAGCTCCCTCACTGGCTCACACAGAAGGGAGGGGGAATAATAATGAAAAATGGAAGCCTGCAAGGCCAAGAACCAGCAGGAGGAAAAGGCTTCCTCCAAAGCCTGAGGTACTCTTGCTGACCACTTCCGCACTTTGCAGTCTGAAGAAGAAACATCCATCAGATCCAGAGAGATGCTGGAGCCAAGTAAGGCAGCCCCATTTGCTCTCCAGGTAACAAACAGCACAACTAATAAAAGGTGATGTTTTATAGTAGTAGAAGACTCTTTTCTGAGAGGTACAGAGGCACCCAATTGCTGACTTGACCCACTCTCTAGAGGACTATGGTGCTTAGTGGGGGCTTCCAGTAGAGATGTCCTCAAGAGGCTACCAAGCCTTGTGCAGACCCCTGACTACTATCTGCTGCTGCTTTTTCACATAGGCACCAGTAAGCAGTCTGGAGTGGTATGAAGGAGGAAGAATAGGGGGTGGAAAAGTGCGATGTGGGAGCACATATAGCCACTTCAGAAGGTACTGAGGACTCTGAAGGGTCAGTGAGAATTTTGTGGGATGTGGGGTGGGAAGGGTTTAAGAGCTTTCCTGGGACAGAAGAAGGAACTTGTGGTGGGTTTACCCTGGCTGGATGCCAGGTGCCCACAAAGCCACCCTATTAAGCTGGACAAGGCAGAGAAAACACAATAAATGTCTTGTGGGTCAAGATGAGGACAGTAATTGTTGTCATGGGCAAACCAGACACGACTTGCAAAAATTAATCTACTGCCAATCCAATTAGAGCAGGATAATGAGAAATAAAAAATAAATAAATCTCAAAACACAGCCCGTCAATCCTCCCTTCTCCCAGAGTCAACTTTACTTCTAATTTTTTCTACCTCTTTCCTGCTCCAGCAGTGCAAGAGAACAAGGAAAGGGAGTTGTGGTCAGTTCATCATATGTTGTCTCTGCCAATTCTTCCACACATTTTTCCCCTGCTCCAGTATGGGCTCCTTCCTATGGGAGATAATCCTTCACCAATTTCTCTAACCTGTGCCCTTCCCACAGGCTGCAGTTCTTCACAGACTGATCCAATGCGAGTCCCCCTTGAAGTCACAAGTCTTGCCAGCAAACCTGCTCCAACATAAGCTTCTGTCTCCACATATCCACAAGTCCTTGAAGGAGCCTATGCCAGTGTGGGCTCTCCAAGGGGTCACAGACTCCTTTGGGCACACAGCTACTCTGGCATGCAGTCATCCATGGGCTGTAGATGGCTTGTACTCCACCTTGGTCTCAACAGGCTGCAGGGGGACCATCTCACTCACCATGGTGTTCACCATAGGCTGCAAGGAAATTGCTACTCCTGCTCTTGTAGCACTTATTTTCCCACCTTCTTCACTGATCTCAGTGTCTACAGAGTTGTTTCTCTCTCACGTTCTCACTCCTTTCTCCATCTGCAGCTGCTGTTGTGCAGTAACAATTGTCACTTCTTAAATACGTTATCACAGGGGTTCTACCATGGTTGCTGATGGGGCTCAGCCTTGGCAAGCAGCAGGTCTGTCTTGAAGCTGGCTATCATGATCTGTGTTGGATGCATGAGAAGCTTCCAACAGCTTCTCACAGAAAACACCCCTGCAGCCCCCCTGCTACCAAACCTTGCTGCACAAATCCAATGCAGGTTGATATGTCCCTCTTTCTACCCCCCCCACTCTCCCCCCCGTAAGTCCTATTCTGCTATCTGTCACATAAGTAGGGAGGAAAGGGGAAGGCTACTCCTGCTACAGGAGAGGGAAAAGAGGCCAAGCCCAGGCAGGATAAATGAGCTACATAAGACCTATACCACCCCCTAGGCTTGCTGCTTATGCATGAGAGATGGAGATTTCTGCTGCAGGGAAGAGGTCCTCCATCTCCCATCCTGCAGACAACCAGGCCATGTCGGGTAGAGTGAGACCAGGCTTTTGGGCAGCTGGTATTTCTCAGCCAGTGGCACTCTCTGTCCCCAGTTGCCATGTCTGCTCCAAGACAGAATATAGTAAGGTCAGTGTCAGCTCTTGTCTGTCATTGGTAAGTCTACAGGACTAATTATCCAGCTTTTTAAAAATCACAGTCTTGCCTGATCAACCTTTGAGCTCTTTCTTTGTCTAACTGACTGCTATGCAACAGTGAGGGATATAGAGTTATGTCAGATACAGTCCTGTGTCCACATTTGATGTGTTGGGTGCACCCTTAGCAAGTTTGTGGATGACACTAAACTGGGTGGAAGTGTTAATCTGCTGGAGGGTCAGCAGGCTCTGCAAAGGGATCTGAACAGGCTGGACCACTGGGCAGAGTCCAATGACTTGAGATTTAACAAGGCCAAATGCTGGGTCCTGCACCTGGGGCACAACAACCCTATGCAGTGCTACAGACTAGGAGAATTCTGTCTAGAAAACTGCCTGGAGGAGAGGGATCTGAGGATGCTGGTTGACAGCCAACTGAACATGAGCCAGCAGTGTGCCCAGGTGGCCAAGAAGGCCAATGGCATCTTGGCTTGTATCAGAAACGGCGTGACCAGCAGATCCAGGGAGGTTATTCTCCATCTGTACTTGGCACTGGTGAGACTGCTCCTCGAATGCTGTGTTCAGTTCTGGTCCCCTCACCACAAGAAGGATGTTGTGGCTCTAGAGCGAGTCCAGAGAAGAGCAACAAAGCTGGTGAAGGGGCTGGAGAACAAATCTTATGAGGAGCAGCTGAGAGAGCTGGGGTTGTTCAGTCTGGAGGAGGCTGAGGGGAGACCTTATTACTCTCTACAACTACCTGAAGGGAGGTTGTGGAGAGGAGGGAGCTGGCTTCTTCTCCCAACTGACAGGGGAATGGACAAGAGGGAATGGCCACAAGCTCCACCAGGGGAGGTTTAGGCTGGACATTAGGGAAAATTTTTTCACAGAAATGGTCATTGGGCACTGGAACAGGCTGCCCAGGGAGGTGATTGAGTCACCTGCCCTGGAGGTGTTTAAGGGATGGGTGGACGAGGTGCTGAGGGGCATGGTTTAGTGTTTGATAGGAATGGTTGGACTCGATGATCCAGTGGGTCTCTTCCAACCTGGTTATTCTATGATTCTTTGATCTGCTCTGCTGAAGGTGATTCCCTAAGAAGCTGCTGAGGTTTGCATTGACCTGGAATGCTGTGTCTTTATTTGGTGTATGTACCTTCTGTAGCAAGATGAAAAAACTCCACAAGGAATTGGGACTATTCAGGTATGAGAACCCTGTGCAATGTTTCTTGCAACCACTGGAAGAAGGACATACGAATTCATATTCGGGCATAAGTGCAATATGATGCTCACATCTTTTCAGCAATATCTGGCATTGGTTCACCTGGAAGAGTCTCAGTGAAAGGGCAGCACTGTTGACTTCATTGAACTCATGAAAATGAAGGCTTGTTTTTGACCTCAGCTCACTCTTCAATCATCTGATAATAAACAAGGTTTAATTCATGGCATTTGATGTGCAGTTTAAAAATCTGAGTTGCCTCCAGTAACTACTGTCTAATTAAACCTGAGTACGCAACTGAGTCTGTAGTTGTCCTGAAGTGGCCCTGAGTTGGGAATTGGGGATTTGCTTTGCAGATTATCCATTTTGTGAGACTTTGTTCACATTCTTTTAAATCCTGTGTAGTAAACTTGGCCTGTATATGACACCACAGATCCCCAGGCAGCAAAGTTGGAATGGTGTTAGTTCTCAGATAAGCCCCTACAGTGCTGGTGAAGACAGAAAGAGAGGTAACATGCTTTTCAGAAGTGGATGATGCTTTCTTCCCCACTATTGTCCCTCTTTAATTATATCCTGCTTTTTGTGACTCCAGATGAATCCTCTGAGCATATCCCCTCCAAGTATAGGAAAAATAGCAGAGTTCCTCTCCACTGTTGCCTAAACAGCAAATTGATTGGGGTTTCTACTTTCTATGACCTGACTTCCATAAATTTTCACTTTATGACTTCTCTTCATGAGTGAATAGCTACCTGGTGTTGTTTTTCAGCTCAAATCCCAGAGAGTATATTTACTTAATAATAGATTATCTATGCAGCAACATATGGGGAGGTCATTAAGAAGGGTTCCCATTATCTAATTACCTCTAGTTCTCTGTTTGTTTTTCTGCACAGTAAATTAAGGCTTGGCTTACAGTTCTGCTTCTCAGCTCCCCTGGGAACTTCAGTTAAAACCAGACTGACCTGAGATGAGCCATTTGAACCAAAATCTGCCTCTTAGCCCTCAAATGATTGCCCTTTCCCAAGACACCTTGAAACTCATCCATCTGCCTGAGGAGAATGCAGGCTCCATTTACCCTCTGTAGGTGCTCTAGAGCACCCTACTAGACGTATATTCCACTTCAGAAGAGCCTGTTGGCTGCAGAAGCAGGGAGGGAAGGAGGAGTAGAGAGAAGGAAGGAGGGAAGGAAGGAAAGGAAAGGAGTACATGAAAGGCTGCCATGTGGTGCTGATACCCACTATATCAAGTTATAATTTCTTTCTGTAAAAAATTCTATAATGTGTTTTGGCCTGGTCGTCTTGGTGGCATTGTTCCTTACAAATATGCTTCAGAAACTTCCCAATGTGCCAAGGTTATACACTGTATTATGTTTATGTTGCAAAAATTGTCAGCTTTCAAAGCAGAGAAAGCATATAAAAATAGGTGAAAATGTAGGCACTGTAAAATTTTAAATGTGGACAGAAAGCAAGTTAAATCTGGAATTTGGCTGATAAAAGATTCACACATAAAATTTAAAGTTCTTTCTAAAAAATCATCCTTTTTACTTTTGTTTTTCTTTGAAAACTCTGTCTTACACTTTTCATTGTTTGTAATGTTAAGTTTATTTTGCTTTGGTCAAGTATCTCTTATACAGATACTCCGAAATACTGGTTTTACATCTGTATCTGACAGAACTAAATAGGGCCAAAGCTACCATAACTAAAGCCTAATCATTCAGGGGACTAAAGTTTATACTACAAGACCATTATAAGCAAAACTCCCTTTCATTTTTTGTCATGGAACATTTGTGTGAAGTTTTGCTTATAAGTAGACTGCAAGTGTCTACCAGAAAAATTAGGAGCTCAGACTTCTAGAGCTTTAAAACATATTTCCAGAATATCCTACTACTTAAAAAAAAAAAAAATAAATCTGAGATTTCCTTTTCTTTTCCAAGCACCAACTTAAAATAATGTCATCTGCCTTACAAATGATGAATTGATATTACTCCTGCCTTTTGAAGAAAGTATGAAAGGCTGTATAAAATTCTTGGCAATTTCTCATGGTTAAAGCATCTGGGACTCCTGCTAGAGAACAGGTTGATGAAGAGCCAGCAATGTGCCTTAAGAAGACCAATAGTATCCTTGGGTGCATTAAGAAGGCTGTGGCCAGCAGGTTGAGGGAGGCTGTTCTTCCCCTTTACTCTACCACATCTGTGTCCAGCTTTAGAAAGAAAAGGAATTACTGGAGGTTGTCCACTGGAGGGCCACAAAGGTGATTAATGGATTGGATTATTTCTCTTACGGGGAGAGGTTGAGGGAGTTCAGTCTGTTTAGCCTGGAGAAGAGAAGACTGAGAAGGGATCTTATCAGTATTTATAAATACCTAAAGCATGGGTGTCAAGAATATGGGGCCACACTCTTTTAAATGGTGCCTAGCAACAGAACAAGGGGCAGTGGGCACAAATAGGAACACAGGAAGTTCCTCTCTGGAGATACTCAAAATGTGACTGGATGTGTTCCTTTGCAACCTGCTCTAGGTGAAATTATTTTAGCAGGGGGTTGGACTAGATGATCTCCAAAGGTCCCTTCCAACCCCTACCCTACTGTGATTCTGTGATGTCCTCTACATATTTAATCTTCATTTTTCATTAAGGATGTTTTGGGGTTTTTTTCAGTGTTATATATAATGCCTACAATTTTTTAAACATAAGTGTGGTGTTTAGTCTTTTTTTGAAGAATTAAGAAGTGCATTATTAATGAGAAGCTATTTCACTACATAAACACATTATAGACTCGGGTGTATTTCAGTGGTGGGAGAGAGTGATGTACAGTATAGAGAATATGATCACATGTGTTTATGTGAACACACTTTATACGTTAATCATCAAGTGTTTAATTTGGATGAAGTTCTTTGTATCTGTATTCAAATGAACATAGAGGAGCAAGACCTTTGAGTTTAGTGTTCTTATCCATGATAGTCTCCCAGGAGGACAACTGCTATGTGGAACAGTGATAAAAGCATATTCCTAAATACGTGACATCTATGGCTTGGAGGTTTCAGTAATGTGCCTTGCTTTTGCTTCTCAACACCTTGGATATCTGATTGCTCCCAAACCTCACATCTACCAAAAGATGTGTTTTAATATTCTCAGAGACTATTGATTATTGGTCTGTGTGTTTAGCAGTGTTTTCAGCTCATCAGCCACCACACTCTCTCTCAAATTTCACCTTTAAACAAATATGTCCTTTTTTTTAGTGTTTTGTTTATGCTGAAGCCAGTACTACCCTTCTTTGTCCTAGCTGCTACAGGGTAGTGGAAATCTGGACTGATTTGGGCTGGGATGCTACTGACCTTCATAGCAGACTATGTATGGTGCTATGTTTTTGATTCGTGACTAATACAATGTTCCTAACACACTAGTGTCTTTGTCGTAGCTGACCAATGCCTGCACTGAAGCTTTCTTTCACCCATTCTGCCACATTATTGAGTAAGCTGAGAGTGCACAAGATGTTGGGAGAGGACACAGCTAGAGGAGTTGAATTAACCAAAGGGTTATCCCATACCATAAGAAACCACAAACTAAGGGTGGTAGAAACAGGAGGAAGGGAGGATGTTCATAGTTATTGGTGATTGCCTAGTGATTAGACTTATCTGTAGACAAGGAGTAATGAAAATGCCAAAAAACATTACCCTGTTATGTTAAAGTAAACTTTCAGTAACTTATTTTTCTACTTAAAAACAAATTTTCAAAAGAATAGCACATAGATATTCTACACCTAATAGTTTCTGAATAGCATGTTATAGTTCAGAACTTGCTTCCCATCATATTTTCTTGATGGAGATAATGGAGAACAATTCCTTTCCCATACAGAGCACCATACTTCTATGGGGGTTTTCCTAGTCTAAGGCTGCTATACTGTCATGATACATAAGTATACAGACTAAATATGGCATACAGTTGGGTCAATCAAGGATAGAACAGATAAGAATGCAATAAATAGTTGGCAAGCTGGTTACCTTTTGGGATGTCCTGTCCCAGAGGCTACCAGATGTTTATGTTCTCTGGTGCCTAAATTCAGGCTGATAGACTCCAATAGTCTGCTTATGTATTGCTGGCTCCTATTTTATTTCCTGTCATACTGAACCAATACTTTAAAAGCTCTTTCTTCAGAATTTTATTTTATTTTATTTTATTTTATTTTATTTTATTTTATTTTATTTTATTTTATTTTATTTTATTTTATTTTATTTTATTTTATTTTATTTTATTTTATTTTATTTTATTTTATTTTATTTTATTTTATTTTATTTTATTTTATTTTATTTTATTTTTTTATCTTTTTATCATGTTTTGGGTGGATAAGTAAAAGCCTTACTCACTGACAAAACTTGTTTTTGATGCATTTTGTAATAGCATCATAGCATACATTGTAAAAATAAACCAGTGTCATGCCAAAACTGGTTCAGTAGACATATGAATCCTGTAAAGTTGTTCTATGGTCTGTGAACAAGTTGATACAGCTTTACTCAAAACGTGTTGCAACGTGCTAATTACTGTGTCTCAGTTCCTTAAAGCAGTACCTTCTGGAAGGTTGAACAGCACTGGCAGTGAAGACCAACTCATACAGCAATCATAACGCTACCTGAACCGTTCCAAGTTGTCTGTGCATGCGTGAACTCTCACAGCTTTGGGCAGAATCTCTTTGCCAGTTGACCAGTCAGTCGTGAAATGGTCTTCTGTTGCCCACTCAAAGAATCTATGAGATCTTCTCCACTTTCTGTAGGACAGAAGATATGCTAGGCATACTTCTAGGGCAGAATGTAACTAAGACAACCCCGGTGTGTCCACAACAAAATTCCAAAGGCCAGGTGTATGGGAGTTTTGCTCTTAAGAGCCCACTTTGGAAGCTCAGTTGTTTTGAGTTAGATAAGGGAAGTGCTGTGCATGTATCCTGGAGATACTTAACTTGAATACATATGTATTTCAATACTGAAACAAATACAACCAGTTGGAACATTAATATTTAGCTTGGACTGACTTGAAATAACTTGTAGATGTTTTTAATGCACTTTTTCCATGTCTAGAATCCTAAGATGTCAGGAGACATATTAAACTTCAAAGCTAGATATTTCTTCTGAGTTTGTGGTGGGTGGGATAATTAGACTCAAAGATCAAACAGAGAGGCAGATATTTAAATATAAACTTTTCATGTATCGCTTTGCATCAATGGGCGTCTCCCCTAATGGTTCTACGTATTTTTCATTCAGCATACAGCAGAATTAATTCTTTTAAAGTAAATCAAGCTAGCATTATAATTTGGGTAGACTTCTGATGGTATGCATATTTTTCTAACTAGCATACTAGGAAAGATGACTACCATATACTGGAGGTGATCTAACAAGGCATTAAATATATAAGTAGTTCTACTTGTTTCAGTGGGATTAGTTATGTGTCTAAACAGAGAAGCTGATGTAAATATATTACTGGCCTAGGGTTACTGTTATTAAGCACCTAAGATGGGAGAAAATGCATAATGTATACTTACAGGTTGACAATTTTTATTTTCCAGTGTTTAAAATGACATGGAATATTTATAAGGAAAAATACAGTATAAGCAAAGAGAAGACTAACTTTGCAAGAGATTCTTATGTTTTCTTTTCTATCTCCATTATCTTTGTTCATTCCCAAGTGTGAACATCTTACGGTTCACTTGCTCCAATGAGATTGAAAATACTTGCAGTGGACTCAAAAAGTGACTAATGCAACAAATTGGAAGTGTATGATTTATTCACATTTCCTCCAAATACATTCATAATCCTACTTTATGGAACAGAGATTCTAATTCTTCCTCTCCTTAAGCATGCAAGGTAAACAAGATTGTTCTAGTCGGAATATGGGTCAATGTACAAAACAGTACTTCTCAAGAATGTTTAGCAGCATATATCTCCTCTTCGAAATAAGGGATAAAAAAGGAATATTGTGCAGACCACTCCAGAGTGAGGAGCAAAATGGGAAAAAGAGGAGGACTACTATGGTGTTCCAATATTTTCCACTTTGATATTTAAGGATTCCTGTAATGTAATAACAATGCTGAATTTATACGTCTGCCAAAAAAATTGCATAGAACATTATCATGACAATGTTCTGATATTGGAAACCTTCTGAAAAGAAGTATTTAATTACTCTAAATTAAATGATCACTCAAACATAAGTCAGAATCTTATTTCACCTTACTTTTACAGATAATAGAAAATGAGTTTTAAGTGAGGTTTTCACAGAAAATGTGCCTGAGAAAATCATAAAAGCATAAATGAAAGTAACCAGAGACCTTAGGCATCACGTTTTCACTAGTGAAAGACAGAAGTCCTCAGTAGTGAAAACTATGAAAGAGGTTTAACTCTGTCACTGGGACTCAATAACTAGGCCCTTTTAAGATGAGTTTATTTTCTTCTTCATGTG
Organism: Clamator glandarius; assembly: GCA_033459285.1. Taxonomy (NCBI): domain Eukaryota; kingdom Metazoa; phylum Chordata; class Aves; order Cuculiformes; family Cuculidae; genus Clamator; species Clamator glandarius. The sequence goes on from JAUNZM010000366.1 coordinate 1,403,380, forward strand.
TTTAAGAGTGAAATGCCAAAATTCAATCTCTACCTCTGGTTTCTGCAAGTTAATCATGGAAAGTAGATTAAACAACCATCTGTAGGAGGGCACAGTAACCTATGTTCACGATCTGTCTCCAGCAAAGTTTTCTAAACTAAGCAGAGGGTTCTTTTTTTCTAGTTCCTGTTTCCTATGGGAAAAAAGCTGAACACTAGTCAGCTTATGATAAAGAGTAATGAGAAAAACTACCCTGAATTTAAATAAGCTAATGGCTGGGAAACATCATAAGTCTTTATAATAAGCCATGTACATCGGGTGGTTAAGTGGCAATTGATATTTAAATATGCACTATATTTTACAAAATCATTTCAATGACCTTGGTATTTTTTTACCTCAATGCAGCAATAGCATTCCTAACACTTGATAGTCTGGTATTTCTCATGCTGAAATAGAGACATTAGTTCCTAAAAAATTATACTGCTGTTCTTGGATGCTACCCTAAAAGTAAAAAAGAACGGATGGAAACTGAAATGGCACAAGTGACTTATGAGAGATTTCAGCACTAGGTGGATGGTCTTCTGGCTGGATTTGCAGCTGAAGTTTGAAGCAAGATTTACTTCAGTATGTTGATAACTTTGGTGGGTGAAAAAACACTGCTGCAATGGAAGACGGGAAAACCATGAAATGGGACCATGGCTTTTATGGATTATTCTGTTATTCTTTGTTCAAGATACTTATACCTGTTAATGTCACTAATGTTATTTGTTGACATGGATTGATGTATTTAGTGATACAGTGGGGAAAATCCTCATTTAATTCCACAAACAAGAAAAAGAACTGCATTAAACTGCTTTATAACAGATCAAGTCACAGCTAGCACCACTAGCTAAGGCTGCTGCTGAGGAAAAAATAGACCTAAGTTTTACACATTAATCTCTCATGTGTTCCCTTCTTGCAAGGGTAGAGGCGGAGCAGAAGGTACAGTAAGCCTTGCTGTCTTCTCTTGAAATATTCTGTAGCCAGGTGATTTGCTTTCCTTGGCAATTTTTTCCGAGGTGAAACAGAATTTCTTAGTTGAAAAGTTTATTACTTTTGAAGTTGAGTTGATTTTATAGTAACACAGAAATGTATAATATATGCTTTTATGTGGAAATCACTATGACAAATTTAAGTATATGGGGAGAAACGTGTCTTGCCATTGAAAGTCAAACTTCAAAATAGTAGGTTTTTCTCAAAACTGGATACAAACCCAAGGTATTGGCAGATATAATCCTTTAAGGCACACACTTCCACACACTTTATTTATATTTTTGACCAACTTTATGTCAAATGTTGCAGTTAGAACACACGTAGTGAAAGATCTTGGGAGAAAGCTAGAATTCAGAAGCCAAACAAATCTCTTTGGCCAGGTAAACTTCACCTTCAATTGCATTTGTGTAAATTTATATTAACTGCACTTATATAGAATCATAGAATCATAGAATAACCAGATTGGAAGAGACCCACCGGATCATCGAGTCCAACCATTCCCACCAATCTCTAAACCATGCCCCTCAGTATCTCATCCATCTGCACCTTAAACACCTCCAGGGAAGATGAGTCAACCACCACCTTGGGCAGACCTTTCCATTGCCTAATGACCCTTTCAGTGAAGGATTTAGTTTAAATTGATGTTAGTATAACCTATACCAGAATTTAGGTCAAAATGCCTATTAGGTAGTTGCATTTCAGTGTAGAAGACTTTGTTCCATGTTTGCTGTAAACAATCAGTGAATATCACGTTGACTTACTTCAATTACTTGTCATTTTTTTTTAGTGTTTATTGTCAATAGAAGAGTTACCATAATATTTAAATACCTTTAACTTCCATAGAACTTCCAAAGACTCTACATCCTGTTGCAGAGAGGAATTTGAAAATCTGTAGCTGGTTATAAAAACAGAGAAAAAATTAAACTTTGAGAATGTCCTGAATTCTCGTGATACATATCTGAGGATTGTAAAAAGAAAGACCTATTTATAGGTTTATGTATCCAGACTTTGGATACTACCAAGTTTCAGGTTTGTGAGTGGGTATCTCACTGTGATTCACTCTTCTGTAATACAAGCATGATGCATATTTCTTGCAAGGAAAATTAAAATGTACGCAAAATCTAAAAGGCTGAAATCAATTTCTTGTTTATGGTGTTACTGATAGGATGGCTATTCATACTGCAGTCCTCAACTGTCCGTGATTGTGTGATCACTTATTTTTAGTTAGCTTAGCTGAGCTGTGGCTCTTTCAGCCTCAATCTTCCTTTGGGTTCAGCTGCTGACTTTTCTTCCTTTGTTTTAAAGAACTGCAAGCCCAGAAGTACTCTGTCTCTATAGAGTAAGTTGAATTCTATATGTGAATAAATTTGTTCATTTTCTTACTCCAGTCTTGTCTATGCCTTACGCTACATTCAATTCATAATTATCTCTACAAATTATAATTTAAATTTATTCTTTGCCTCACCAAGATCCACTTGTCTGAGCCATATTTGTCCAACTCCCACTTATTACCTAAGCTCAGATTTGCAAAATGCAGTTCTCAGGAGATCAAAGTAATAGCAAATTATCTGTACATAACCCAAGCAAGATTTGGGATTATTTTGTTGAAAACATGACTTATATACACAGTAGCTGTTTGTGAACATTTTTTGAAGATACTATAAATGCATCAAAGGACAAAAATCTGTCTAAGAAAAGTTGCCATGACAGTTTCTGGTCTTTCCAACAACTGTCTTCCTACACATACCTTTGGACATCCTGAGCCTGATTTCCAAAATAATTTATACAAAATCAACTTTAGACTCCTTTTTAACACTAGAAGATTTGATAGCTAAATACTTATATTCCTGAGTATATATATGCCTGCCATCACCAGCATGTTAATATCTTGTGTGGTATCAGAAGCATCAGGCTCAGTTCTGCTTTTACTGGATGAGAGACTGTGATGGTGCATACAGTACAAATCTCTTTTCTGTATATGCTGTGCACTGGGGAAGTGCATTCATCTAGCTGCTTGTATTGGTCTGTGAGAAGTGGACTTCTAGATCCCAGGAAAACATTGTAGGGGGAAATAAGTAAAATTAATAATTACTTGTAATGTTTATTACTTTCTTTTGTGTCTCCCTAGAAACCACTGTGTGTTTGATATATGAAGACCATTTCCCTCTCCTCGTTCCCTGGCCCAGCTTAAGCTTTTTTAAGAGGGGGTGGCTAGTAAAGGATTACCAACTGCTTAAGCAGCACTAAACAAATGAACTCATGCTGATGCAATCAGTACCTGGTTCTATTAGACTCAAAAAGAAGAGGTTTAATCACTTTGGACCAAGAGTTTATTCCATGTGTCTATTAGACTCATATTCCAGAATAAGCTGTCTTTCCTATAGCTACAATGAACTTGAGTAAAAATTGTGAAAAAGCATGAATTTATCTTCTCTCTAGCCCTCTCCAGCCATCCTCCCTCTCACCATGCTATGCCTTCAAGAAGTAAATTAATACTGATTAATAGCCACTCATAACTAAAATAATGGAGGCAGGACAGAATTGTGACCATTTTCTGCGGGGCTGAACATACATGTATTTGCTCCAAACATTGCCTTTGGAAGGCATATGTTTAAGCAGATTTCCTCAGATTAACACTATTTCTCTCCTCCATTTCCCTCATCAAAATCTGGAATGGGGTAGAAATTTCCTCAATAATCTACCACTCTATGATTTTTAGAGTTATCTAGTATAATAGTTAGAGTGAATGACTTGAATTCATTTAGTCTTAAAACTGCTGAGGAGGGTTTTCAGAGAATGCATCTGACCCCTACCAAACTGCATATCTGTGCTCCAAAAAAAGGCCCTGAATATATTTTAATGAAAGGTATTATATATTGATAGATAAACAAGAGATAAATAGAGAGACACACAGACTGAAAAACAAGTATGTATATATGTATATATCTGTTTATCTGTCTCTAGACAACTAGAGATATAGGCATAGACAAAGAGATAGATAGATAGATAGATAGATAGATAGATAGATAGATAGATAGATAGATAGATAGATAGACAGACAGACAGACAGACAACGACATCCAATTACATAGGGTCAAGACATAAATCAGGTCACTTAGCTCATTTTTCCTTACAACATTTCAGAAAAAGAAGAAACATTTCCACTAATATAGATTTTCACATACTCAAGCAAAATGTCAGAGGATCATGGGAAGTTTTGCCAAAATAATCCTATTATGGCAAGGCTGATGCTGTCTTGGAAGTCCAGCATATGCTTTACTCCTGGGATGCTCTATCAAGTCAGGAGACATAACCTGGGAGTCAGGTACTATTGATGTTTGCAGTCTAGCCAAAGACCAGCCTTGAAGCGAAACAATTAACCCAGAGTGTAGCCATATGGCCTGAAATATGACAGTGGTTCATTTCAGGTTGAACAAAAATTGTGTACTCTGCAATGAAGAAGTGCTTTACATAGTTTCAGGTCAGAAAAAAGTGTCTCATTTTCTAAAAAGCTAAGCTTTTCTGAGCTGTGTACATGAGCCTTGTTGGCTTTCAAGGTCTCCTGACACATAGCCCTGAAAGAAAATGAGAGTTGTAACTAAGATTTAGTGTAAATTATGCTGCAGTGGCATTCAGTCACTTTGAAGGCTTAAAAAAACGGCTTTACATTTTGAAGGTCAGAAGAGCTATCAAGACTCATCCTCCAGTGACTTTTGTATCTTTTATACAATGCAATTTGAGAAACAAAATGAAGTGTCTCATTCTCTATTTTTTCTTGTGAATCTTTCTGTGTGATAGCTGCTCTTTAGTGCACGTTATCCATTCTTGGTATACAATGCTAGCTCATTAATCTTCTGAAGGGAGGGAAGGGAGTCAGTATGTGGTTCTGGAGAGAAGAGATTGATTACACCCTAATAATGTCATGAATGGCTTGAGGATGGAAAATTATGAGAACCTGAGGGCTGATACTGAGAAAGCATGGTGGAAACCCTCAAGCAAAGTGTGTATTTCATGACTTCCTTACCCACTGATAAAGGAAGCTGAGCATCTCTCTTATCTTGGTAGAGCACCCCTCCCACTTTGACAACCTAGAATTTGCTGTAGATCCAATGTCATGATGCAATTTTATTTTTAGGGCCAAAGAAAGGCAGATATTCATCTTGAGATTGTTGGTAAACTCTTTTAATAAAATGATCTCTAGCTCTCAAGTGACATACCTCAATAAGCCATAGGTAAGAAAAAAAACCCCAGAATTTGACAATTTCTTCTGTAGAGTTTGATAATTCTGTCACTGCAATGCGACTTCCATCTCAGTCAATGGTTTATGCTAAGAGTTCTGAGGAAGATTATTGTTAAGGAGGCGGATCAATTAATTTTTTACAATCTTTGAGAAGTTACATATTAGGAATTTTCAGACCTTGATACCTAAAAATATTTCCCAGATTATTACAGTGGAGGTTGAACTAGAATGTTAGGATGTCTTAGCACCTCCCTAGAGATCCTATTCAATTTGGCATCTTCATGCTAAGAACAAAATACATAAAGATTAAAGAAACATCATCAGACTGCCCTGAAAGATAATTCAAACTACTCAGGTAGTATCCTAGAAAATAATTCATAAATAACTGAAAGTATCCCAAACATCAGTTAATAAATCTATATTCATTGTAAGAAAGTGGTTAGTGGGAGGGAGTGGATAAAGGATAAATAACTCTATATGTCTCCCCTAATTCCATTTTGTAGCTTTACCTTATGAAGTAAATCCTGGTAGAATCTGAAGAAAAAACACATACAAGAGACAACAGTTGATGACAGAGGATTGTTTACAGATGACTTGGTAAGACAGAAGAAAGGATATTCCAATGAGTTTACAAATTGGACTGATTATCAGAAAATTCAAGTTTATCTGAAATTCAAGTTTATCTGTTGTCTTCTGGTGTATCCCATGGATTTTCTTTTCCAATTCCTTGGTCTCTTCTACATTAGCCATCAGTATCAAAGGAAGTCAAGTAAGAGGGTCTTTTATGTTATGTCCTTGAAAGAGGCAGTGGCCTCTTTTTTACTGATCTCATAGTCAGTGTTTGTTTTCTAAAGCAGTTCCAATAGTAAAAGAGCTCCACGGTAAATACCGAGCAGCAACTTACTAGAAGTAGGTATACCTAAATAATTCAGAATGTTGGGAAATGTTGGAGTGTGGCACTCTAGTCCTTTAGACAGTTTTGTTGTGTGATCAAGGCTGATGCTGCTGGCCACGAATCTCAGTGGTCAAGAAACTTCATCTCCAGACACTATCATGTCTTCCGCCATGATTATACCTTTCCAATACTTCTAGTGCCTGGCTTTTTAAGGCAGCCACAAAAAGATCCTTGTGACATTACATAAATTTAAACACTGTTTGTCAAGCACGTTGTGTAAACTAACATATTCAAGTCTTAATCTGTAAGTAACCATTTTCCTAATTTTAATGGTTTTGTATGTTTTTAATTTAGACAGAAAAATAGGATCTTCCACTCAGTTTGCTCTCTGTCTGTAAATAAAATTTTATAAATCAACTGAATCTATTCTGTCTTATGTTTTGAGTAGCATATTAAAATTTGCCTTTCACTGAATCTTTGTGACTTTATTTTATTTCTTGTTGCCAATCACTCTTGTTCTGGAGATAAGATTATAACTGGGCAAAATGTATTTCATGCTCATCTAAAGCTCATATTAAAAAACCTAAAAATTCAACCCATATATTCAGGTGTTTTTAGCTGCTAAAACACCAGAAGTTGAATGCTCCTGAAGCTGTCTTAGGGTCCTTTATGGATAGGTACATCAAGACAAGAAACAGTCACAGACCTTCTGATGAAACACAACTTCTGTGCATTGAAACCTACATCTCAAAGCTGATCTGCAAAGACATTGTTGACCTGTGTTTATTGCTACTCAGGAACATTTCCAGGATGACCAAACATTTGCTGCTCAGGAACATTCCAGCAATACCAGACCTTGAGATCTTCTTGTTATTTGGAGATGTTGCTTAGTTTCCCCTTGCATATTTCATGCTTTGACTGGAAATAATAGCGGGCTTATTTGCCCAAAATATAGCAGTGACAACATCACTTTCTGTGTTCAGTTCTTTAAACTTCTTCCAGCACTGGCTGGAAAAGATCTAGTACAAGTTTTCACCTCCATACTGCTTCCTACTACCAGTCTTTTTGAGGACTGTAGTGGGTAGCCAAAAGGAAAGAGGGCATGAAGATAGAGTCTACTGTACCTGTATAAGCATATATAACCTTATCTAATGCATTAAATATATTATGTATCTGTCTGCCTGCCTGCCTGCCTGCCTATCCATCTATCTATCTATCTATCTATCTATCTATCTATCTATCTATCTATCTATCTATCTATCTATCTATCTATCTATCTATCTATCTATCTATCTTGTCCTTTAAGAAAAAAGCAAAGAGGAATTTGGCTGCTTTAAATAAAATCAACTCTGAAGAAAGATACAGCTCATTATCTCCTTTTTGTAAGCAGTTCATTCTGTACTGAGCTCCATATTTCCAAAGGATCAGAGATATTAATCAGGATATCGTACAACAGATCACCTTCAGACATTAAATGAACTACAGCTGCTTAAACATTTATTAATCATCCACAAACTTTACACTTTGCCTTGAAGAGATCTAATAAATAGAGCTCCAAGACAGATGAAGAACATTGATAAATGTTAACATTAGCTCTTCTATTTCACCAAACTGAGTTCTATATAAATAAGACCAAATCAAAAAGCAAGATTGTGTCACTATTGCAAGAATTCTAGCATAAATAACACTGCAGGAGATGGAAATACAGAAACATGAGAATAAATATTCTGCATGTATAGGACTCTTAACTCTACATGCTCTTCCACAGAAGTTGCATGTGTTTTACCCGAAGAGTAATGCTTAAATAAAGATATAGTGAGATTCAAATTCTTTTTGGCTTGTTTTAAGTTGACAGTTACAAGAAATGATATTACAAAGGGATTTTTTTAACATATTTTTGAAAATGAAATGCTCTTATATTGAAAGTAATAAGGTTTTCCTAAGTTTCACATACTTAATTTTTTTTTCTTATTGGATGTCAGAAATATTTGTATGGTAACTGTGAATTTGGCTGGAATCTCTAGTAGCAAAACTCCCAAAATGTAATTAAAAACATTTGACACTCTGTGTCACAGCATCCTGCTTAGGAAACTGTCAGCCTCTGGACTGGACAGGTGAACACTCTCCTGGGTGGAAAACTTGTTGGATGGCTGGGCCCAGAGAGTGGTGGCAAATGGAGTTAAATCCAGCTGGGGGCTGGTCACAAATAGTGTTTCCAAGGCTCAGTGCTGGGTCCAGCCCTGTTCAATGTCCTGGATGAGGGTATTGAGTGCAACTTTGCAGATAACACTAAGCTGGGTGGAAGTGTCGATCTGCTGGAGGGTAGGGAGGCTCTGCAAAGGGATCTGAACAGGCTGGACTGCTGGGCTGAGAACAATAGCAAGAGGTATAACAGGGCCAAATGCCGGGTCCTGCACTTGGGGCACAACAACCCTGTGCAGTGCTACAGACTAGGAGAAGCCTGGCTAGAAAGCTGCCTGGAGGAGAAAGACCTGGGAGTATTGGTTGACAGCTACTGAACATGAGCCAGCAGTGTGCCCAGGTGGCCAAGAAGGCGTGACCAGCAGAAACGGCGTGACCAGCAGGTCCAGGGAGGTTATTCTCCCTCTGTACTCAGCACTGGTGAGACCGCTCCTTGAATACTGTGTTCATTTCTGGTCCCCTCAACACAAGAAGGATGTTGAGGCTCTGAAGCGAGTCCAGAGAAGAGCAACAAAGCTGGTGAAGGGGCTGGAGAACAGGCCTTACAGGAACAGCTGAGAGAGCTGGGGTTGTTTAGCCTGGAGAAGAGGAGGCTGAGAGGAGACCTTATTGCTTTCTATAACTACCTGAAGGGAGGTTGTAGAGAGGAGGGTGCTGGCCTCTTCTCCCAACTGACAGGGGAATGGATGAGAGGGAATGGCCTCAAGCTCTGCCAGGGGCAATTTAGGCTGAACATTAGGAAAAAAAATTCACAGAAAGGGTGGTTAGGCATTGGAACGGTCTGCCCAGGGAGGTGGTAGAGTCACCTTTCCTGGAGGTGTTTAATAGATGGGTAGAAGGGATGCTCAAGGACATGGTTTAGTGGCAGATAGGAATGGTTAGACTCGATGATCCAAGAGGTCTTTTCCAAGCTACTGATTCTATGTTTCTGTGTTTCTTTGATCTTTCAGTTAATTTAGAGCCTTGATAAAAACAAATCTCAGTGCGGGGTAAAATGAAGAAGGAGGTTAGCAGAACAGTCGCCCTCAACTTTCAGAGAGCAGACTTTGGACTGTTCAGAAGGCTGGTCGGAAAAGTCCCGTGGGAGGCGCTCCTTGAAGGCAGAGGTGTCCATGAGGGCGGGACGCTCTTCAAGAAGGAACTCCTAGCAGCTCAGGAGAAAGCCGTCCCCAAGTTCCGGAAAAGTAGCTGGTGGGGTAAGAAACCAGCGTGGTTGAGTAGGGAGGTCCTAAGAGACATCAGTAAGAAGAGGAGGGTCTACGACCTCTGGAGGAAGGGGCAGGCATCCCGGGTGGACTATAGGGAGGAAGCGAGAACATGCAGGGAAAAAGTCAGGAGGGCTAAGGCCCAACTAGAAATGCGATTGGCCAAGTCTGTGAAAGACAACAAAAAGTCTTTCTACAAATACTTCAACAGCAAAAGGAGGGCTAGGGAGAATCTCCAGTCCCTAGTAGATGCAGAGGGAACAACAGTAACAGGGGACGAAGACAAGGCTGAAGTGCTCAATGCCTACTTTGCCTCAGTCTTTAACAGTAAGGAAAATTGTTCCCTCTGGGCACAACCCCAAGGGTTGGAAGAGAAGTATGAGATTCCCAAGGTCCAAGAGGAGGTGGTTAGAGACTTGATTGCCCAGCTAGATGCCCACAGTCTATGGGGCTGGATGGAGTCCACCCAAGAGTTTTGAGGGAACTGGTGGATGTGCTGGCCAAACCCCTTTCCAACATCTTCCAGCAGTCCTGGATGACTGGGGAGGTTCCGCTGGACTGGAGGCTGGCTGATGTCATGCCCATCTATAAGAAGGGGCGCAGGGAGGATCCGGGGAACTACAGGCCTGTCAGTCTGACCTCGGTACCGGGGAAAGTCATGAAGCGGGTGATCTTGAGTGTGATCATGAAGCACTTGCAAGAGAACTGGGTGATCAGGCCCAGTCAACACGAGTTCACGAAAGGCAGGTCTTGCCAGAGTAATCTGATCACCTTCTATGACCAAGTGACTAAACTCTTGGATGAGAGAAAGGCTGTGGATGTGGTCTTCCTGGACTTCAGTAAAGCCTTTGATACAGTTTCTCATAGCATTCTGCTTCGGAAACTGTCGGCCTCTGGCCTGGACGGGCGCACACTCTCCTGGGTGAAAAACTGGTTGAATGACCAGGCCCAGAGCGTGGTGGTAAATGGAGTTAAATCCAGCTGGAGGCCAGTGACAAGTGGGGTTCCCCAGGGCTCAGTCCTGGGTCCAGTCCTGTTTAATGTCTTTATCAACGACCTGGATGAAGGCATCGAGTCCTCCCTTAGCAAGTTTGCAGATGACACCAAGCTGGGTGGAAGTGTGGATCTGCTGGAGGGTCGGGAGGCTCTGCAAAGGGACCTGAACAGGCTGGACTGCTGGGCAGAGACCAACGGCATGAGGTTTAACAAGGCCAAATGCCGGGTCCTGCACTTGGGGCACAACAACCCTAAGCAGAGGTACAGACTAGGAGAAACCTGGCTGGAAAGCTGCCAGGAGGAGAAGGATCTGGGGGTGCTGGTTGACAACCGACTGAACATGAGCCAGCAGTGTGCCCAGGTGGCCAAGAAGGCCAATGGCATCTTGGCTTGTATCAGGAACGGTGTGACCAGCAGGTCCAGGGAGGTTATTCTCCCCCTGTACTCGGCACTGGTGAGACGGCACCTCGAGTACTGTGTTCAGTTCTGGGCCCCTCACCACAAGAGGGATTTTGTGGCTCTGGAGCGAGTCCAGAGAAGAGCAACAAAGCTGGTGAAGGGGCTGGAGAACAAATCTTATGAGGAGTGGCTGAGAGAGCTGGGGTTGTTCAGTCTGGAGAAGAGGAAGCAGGGGGGAGACCTTATTACTCTCTACAACTACCTGAAGGGAGGTTGTGGAGAGGAGGGTGCTGGCCTCTTCTCCCAAGTGACAGGGGACAGGACGAGAGGGAATGGCCTCAAGCTCCGTCAGGGGAGATTTAGGCTTGAGATTAGGAAAAAGTTCTTCACGGAGAGGGTGGTTAGGCATTGGAACGGTCTGCCAACGGAGGTGGTTGAGTCACTGTCCCTGGAGGTGTTTAAGGTTAGGGTAGACGAGGTGCTTAGGAGCATGATTTAGAGATTGGTGGGAATGGTTGGACTCGACGATCCAGTGGGTCTCTTCCAACCTGGTTATGCTGTGATTCTGTGATTCTGTGAAATGGAAACAATGAAGCTGATGTTTCTGATGAATATCTGATCACAGAAAGTCTATTTCTGTTATGAGAAAGGAAAATTACTTCATTAGCCACCTTTGTTATGTGTAAATGCTTGAGAAAGCAAAACAAAACTTTTTTTTAACAGACTCCCCTGGAAAAATTAAACTTTGGTATACCTAATAATGACATCTTTAAATATCAGTATGAAAAGTCAGTAACAGTAATTATTGATGTCCACGTAATCCTTAAATGCCTTCTAATTCCAATATAAATCATCTGATGCTCATTTGGCAAAAACATCCACCAAAATTCCCAGCTAGTGTCATCTTTCATCACATTTTTCATAGGACTGGTAATTATTCAGAAGTCTGAATATTTTCAGCCCCATCAGATTCTCCTCCCTCTCTTAACCCTACAGGAAACCTTTCCAGAAATACAAAGGATACGTTAATCTTACCCTGCTATGATCCTTCCAAACAGTGTGACAAGACTTACAATTATTTCTTTATCAGTTACTTGAGGGCAAGCTAGTAAGGCAATGCCTATCTCTCAAAATTTACTAAGTATTTTAAGCAGAACAAATACTTTTCCAAGATTTCATACTGCCTGCCATCTTCCCTGTTACCCTTTATATGCCCTGGAGACTCTGGCCAGCTAAGGAAAACTGCAGGCTCCTCACAGCTGCACTGCAGTAAGGTATCTTTGGTTTTGTGCAACATGATGTAGACATCTACTAAAGAGGATCTGACAAGAAAAGGAATGCACCTTGTGGGGCTGAAAGTCTCCCCTACACAACTGCAATATTCTGGCTAAAAGGATGGCTGTGTAATTAAATTCTTAAATTTTCACAGTGTATTTTGGTAAGTTTTTCATTCACCTGTGTAATACAGATATGCATGTGCAAGCTTAACATGATTTCAGCTCTCTGTTTATGAAACAGAAGGAAGATATTAAGCCTTTCCAATTCTGGTGCCCTTACAATACTTAACACAATCTACCTTTGCATAACATCTCTTGTTTTGATTATATATTCCACTTAGCTGTTTGCTCTGTGGTACATCTTGTCTGGTCTGTTTATAGACTCAGTGCTGCACACTAAACTGGAAAGCATCAACAGTCAAAATACTGAACACATAAAAGTTCAAATGTGTTGTAGAAGGCCATCAGTGTTTGCAGACTCATTGGCATGGAAAACTCTGTAATCTGAAATAAAAAGTATCTAATCTGTGATGAACTTGCTGACAAATAAAGCCCTGAATTATCCCATAATAAAGGAACACATAGTCACAAGTTTAAGTAAATACTCAATATCATGTGAGTATATGCAGGAATAACTGCAGCTGAAGGAATTGAATACAATAGCTTGTTGTATCCCAAAATACATATATTAAGCAAGTATCTATTATAATTTCCTAACTGGATGGTGCCTGATTTCATAGGTGATGGGTTTAGCCTGTAAATTCTGTAAATATCTCTGTCTCATGATCTCTTCATGTTCACTCTTGACAATAAAATTAAAAGCGTCTTAAAAGGATCATGTATTAAGACTGACTTTGTTTGAGTGCTAAAGATCCTCATCTTAGTCTGACACCTCCTAATGTGCTAATACTGGGTCAGTGTATTTGGACTTCATGGTTCTGTGAATTACAAAGGACTCCAGATGAATGGAAAATTTTTGACAGATTTTTTTTTAAATTACAGAAAACTCTGATTCGCCAAGTTCTGCAGCCCTTTATCCAACATTAACTTTGCTTTCTACACAGCAAATGCATAATAGAAAATGGAGACAAGTATCTATATTAACCAGCATTAAAATTAACTGCTTTTTTGAGCAAAGAATAAAAATTTCTTCATAGATGTTAATTGTGGAGAGACTTTAGTGCTTATAGAGCTTATTCAGACCTTACCTCTACTAAGAGATCTGCTTCTGTGTTTGTTCTTTCACTCCTGATTCACATGGAGGCAAACCATTTCATCTACATCTGCACTATTTCAGCACAGTAATTGCTGTGTCCTAGAATCTGATTCTGCTGGTTTCAATGAATGCTTCACCTTTTTCCTTTTTTTTCCCCTTAAGATTATTAGAAGAAAAACTCTTCATCTTTTGCCTTTAATTTTCTAGCAGTGACAGTTAAACCCCAAGTGGAAATTACTCAGGCATATAATAATATTTAGCCCTTTTAAGTCACCTGACCTCAGTGTTTAATTTTGTGCCATTGAAAAGATCAATTGTACCTACAGTTATAATTTTAACTACAATAATTAGAAGTTGACTTAATGGTATTTGAATTTCCAAAGCTGTATATAGGAAAGGAGTTAGAAAAAACATTTCTGTATGCGAATATAAGAAAAGAGTGCTTATTAATGGATACAGCTTCTGAAAACTGGAAAGAATCAGACAAGAATGTGGTTGTACTTTCAAACATCTATACAAAGCATGAGATCACAATGTATGGGACTTACTCAATACTTATTAGAGGATTAGATGCTTCCCTCATGTCTTCACCTGAGTTGACCCTGAAGCCTTTCACTCACCAGATGTCAGGTAGATCAGGATGATTGTCTTGCCCTTTGCTGCATCACAGCATTCCAAGCTGTAGCAGCTTCCTGACTTAAGTTGCTAGTGCCTCTCCTGCTTTCCGCTCTCTAAGTCTGAATAAACCATCCTACTTTCCCAAACCTCTTGATCACGTGTCAGGTCTCTGAAGCCATGGCATTTCAGCCCCTTCTACCTCATTTATTAAATCAGAAGTTATTTTACTGTTTCATGAGTGCCAGACAGCTCTTTCAGTTCTGGTCTCAGCTCGGTGCAACAACAAAATACCCCATCTTCTGAAACCATAAACCAAGCTTTTTTTTTAAGACAGAAAACCTTGAGTGACAAAAAAAGAAAATTTCTTTAGCTTAATCCTTTAATTTCCTCTTACTGCTTTATCCTTTCTTGGAGAGTGGAGATATTCCGTTCACCAATTTAAAGTAGTTTCTCAGCTATCTTGAAATTTTGCTTCTCTGTCACAGATTTTCAATAACTAGGGAAACCAGATGCCTCTGGCAAATGCTATGTTATAAAAAATACTTATAAAATTTAGGCTTCTTTCAAAATCCCCGTGATGGGAAAACCAGCCCAGTCACACACACTCCATTTACAGACTGTGTAAACTCCTTTCTGTATGAAAGTTTCAGATTTTCCTCTCATATAAGCTGAGAAATCTGAAATTTAATCTGCTTGGGAGACATAGATGTGCCAAATTACTGGAAAAGAAAGGGGGAAAAAGTGAAATGGAGAAAGTCAGGAACCTTTCACAGTTTCTGATTTATCTTGCTCACATCCCTATTGCTTTGACTGCTGTTTTAAGAAACCTGGCATCAAAATTGTTCTCTATTCCTTCTATCTGAAAATCTCTTTGACAAACCAGTCAGACAGCCACTGTAAAATTCAGAATGGATAAGCTTCTTCAGAGATGACATTTCTGGTATTTCAGTGTTTATACAGAAAGAAGTTTCATATCATGTGATTCAGCAAGGAAGAATACTGAGACTATGAGCTTTTCAGACATCTAGTTTCCCTCAGTGAACTGTGTTAGGTATCAAAAGGCAGAGTATGAAGAAAGAAACAACACATTAATCCTAATGACACAAGTTTTTTTTCCTGTTACATTGTCAAGCCATGAGACTGTTGCACCTCCCAACAGCTAAACACAACATTGCTTTGAAGACACATTTGGTGAAGATTTACATCCCTAACACTTCCTCAGTATTTTCAAGTATTGTTTGCGTTTTCAAGTATTGTTTGCATTACTGTATGTTTTGTAGAATAGTGTGTGGTTGTGGGGCTACTGGCAAAGCAGAAGAAGAGAAAAGAAAATTTGCAAAAAGTACACATGAAATCTTCATGAAGTCACTGGTTTTGGAACTATTGAAGGGCTTCATGGGTCTGCAAAGGGAAATTACTCAGTCTTGGTTCAAAGCCATGTCTTGGAGGAGGGGTTTTTTATGTATAAATATAAAAGTAGTTTCAAAATGAGAGGAATATTTGGGAGCTTTACTCTTTCCCTCCAACTATTACTCAGTAATAAAAGACCATGTACCAGGTGCTTAAACACTCAAAGATGTATTTAAGTAGATAGTGACCTTTTTTAAAGTGTGCAGCCCAGCTTCACAAATGTGTTCAAGATTAATTGGATTTTAAAGTGGTCCTTGATTTCACTGAAAGCATACTAAGATGTATCTTAAACTCCGACAACTAAATTAATTTTAGATATATAAATAAAACTACTTGTCTAAGAATCAAATTCATTTATTTCATATTATTAAAGGTACCAACCATGTGACAATGTAATGTGCCAGCAGTAATCCATATGGATTGCCTAGGTAATGATGCCAGCAACTGCTAAAAAAGCCACAGACATGGGAATCTCATAACCTTTGCCACTGGCTCCTGAAATCAGTGTGGCCAATGCTGAAGAAATCCAGAGAAGGAGAAAATGTTGAAAAACATTTATATTAATACCAAACAATTTTCATGAAGGTTAAAGACTCAATTTGAATCACTGTGCCCAGGTGGCCAAGAAGGCCAATGGCATCTTGGCTTGTATCAGGAACGGCGTGACCAGCAGGTCCAGGGAGGTTATTCTCCCTCTGTACTCGGCACTGGTGAGACCGCACCTCGAGTACTGTGTTCAGTTCTGGGAACCTCACCACAAGAAGGATGTTGAGACTCTGGAGTGAGTCCAGAGAAGAGCAACAAAGCTGGTGAAGGGGCTGGAGAACAGGCCTTATGAGGAGAGATTGAGAGAGCTGGGGTTGTTCAGCCTGGAGAAGAGGAGGCTGAACTTATTACTCTCTACAACTACCTGAAGAGAAGTTGTGGAGAGGAGGGTGCTGGCCTCTTCTGCCAAGTGACAGGGGACAGGACAAGAGGGAATGACCTCAAGCTCCGCCAGGGGAGATTCAGGCTTGAGATAAGGAAAAAATTCTTCACAGAAAGGGTGGTTAGGCATTGGAACAGTCTGCCCAGGGAGGTGGTTGACTCGCCTTCACTGAAGGTGTTTAAGGTGAGGGTGGATGAGGTGCTTAGGGGCATGATTTAGAGATTGGTGGGAATGGTTGGACTCAATGACCCAGTGGGTTCGGTGGGTCTCTTCCGACCTGGTTATTCTATCATTCTGTGATTCTGTGATACTATGGAAACTAAAATCTTGTCAGTTTTATGTACAGATTTACCTTTAGGTGTATGATAATGAGTTCTGAAAGAAACAACTGTTTTAACAGGAGGTTATAAGATTGTTTTTTTTCCTAGTTACCTATCTGATTCTGAAGGGCATATTGCAGTTATTCTTGTCTAGAGTCTTCCTGAGTGTTCTGGTACAGGACATTAGCAGTGCCAACAACAACAACCACCCGGGAATTCACAGGTTACTGAGGAAACAAAGGGAAGCCTGGAATATTTTAAAGCTAGATGTTTTGATGGAATTTACAGATGGAGGATGATTTGCATTCCACAAGTACGGTATTTATTAAAAAAATATATTTATTTATATAATGTAATTATTCTTATCAGAACTAGAAAGCAGTAAAACCATGTCTGAAACACACCTAGTGCTTTATAGCATTAGTAGTTAGGGCAGTCATCGATTTTCTTTTGCTTCAGTCAAATTGTTTTCTACTAGCTCTCCTCCTACCCATGACTTTCAAAATCATTATTACATTCTTCATTCCCACCTCTAGTTCACCAGAGTACATTTTACGATATCTAACCCAGCAAGCGAAGGCTATATTTCAAGGAAGTGCAAGGTTATGCCATACTTTCAAATGAATATGCTGTTGATTAATGATTTCAAAATTTTACCTAAGCTAATACTCACTAAGCACTAGTGACTGTCCAGATAAGAAAGAACCTACTCTACAAAGTTCTGCTACCTCAAAGCTTCTGTAACTTACATTACTTAATGTTCTGCAGAAAATGCAGCTACTTGGTAAACAGGCTTTCACATGTTAAAGGCAGAGATAGTCATTATGTAAAGCAGAAAAGTCTTTCACATGCATACTGTTACCCGTTTTAGTTGAGAAAACATGGAAGTCACATTTGTCAAATACCAAACCTCACTGGCTACAATAGTATAATATCAGATAGGAAGGCAACTTCCTGCTTGAGTCTGAATTCAGAAGAATGTAGACATCTTTTGCAGGAAAAAACAGCCTAGCAATGTTTCCTGGATACTGAAACTACATTTACAAGAAAAATCCTCTCCTAGACTGGAATTTTTTATCACAGTTGAAACGCAATCTGTGTCTTCTTCCTTAGACACAGGTTTTTTGACTCAGATGCATTGCTAAAGTACAGATCAGGATATTCTTATTCATCCGGTAGAGAATTGTGAAGACATATCTTCATACTACCACAGACTCATTAGATTTCTGAGTCTCATGATTTAAGAAACAGCAGATCACAGAAACTGGTAAGATAAAAGGTTATACAAAAGCTTAGAGAGTAGGAAAAGGACCCTGTCTTGCCTTGAGGTGGTTGAATAACTCTCACTCATTTTTAAAGTCTTTCATCTTGTTATTAAATGATTGTGTTATGAAATGTGATGCATACACATATGCATAGGAAGCAGAAGAGACCTGTGGCTGTTATCACCTAGAGAATCTTGTTAGTCTTGTAATTTTTGATATTTCAAGATTTTTACTCAAGGATCTGCTGTGACTGGAATTTTTAACATTGTAAAATTCTTTGAATAAGTAGCAGTACATTATGCATTAGTTGTTGTGCTTGTGAAAGAGACCTCTCCTTGTGCAGCATTTGAAAGTTATTTTATTATTTTATTATCTTATTTGCCATTTCACTAAGTTGGACAAATAAACACAATTCTTTTCAGATGGCAGGTAGGTCACATATGGGGATTCAAATATTCAGCCTTCCATAGGATGAGCAACATATTTTGAGTTTTAGGAATTAATTATTAAATGTAAAATACAATAAAGGGGCATACTATATACAATAAAGCAAAGAGCAGCTCACAGGAAACAACTCTTTTTTGTTCTTTATTGCTCTTAGTACACAAGGATTTTGTGTTATAGTTCATTGGTCTACTTAGTATATTTTTAATTAAAACTACTCACTACTCACTACTACTCACTAATCTCTGAGAATTATAGGCAAAACCAGATATGTAAACCAGAAGTAAGACAATAGTTACTGAGTCACAGAAAACAAATTTGGGCTCTTCAGGTTATCATGTGTGAGTTTCAGAAATGGGGATTAACACACAGGTGTTCATCCAAGATTTTGTTTTAACTTGTTGTAAAGTAGCCCCAAAGCACGAAAGTCTGCAGTTGCTCTCTTATCTTCATTTAAACATCTGCAATTAATGAATACAAGAGAGTGAGCATGGCTAGGAAAGAGGGAAGGAAGGAGGAAAGAAGAAAGAGGGGAAAGGAATAAAGAAGGAAAAGACACACTAAGCAGCACGTTCTGTCTCTGATATTGTCTCCATTAAACACTCCTAAGCATTCCTCTTCAAAGTATAAACACTCCAGTTTCTGGTCAGAGCTGCAGTATTTGCACTGAGGCACATAAACATAGTGACTATCCAGGTGGTATATGTCATGAATTCTTTAAAAAAAACAATTTCAGATTTATTCTGATTCTTGCAGGTAAAAGCAAAAAATGTCAGGTAAGGTATCTATCAAGTTTAAATTGTCTTTTTTTTGCATAGATGCTGTAAACCGAAATGTATCGAAACATCACATTATTCTGAAGTGGATGAGGAGTAGTCCTTTTAACCTGAGTTATGCCAAGGCAGGTGGTTGAGTCACCGTCCCTGGAGGTTTTTAAGGTTAGGGTAGATGAGGTGCTTAGGAGCATGATTTAGGGAATGGTGGGAATGGTTGGACTTGACGATCCAGTGGGTCTCTTCCAACCTGGTCATTCTGTGATTCTGTGATTCTGTGTGATTTCACAGTGTAATACTTTTTACATTACAAAGCCTTAGTCTCTCACAAATACAGTAAAGATGATAGAAGAATAGCATACAAGAAAAATATAGAACAAGAAGCAAGTAATAAGTTTAGATACCATTCATTATAAATTTTAATATCCCCAATCCTATACCAACAACTAAGATTTATATGACTATTCCCTACTAAAGAATATCACAGTGTTGTAACAGCCCTATCTTGTTTTACAAGTGACTAATATCTCTTCAACTGAAGCTAAGTGGAGAAATTTGGGTCATAAGTTTCAGGCCACTGGGTCACATTGTGCACATTACGAAAAAAATCCAAATTATTGTTTCTAAGAATTCAATAGTACGTTGATTAAACTTGGAACAAATTGGCAGAAAAATTTTTGCTGTTCCTTGATGATGCGCTGGCAGGAAACAGAAGCATTTGTCACCATGGAAGCTAAGGGAGCTGATACAATTTTGAATGAGTTCTCTATAGTTCATGATCTTGCTCTGCGTAAGACTTTTTTTTTCTTCTTTAATAAAGCGAAAGGCAAAGTAAATGTAATGTCAAAACAATTAGGAGAAACAGAGAGAAGTGTTAAACCTTGAAACCAGAAACAGAACCGTACCAAGCTTTATAGCTTTAAAGCTGCTTCTAGGTCTAAAGTAATTTAGCTTAAAACCATGATTTTCTGAAGACTGAAAACCCCCTGACCAGCACCTTGGAATGTAATGCAACTGATTCATTTATCTCCTCCACTAGCTGGAGGATACCAAGTTTTGATAATTATACTTTACTAACTGGAAGAAAGAAGTTTGTGTTGCTCCCTGATAAACAGCTGTGGCAGCAGCCTTGTGAGACCACTGTTATCTGGCAGTCCTTCCTTTCTGCTCTCCATATTATTCTTGTTTGTAGGTAAAGATCTGGCCTGCTGACTTGAATAATTATTCTGTCAATTGCACTTATCAAAGCAATTTACAAGCAAGTGTTCATTAATAAGGAATGAATTGATATCTAATTAAGTATTATAATTTATTCTTTTGTAACATCCTTATTGATTAGGAATACCAAAACAATACCAACATCTGAAGAAACAGTCAAATAGAAACACAGTGTTAATGCACAATACATGTTATTAATTCCTTTTCTGTTTACCATATAATTAAAATTATCTGTGGACTTAAACTCAACAAATTTTAACAGCAATTCAATAATTCTTACTTCCTTGGAACATTTTACTACCTACTAGTAATACAAATACACATAAAGGGGATTAGGAATACAAAGGTTTAGACAACAAATATTTTATAGAGGAGAATAATGAATTTTTTTTCTAATTTGCCTTGGCTATGGAATATCGACTTTCAGAACATTTTTATTTCTCCTTCAAATGAGTAATTTAGAAATAAAATCTTGAAAGAGAGAAAAAAAATTCTATGTAAAACTGATTTATCAAGATTAGTTGTCTAAATAGTCTGTATTTGTACAAAATGTCCACAACAGCAGAAGGGGAAGAAAACTATTACAGAGTAGCATCTTAGTCTTCCTAATATTCAAAATATTTACTTCAAGATCTTTAGGCTTTCTATGGACCAGCAGAAAATCTCTAACAGGTGATATAACAGCTATTCTCACAACAAAAATGGATGGTTATTTACTGTCAGAAATATCTTAATTGTGACTGATGATAAATTCTCCTGGAAGCCGCTCAGAGGCCTAAGACTCTTCAAGAGTTTAAGGCATAAGAAGAAGGGGAAATAAATAGTAGATTGGGAAGGAGGCAAATCCTGGGATACAATGCTTCTGCTACAATATAAATCATGTTTTCAAACTTCAGAACAGCTTTTCCACAATTTTACCTCCATTATTTCTGTTTTGGGGAATGCAGGCTTGAATGACTTAAGAATTAATTGTTAAGGTTTTCTCCAGCTCAAGAGAGCAAAGCCCGTGAGAGATCTTAGTTCCTATAATAATTTCATATAGCATGAAACTAATCTGCTCTTCTTAAATAAGTACATACCTACTAGACAACGTGTAAGAATCAAAGTGCCCAGTGTCTAGGTCCTACCTTCAGTGTTATCCTGTAGACCTCAGAAAAAGCACTGTGCATGGCAAAAATGTGTAGGACTTGTGGCCTGTTGAATTGTCTCCTGAATCACTGCACACCAAAAGTGAAGAAATCTCAGCCACAGGTAGTTGGACAGGCTGAGCTCTTAATTATGATCTGAAACTTTCCCAATTTACATAGGAGAAATTAAGTTCTACATAACCACTGCATAATACTTGTCATTTTGCACTAAACCCATACTTTATATTTGAATTATACTGTATCTTCTGAAAAGACAACTTACATTGATTTAATAGTTTCAGGTGGCACAGAAACCACTCCACTATTAATGTAGTGGGTTTTTTTTAGTTTGCAATGACCTCCACCATCTTCTTACTTGTGATCTCTCTATTCTTTTTTTCTGCTAAAATCTAGACATCTCTCCTGTGTAGATACTTTGAAAAAAAGATCAGGTCACAGACCTACTTCCTATTGGATTATTTGACAGAATAATACCTTAAATCTTTCACAGTAGAAGAGTCTTAAATTTTACCCTATATAGTCAGTTATTCAGACTTCAGACCACCTCAACAGACTTTTTCCTATTTTATGTACTACTTTTAAATATGTCCATCAGACACAGTAATAGCCTCACTGACCCTATAAAGGCTTTTTTCCTCCTCCTTTTAATATTCTCCAACTGCTCTGTTCTCAGACCATATTTGAGATGTGTTTCTCAAGCTTCTTTTCAAATCTGAAGGACCCTGTTTTAAAAAAAATATGGACCTCTTAAGAAGGCCTGCCTTAGATGAAAATTCCCCATACAACTTTTTGACTGACTTTGTCCATTTGATAAAGGCTATACAACTGTATGGTATGTTTTTAAAATCAGAATATGTGAGCCGAGTCAAAGAAGTCCTCAGTCTGACTCTCTGTACAGTGAAGATATCATCTGACTCTGCAGCACTATCTTAACTACTAAAACAGGAACTCTTAAGTCTATAAAGGTTCACAGCGTTACTCCGTAGCACGTTCCTTTCAAGCAAGCTTTCGGTATTTCTACAGCTGCAGACTCATGTGAGCCACAGAAGCAAAACCCTGATAGCATTCATATTAGAATTTCACTGAATACATAGGCATAGCTCCAACTGCCCAAGCAGGCCTCACATTGCTATTCAAACAGACAGAAAAATCCAAAATATTGCATGTTAGTAAGAATACCTGGTGTAATTGTTCCCTCAAGTGCCTATTCTCTCTTCATGTCAAGAGAAACATAGGACCTGAAAGCACAGAGAATTGGGCCTGACATTTTTCACACTACACCATCATAGTGGAAACACTACAGAAAAGAGCTTGTGCTTCCCTTTCCTTTGAAAATGAAAGCAGAAGAAAACAAACCCATCTTTCCTCACAGATGGGAAGTTGGGGGTAAAAGATTATGACAGCAGTTGTGATTGCACAGTGATTCTGCATGGAACTGAATAAGAGCGTCCCTTCTCTGCCTGTCAGAGAAAAACCTCTTCTTATACACACTGGTATGTTGCATCCTGTAAGAGATGGTGCCTCACTGCACACCTAGAACAATGCTGAAACAAGCACAGGTGTTTTTATGAGGCCAAGAAGAGAAAAAGTCTTGAGGAAATCTGTATGGAAATATGACAAAGAAAAATTTTTGAGTTTCATCTCATAGGGCTTAATAGATTGGTACTCTTATACATGGTTCACCACATTGAAGCTCTGGAGGTGTAACTACTTGTCCAAGACCTGAAAAAAAGTTAAGGACAGAGATAATTACAGAAGTATTCAAATTTCAGGACCTCCTTTCCTTTAGGAGCTGTCAGCAGAACTGTAAATTTTTCAGATTTAATTCCTTGGGAAAAAGACTGTTGCTTTGGGATATTTTGACAAAAGCATTATTATGTTTATTTTGTAGAGTAAACACTCTAAAATCTATGACATGGAGTACAGTATTCAAATAATTTCTCAAGATAAGTGATAAACTCATGAAATCACATTAAGTGACATAGCTCCAGCTTAAGGAAAAACAGGTATGAATCTTTCACTGCTGAATTCCTGACCTGATGTCTACATCTTCTCTATGTTGATTACCTTACTCTGACTCATTTCAGAATCAAATGCATCAAAGTGCATTTTAATGTTATTCCTTATTAGGTCTGATCGGACATACTCTCTTGAAAAGTTCGATGCAAAAACTTTTTGAACCTGAAATGTTTTTATTCTCTGAATTCTTACTGAGCAGACAGCAGGGCTTCATTTACCTGTGTTTTTGGAGTAGATTACAAAGTCACTTTGTTCCCAGCTACATGCCACAGCTGTAGCCTAAACCATTGGGGACTATTAAAGCAGCCAAGCAAGATTCCAGTGACCTATTGTGATGTGCCTATATCTCCACAAGGTTTTGCAGGGTTTGTGGTTTTTGAAAACTCTACTTCCAAACTGTCTTGGAAAGGAATTCCTCAGTTATCTCTGGAAAAAAGAGAACATGTGAGATAACAGGATAAAATAACATGCAGCAACTTGATGCCCCATAAGTGAGAACTCAGACTTTTCCATTATATATGAAGTTGTGGAACACCTTTAACAATTGCATATATGTAGTGTGTATGTAGTAATAACACAGTAGCATGTAACTGTCTATGATTAACATCTTCCTAGGAATAAAGTCTTCACTTTCCTGAAATCCTTTTGACAAGTTATATGTTTATGGTAATATCCATGGCACCTTGGATCAAATTCTGTGGCAGCAGAGAAGAAAATGTTCCAGAACTACGGTTTTCAGAGGTACTGCTCTAAGTTTCCAAGACTAACTTTTTTATTCTTTTTCTTCAAAAAAAACCAAACCAACCAAATAAACTGAACAAACCCCGTTATCCAATAAATATACACTTCAAAAGTTTAATTTTAAAGCAGCACACTTTCTTTTTATTTCCTGATGAAAACAGTTTGGTACGTTCTTTGCTGATTAAGCAAGCCTCTGAAACAGTTTGGGACACATTTCTCTATCTGATTCATAATAAAGCATCAAATAAAACATTATTTCCTCTTCTAGTTGGAGACACTCATCTATTAACAAGAAAGAGAAATCCAGACCTGTAGCTAATACAACTGACAACTTCCTACGTTACAAGTCAAGCTGTATCAACCTGTCATTCCTTAAAAAAAACCCAAGTCTTTCCACGGTTGTTATTAATTTACAAAGTCTTTGCAAGTACTGCTATTAAACTCGTTTTGATGCTTGCTCAGAGTAGCTCAGAGAGTGGTGATTTTGCATGGCACCAACCTAATTTTTCAACAACACAGTGGTTACAGAGTAAATACTTTGAAGCAAACCTTGGAAGTAACATTACTTATAGGCAAATGGAACTTTTTTTTGTAACGTTACTGTTCCTCTCACATATGGTTACCTAGTTGTTTCCTCATTGGGAAAAAATCCCTATAAGCAGAATTTAAGCTTCTTCATTCCTCTGTTTTCAGCTTTTTTCTTTTTTAAAACTTTTACAACTGTTTTACAACTAATTCATTATTTTATTTTAATGAAATCATATCATCCATTCTGTCCAATGATTTAAATTTCTGTGGGAGTTATGATACAGTGTCAGGGTCCAAGTATGTCAAACTTAGATTTCCTGTTAGTCATAGCTTCAGCCTTTTATGTCCTGCATTTTTGTTAGGATGGTAATAATGAACACTTAATTAAATTTGAAATTCTGAGGTCCTTATATGCAAAAGCGAAATGTAAATATAAATTCTCAACATAAAGTGCTTTGACACAGTTATGCCTCTAAATTCCAAAGCCATCTAATTAATCTCATTTTTTTCTTACCAGCTACTACAGGGAAGAAGTTAGGCAAGAAAAATATGTCTGATTGATAGTACACATTCAGATTTTGTTCGGGGTTATAGTAAAAATGTTAACTAAAAAAAAACCCCAAACACACAAATACTTGAAGCTGCAAATCAGCCAGTAACAAAGCAAGGGTGGTAGCTGCAAATTTTATGTAATTTAATGTGCTCATTGGTGAACCAAAAAGGATGAGAAATGAAATGTAAATGAGGCTTACACAGTATAAGGTTTGTTGTGGTAAAGGAAGAACACTGTATTCAGTAGAGAAGTTAGAAACATTAGACACTTGAGTGTGAAATAAGAAAATGAAGCCCAGTCTGGAAGACAGGCAGATTATTGCATCTTAGTAGAAGATAACCTAAAATATAGCTATGTAGTAGCAGAGGGATTCTATCAAAATCCCTCAGGGTGACAGCATATAGCAAATTCTAAGGGAACTTACAAAGGAATGCAGCAACAAAAAAATGTCAATGTAAATTTGGGCTGTACAAGTAGAGGCATAATACTGTGGACTAGGGAAGACATAGTCTGTGTAGTATAAAGGAGACCACTGCACAGATAATGCTTACAATTACAAGTACCATTGTGCCAAAAAAATTCAGCAAGCTGGAGGGAGTTTAGAGAAAGCAGCAGAAATAAACATAAGGTTGTAGGGATTAATTTATGAGGAAAGGTCAAATGAAATAAATACCTTGGTTTGGCTTAATAGTTACTAGGAGGGAATATGAATACATTCTTCAAACACTTCAGAACTGTGATCATCAAGGAAGATTAATAGGATAAGATAGAAGATCCGGCTTTATGTTAACTTCCATGGTATCCATATGCTTGAAAAAACCTGTTATCTTCCAGATGACCTCTTCCATCTTACTTCAAATACCTTTTAGAAATAGATGTGTTTGTATAAAGGGTATACTGAAAAAAAAGAGTCAAATTAAATATTTTATCTAACTTGAAATTTTACTTCCCTTTCAGCTTGATTTAGAGAAAATGTTTGGAAAAATGTTAGCTCCTTCATAGAAGAATGCCTTTAGATGCAGACGAGGAGGTATTCTATGTCAGTTCCTTCAGTTGTCCTTGTGGTATGTTTCCACTTTGCATAAAATATTTATTCACTTATTGACAGCAAGATCAAAACACAGATATGCCAGTTCTTATGAGATTGATTTAACCTATAAACTGTGTTACTCAACAGGGAAGAACCTAGAGGCAAAGGAATTGAATTCAGGGATTTTTATCCCAGGAATTTATCAGGGATAAAAAGAATTTGAATCAGGATTTTCATATCTGAATGGTAAGTTGAATAATGGACCTCAAGAAGAAGTAGTCTGTTGGAAGAACTTCTTTCTTATTTGTTTGGAAGACGGGATTTTGGTCCCCTTTCTGAAGTTAGTTTGGAAATTTGTAACAGTATGTTTACAAAAAGTCAAAATGAACTTTCTTGCTATATCCAAAATAATTCTCCTTTCAGTTCAAGCTAAACTGTTAACTGAATTAGGACTGAATTTATAAATAGCTTTAGTGAGGCACAGTTAGCATTCATCAGCAGTGACAACTATCAAACAAGGCAGGAAACAAAGCAGATATTCACCACAGAACTCATTTAGGCTGTAAATACATTCTGGGTAGTTCCATTTATCCAAGTCATATCCACAGCTTAACTGACCCTTATAAAGTCCAAGTCAATTTTGTATCTGATGGAGTTAAATCATGAATGAAGCTGCTTCGTCACATGCACAGTTAATTGACTGATATGAAGTTAATGGGCATTCTGAACTTGGCTTCACCACTAGGGACTCAGGGCTGCTGAAATTAATATTGTTTAATGGAAAGATCTTAAATCTGGATACAAGTGATACACAACTAACCAAAGTTAAATAAGTAGCCAAAGCCTCCTAATGAACACAGTTGATCCAAAGTCTTCAAGCTAACTGAGAATAAAAAACATTTGGGCCTGCTTTATAGAATTCAGGGACTTAACCATGTGGACCTCATTTCTTCACTTGCTACAGAAGTTCAGGCAAAGAGAATTTAAAATGTTGATACATTTCTGCCAAGATGCTAAGTAGGAAGTATAACTGTGATGAGAGTGTAGTTTCATATTGCTGATCAGTGCTTTGGGAAGATAGACCACCTCCTTGTGTTCCTAAATGTGGGTTTATTTGCTGAGTATTACACAATACAGTTTGAAGATGTTGACCTTTATTTTAGGACAACTTATTCAAGTCAAAAGCAAACTCTTATTGAATCTAATTGCAGTATCACAGAATCACAGAGTGACAGAATAACCAGGTTGGAAGAGACCCACCGAGTCATTGAGTCCAACCATTCCCACCAATCTCTAAACCATGCCCCTAAATACCTCATCCACTCTCACCTTAAACCTCTCCAGGGACGGTGACTCAACCACCTCCCTGGGCAGACCGTTCCAATGCCTAACCACCCTCTCCGTGAAGAATTTTTTCCTTATCTCAAGCCTAAATCTCCCCTGATGGAGCTTGAGGCCATTCCCTCTCGTCCTGTCCCCTGTCACTTGGGAGAAGAGGCCAGCTCCCTCCTCTCCACAACCTCCCTTCAGGTAGTTGTAGAGAGTAATAAGGTCTCCCCTCAGCCTCCTCTTCTCCAGGCTAAACATCCCCAGCTCTCTCAGTCGCTCCTCATAAGATTTGTTCTCCAGCCCCTTCACCAGCTTTGTTGCTCTTCTCTGGACTCGCTCCAGAGCCACAACATCCTTCTTGTGGTGAGGGGACCAGAAATGAACACAGTATTCACGGAGCGGTCTCACCAGTGCAGTGTACAGAGGGAGAATAACCTCCCTGGACCTGCTGGTCACACCGTTTCGGATACAAGCCAGGATGCCATTGGCCTTCTTGGCCACCTGGGCACATTGCTGGCTCATGTCCAGTCACTGTCAACCAACACCCCCAGGTCCTTCTCCTCCAGGCAGCTTTCCAGCCAGGCTTCTCCTAGTCTGTATCTCTGCTTAGGGTTGTTGTGCCCCAAGTGCAGGACCCGGCATTTGGCCGTGTTAAACCTCATGCCAATGGCATGTTCTGCGAAGTAGTAGTTCTGTCTTATAATATTGGAAAGAAAAAAATTATTGATCTATTTCTGTTGAGAGAGGAAAACAATCAAGCATGTAAGAGATTCATATTGAAAAATAAATTTTATATACTCTTAAAAGCACCAGGCTATATACTTTCTGTAGGGAAACATGAATCTCACACATAGAAATAAAATTTCCAAAAAGCAGTACGAAAATGTCAAGGAAACTGCTATTCTGGATTTTGTTGAGAAGAGGGTATGACAGTTTCGTTTTCACTTTTTTTGCCAAGAAAATTATGTTTTATCTATCCACACTGACACGGTGTATGATTAGTCCTGCATTTCAGTGAGATGCTGGCTCAAAATAATTCCGTTTTCTGCCGCAATGATCTGGAAGCCTTTCCTGTGCAATCAGCATGGAATGCCCTGGAGCCATTTTACTTCATAGCATTTTAGACTTGAAGTGAATATAAATTGATGGTTTTGTCCTATTGTGATTACAGACGTTCCAGCTCTTGTCAGACTGGATCAGGCCATTGTAGACATTTAGACAATTCTGAAAGGATTTATGCCACCCATATTTTTTACCACAAAGATATTATTATATTTTGACAAGAATAACAATCTCCATCCTGCTTCTCACTCTTAGTGAAAGCAGCAATCAGGTCAGATAATTCCAAGTTTTTTTTCTATTATTTTGCTCCAGTGCCTAAACAGAACACAGCTTCAAAAGCTCAAACACCCGCATGTGCTTATATGCTTATACCCTGGGGATGTAATCTGCTGTAATAATTCTTTTTTTCAACAGCCATTGATTCCTTATGCACTGGTCATTACTTACGTGGTTCCACAGGCTATTATACAGGTTTCTGGCCCTTGCATACTATTTGGTATAAACCATTAAAAGTTATCCAGCTAACCATTTATCTGAATGTCCTTGAGTTTCACACCGAATTAAAACTTGCATTTGCACAGAAAACAAAACAGATGCAGATTCTGCTAAGTGTGAATTACCTTTTTAATTAAAATTATAATTTTTAAAGAAGTGAGGATTAAATAGCTGGAACATTCCTTGGAAGATAGTTTTCCATTTAGAATGAAACAACCAATGAATAACAGAAATGGATTTGATCTGTAAAATAAGAGCTTGGGTCTGCTTTGTCTACTTTGTCTATTGTAAGAATGCTGGAAGCTCTAAGTCTACCAGCAACTTCTGGATTTACGATAACTAGGTGAGTATGCTCTCAGATTAAGGTCTGATTCCCCCTACCAGGTCTATGATTTTTAGACATCACAACATGCAGATGGGAGGAGAAGATAACATAATAGACATAAACCAACATATTATACTGGTCACATTATTTGGGACTCAACTTTGGTATACTGTGTGCCATTTATTGTCCCATACAAGTCATCCTGTCAAACTCCCCAGGACTATTTCAATAAATAAATCTGAGCAAGTGTATAGCTGGTGACAGAAAGAGGGTTAGTCCTCAAGCATTTTTTAAGAATGTAGTTTACACTAAGACATTATTCTCATACACAGTCCACATTTTTTTTCTGCTTGTGGGGTCTGTGAGAAAGCATGACGATAGCTAGGACACATTTAACTTTTTCTTCTCATTTTAAGTTAAAAAAGGAATCTTTTTATCCCAGAAGGCAAGTTCTGCTGCATTTCTCTTCCTTTGTATGTGATAGTCTCATGATTTCATAGTCTTTTTAGACCTTTCTTCTATAGCTCCTTAGGAAAGAATAAAAAAGAAGTTGTTTTCCTTTTTCATGTAGATAGAAACAACGATGAAACTCCAGCAGTAAAAAAAGAAAATAAAAAAGAAGCTATTACCTACAGTTTGACCTAAGTCACTACCAGGTGACAATTCATGGAAATAAGATATCAGTAAAAAAGTAAAAATACAGAGCAGTTAGAGAAATACAAATAGATTTATCCTTTCTCCTTCTGCTCTAACTTTTCTGGATTTTAATAACACATGTAATGTCTTCATGCACAACACTGTAGTATGTTAGCACATAATTCATAGGAGTACATACTAGTGATGTGTAGGACTGCTCTTCAGTGAAAGAACTGAGAAGTGCAGTCTTAGCTTGATAGAAACAAATTCCCCTTGAAAAAGAGAAAAAGAAAGCCATTTATAGTTATTTTTCATGGGCTAATTTGAAGATCTCTAGCAAGCTCAAAAAGAAATTAGAAGTTTTAAAAATTTTAAGTAGGTGCCATGACATAAAGTAGTACTGATGTAGTTATGGCTGAATTATTAGCTTTCTCCTCTACTCCTGGCCCAATGCATATTTTCCATATTTTTCAGAAGGACTGACTGAAACTTTGGCCTAGATTATCACACTCCTTAAAGCAAGCACTGGCCCTTAAAAAAAAAGAATATAAACTCTTACTACTTTTTTGATTGAACCCTAGTATGGTTACAATTTCAATGACAGCATTATCAAAGAATGTTGCTACATGATGATCTCTGTAAAGATTAAGAAGGAAACAACTGAAAGCTGAACTATCTTCCAATAATGTGATATTACAGAGGCATTTCTGAGGCACTGAAAACAACAAACTGCAGGTACCAAGTAAAGACAGTTTGGCAAGACTTTATTTGGACATATTCAGTGTCTGCACAGCTGGAGTGGTGCATGCTGAAAGAATAACCAGAAAGATTTAGTTCCTGATACAGTCAGGCATTTAAGGTCATGAATAGTCTCATTGAAGTCAATGAGATGAGTCAGTTACTTGAAGTTAACCACGTACTTAAGTATCTTTCTGAAATGGACGCCTACGCTTGCAAACTCATAGTAGGCTTGCCAGAGACTGTCTACAAATCAGCACTGTAGTATTTGCTTGGAAAATCCGTCAGCTTTCCCACAAAAAGTATGTTTCTTCACTCCATTGAACTGCCAGGATACCTAGGGGCAAGTAGGTAAAGCAGATAAAATAGACCTTTGCCTCGATCTTTAAGAAGATTGTGCTAGGGCATAGAGTAACCTCTTTCCACTTTGGCTTGTGTGTCATGGGAGGCAATATTTTTCTTGACTTCATTTTCTCATATTTGAATCTTACAGTGAGATTGGGACTGCAGAAAATCCTTCTCCTGGGAAGCACTTCTAAAATGAAATTAAATAGCAAGTGGTGATTTGTTTGCAAGATTTGAAAAACTTTATTCATCATGGTTATTTTACAAAAAGGCTGAAATCTCCAAACAGCATTATTCCAGAAGTTTGATAGGAGGTCCTCTATCGCTGTCCATGATCAGCATTCTCAGCTGAAAATAAACTGAACCTGAAAGGGAAGATGGTACTATTATTCTTATTTAACTTCAAATAGAGCAACGAAAGAGAGAAACCAATGTCCATGCCTTACCATTATGAAAATAAGATGGTACAAAAAAATAGATGAGTCATTAATTTAAAAACATTCTAAACACCAAAAGGACAACGAGCCTGCAGACAGAACAAAATCTTGTTTAATTTTGAAAATGAGGTTAACTGTCTGAGAAGCAGCTATGACCTGTTCAATTGGGGGAAAAAATGTATTCTACACATAATGGATGGAATACTTAGAAAACATGAAGATTTGCACAATACATTAACTCGTTCCCTTAGAAAATGAAAGTTGTAAGCCATGTTAAGAAATAAGATACCTACGGTAGAGAACAGGTAGTCCTTGATAAAGTTATGTGACTTCAGGTACTCTGGGCTTTATTCCAAACCATACTTTGAACTTCCCTCATTATCAGGGTAAAGTGACAAACCTTTGTACCTTATTACTGCATACCAAATCCATAGACAATTCTTCTTCTCCCTGGTTTGCTGGTGTTTATTTTTTTTAAAATTAAATTGTTCATGGCAAAACTCTAGTCTTTCTCACCTGTGTTGTCATGTTTTGACACAATATAGCCCTACTGGGTGCCTACAAATCTGCTGAAACATCAAAAGAATAGAGACTGTTGCTAAATTAAGTAATCAGCGAACCTATCAACTTTGTCCCCTCACCACTGCTTTTCTTTTTTTTGCTAATAAAGCTCTCCTTAGTGTACTGGTTAACACAGAAGAGCAATTGCCAAAGCCTGTGGTGCAATTCTGAAAAGTGAAGATGGGTCGAGCATGGCCAGTTCTCTCTCTGCAACAATCTCTTCCTCAAGTGTGAAGAGGTACAGGTTAGTGTTTCTTCCAGGTTCTCCCCAAGGTGAAAAAGTGAAAAGGTTTGGGACTTGAGACAAAAAAGGCAAGCAAGCTGCAGCTTTTTAAGGAGTTCATTAAATTACCCTCTATATGTGTAGAAACAGCCAGCAAAAAGGAATGATGGCTTGTGATTGCCCTATAAGTGTACATAGCCATGAGATCAGCAACAATGGAAACATGATAGGCTGGACAAATAAAATGCAGTTCTTTTGCTGGTTCCTGTGTTTCATGACTGACTATATTTTGTGCTCTTGGTTCTCAACCACTGTCCAGAATCTACACCAAATTAGCATTTTTTGTCGTTGTTTGTGTTATAATCCTTTTCCCTCTATCTCCAACTCCTAATCTTTCTCATTAAACAGTTCTTGTCAATATTATACATATGCCAACAGTCTCAGAAGTTTTGTATCAAATAATCTGGCACTGATGGAAACTTGTGTTCCTCTTCCAGGCCTGGTTGTGAGAAAACAAAGTAAAGTAAGCCTTTAGTTTATATCTGAGAACATGGCTTCTGTCCAACAGCATGTCAAGTTTGTCAAAAGTGTCTGACTGAAGCCCTTTATTATCAAACACTGCTGAAACAATTTGCCTGAAGGGGAAACAGAGCATTAATAAATTGAATGAATTGCACATTGTTCATGACAGACTGTAATGGCACAGTCTTCTGCGTACTGTACTTCCCAGATACCGCCCCAGGACCTATCTGATTAATATTCATCTATATAAAAGCATAAGAATAAGCTTGGGATTGTTAGCACAAATCAGGCATTTCTAGGCCCATTGAATCATATGCCACGTAGTCTTAAACCATGGCAATACACCATGTTTACATTGTCAATGGCTCATCAGCCTGATGATGTGGCAAAACTGGCAATTCAGGCTTTAAATATCTCTGTCATAACACCAAGACTAACATAGCTATGTGGAGTAAACTAAACTTGTATTTTTTATTGCCCTAATTGCCATAGCAAAGGATCAGAGGAAATGTATGTTGCCTTGTAAGTCTTACGCAATTTTTAAACTCCTTTAGAAAAAAACATAGTGAATTTTTCTGTCTTTCTAAATGATTCTTACATCTTTACAAAATAAAAGATCTTAACAGTCTTGCTAGAATTTTGTTGGCCCAAATTACAATGGAAAGGGGGGGTTAGAATCTGTGATTCTATGATTATGTGAAAGGTCTGTAATTTATTGTATAATGGACTTAATGCATTATGAAAAAGAAAGCTACAAAAATTAAAGAATTCACATTGTAAGAACTATATGGAAATCTCAGTACAAGGTCTTGCTCAGTAAGTGCGCTTCACACTGATTTTCTGCTGAGGAAACCAAATACATGTTATATTATTTCATGTATGCTTTTTTTGAAGATCTGGAGACACCATCATTTTAACAGTGTCCAACACCAGTTGTTACAGATTGGCATTATTCAGTCAATGCCTTTCTAAACTGAAATGTTTTGAGGAGTTCCTCCTATTGGCTCTGATAGGCAAGCAGTTGAAAATAGAGACAGAAAAAGGGAATGTATCTAAGACATAGACTGGTAGCAATGTAAGGTTATTTATCACAGAATTCAGTAATGGAAAAAACAACCAACCACCGACACACAGCTCAAAACGTTCAGCCACCAAACCTTCATCCAATTTTGATACAAATGCTGAATCAAATTCCTTGCTTTTTATAAGGCTCACTTCTGGAAATTCATTCAGATTTTTTTTGGCTTCCAGAATACTTCAGTGGAATCAGTGGCCTACTTTGGCTATTCAAATTTCACTCTCCATATTCACTCCCTCATCTGTGTGTTTCAGTTCAACAAGAAACTATACTCCCTGGAGAATATATTGCCCTTCAGCAAATCCAGAAGTATATTTTGAATCTGAATTCATTTCAGAGGAAAATATACCATGATACTATTTCTCTCAGTGTTTAGGTGGTATCTTTCTCTTTTATTTATGCTTCCACATAGAGGATCATCAATACATCATAGGTTTCCTATTGCAATCTGAAACTCACCTGTAAGATTTTTTAGTTACCAGTGTAATTTAAGCTACAATATGACAAGTGAAATGTTAAAACTGAAATCCCTAGGCCTACATTAGTTTTTAAAAAATATTATTATTATCTAAAAGCCTTTCTCAACTCTACTTTTGCTGATGAGGATGTTCTAAAGAAGTAATCTGTTCTAAGTGAAGTTTAAAATAAATTGGTGTCTTCCCACACAGCACTATGACTCATTCTGGAAATCTCTGTGCTGGTATCAGCACAGCAATGACTTTGGGTAGCTTCATGAACTGAAACAAATATTTACATTACTTCAGGCAACAGGGACGCGGGGTGTCACAATGAAAGCCATATTTGTCCTAAGGATTATGTCACTGTTCCAAACAAAGCCTATCTGTGCAAAAAGTGAAGAGCATTTCAACCACCCTTCCCCTCCTCCATTATCAAAATATTTTTAGGATTACCTGACTGTGTATACTTTGTGATATCCAGTTGTCAGGTAACAAAATGCACTGCATTCCTGAGGGAAAGAGATAGTCTTCTGAGCAACCAGAACTCTTAAAGATGTAGAAAAGGTGACTAGATTCTCCCTAATTTATTTGTTACAACAACTGTGCAGTTAATAACTTTGCCTAAAAGAATTTGATTACAAAATATATAAATATTGGGAAAGTCCTCTCATGTTCACAGGCAAAACCTGTGTTATAGAAAAAAACAGTATTAACTATGAGTAAGATATGGCTCTTAAAAAAGTGGATTGGGGTAAGAGAAGCACCAAATACAACATTTTTTTAATAATCATCTACTGATTTAGACTATTGTAGTACTTTGTCTTCAAACATTGAAGCAGTTCCCTGGAAATCAATGCGTGGAAATCTGAGGAGGCATTCAGATTTGTTTTCTAATTGTGAAACATTTAGGCTACCTCCTCCAAGCTTCAGGTCTGTCTTTAACATACTGAGATCTGCTGTCATTTGGAACTACACAGCACTGGGTGCATCGATAACTACTCTGTTATTGTGTCACTCACTTCCTTTTCTTCCTAGAAAAACAGTTGGTTTGGTTCTTCAGGGTTTGGTTTCTCTGCCTCTCCCCCCACTACAAGGCAGCACAATCACTTTATTACAAGAATTAATTTATTGCTTAGTCCTGATTTGCCTGTTAAGTCACATGTTATTGTTTAGACACTCATTCGGTAAGATGATGGGAACATTTTTGACAGTAAAACTTGAAGAACATATTAACCAAGTAATTTTCTACAAGTACTGTCACATACAGCATTTACTGTTTTCTTTATGTAGTACTAGCTCTTGGAATTTACCTTGGAATGCAAACGAAAAAGATCTTGAAAATGAAATTATTATCAACAGTTATATTGCCCAACGATAAATACTTATTTTACAGTTAAAATTTATAAAGCTTGAAAGTATTTTTAACTCAGCATATTCACTCTTTAAAACAGGGCACTTCAACTGTTTGCTCTTACAACAACATTTAAGAGTTGTGATGAAAGCTCATACAATGTCATCTGGAAAAAAGACCTGCTTTTAATTTTTAAGAGGTATGACAAACATTGAAGAGAAATATTCTCCAATAACATTAAAAAGAAACACAGACTACTACAAGATAGACCTAACACAAGCCATTTTTAATTTTATTATGTATTTTGTCCTTTCAGTTCACAATTCATAGAACAAAATTTAGACTGTTCTAACAGTAACATTTTCATCCACAAAATGAAAACAGTATCCTTCCTAATTAAAAAGGTTTCAGTGGTCTCACAGGTTTCCAGAAGATGATCATTACAGTGATCATATGAAATGGCTTTAATGCATTATAATATTTTAGAATTCAGCTATAAAATTTTTGACCCAGAAATGCTGACAAATTTGCACAAAGTAGAAATTTGCTCTACATTCCACAGATAAGAGCATGATTTCAGACCTTTAGGCTCAAACTGCTGCTTTCCCTCTATATGGATGTCAGAAAAAAATGGTGGCAGGGGGCAGATATTGCCTGAGGATACGAACATCATTTATGCAGCAATTTTGGGTGGGGAAATAATAAAAAAGATAAATTGTGCTACCAATATTTTTTCTCAGACATTTGTATCATGTGATCCCCTAACAGTAACTAAAAGATCTATCTTTTGAAACACATTTCTTTCAGGACTACACCAACAAAACCAAACAAGACTATAGAGAAATGTCAGTCCTGAAGATCAGACACATTTATTGGAAGAGTATGAAGATTGTTTTTCTTACTAGTGGTATGCCATAGCACAGAAAATTCCTGGAGGGGGAAGGAAGGAGGAGGAGGGGGAAGAAATTGTTTTAGTTTCACTCTACATATACTTACTATGGAAATATAATCTCTGACCAACACAAAGGTTAATTGCAGGCAGCATCAATCTCTTTTAAATTTATTTAAGGAGTAATCTGCTGTTTGTTTCAGGTCAGGATGCTCTTTTACTGCTTCTACAGTAAATTTATAGCTATTATGAGGAAGACAAGCTTGCTGTAACAGAGAACATTTAAAATGAAGCAAAGCCTCCTTGGGTGTAAAGTGATGCATGCTTTCTACTGATTTCATGTTTATTGACTGTATGTTAGTTCTTTATATCAAAGACACATCTTTTAAGATTGGTTCAGAATTGTTTGCAACATGAAAAACATTAGCAGAGGCTTTTAAGACAGCTCATTAAGTGCTCAAGATCACTAAACAAAACCCTCACAGTTTCTCAGTGGATTATATGTAGCCACAAGAGATGCAACTACATGGTGAAACCAGACTTCATTTCAGACTGCACTTCACTCACCTTGGCTAATCACTTCTCTATTTCAAGGGGAAATGTGCAGAAGGATTTTTGAAATTTCAAACTACCAAACATTTGACAGTTCTCCTAGCGCTTTACCACTGCTTTCAAAAGTCAGTGCTCATTTGAACCAGATACATGAGATTTTTGTGTTCTTTTTATTATCCTGTTTAAATTCATAGCATAATGGTAGTGCATCTTCCAAAGGCAGGGATGCTCTTCTAGCTTCACTATCCTAGCACAATGTTTCTGGCCTACCGGTGGATCCAACAGCTTCTCATTGGTTCTTCATCCTCTCACAGCATTTTTGTAAATACAAATAGTTATGCAACACTGAGGTCAATACTAGACCAGGCAGCTGGCAGAGAAATTTCAAAGGGTTTTAATTTCTCTTTCGAAAATGCAACAAACTTTCACAGCTAGACTGTCTTGGCAGAATCTTTAAGGTACCATGCTTTTCAGATGGGAAAATTTGAGCTGATCCTTCTCTGCTTCAATAGTTTTTGAACCAGAGCACATCCATCTACAAGCTGGTTCCTGTTATTAGCAGGAAGTAGTTATCTTAAAACAAAAAGCATACAGAATCTTTCTTTTCTGAATATTGCTTTTTATCCCTGAATTGTGCAGCCTACATAGTGGACAGTGTTTTAAAGGAAAAACTTCAGCAGTATGGAAATAAGAATGGACTGGGTGTTGTTCATTATCTGGGATTTCACAAATTGTCTTGAAATTGTTTGTCATGCCTGGAAGCAAGCTAAGTGAGAGAAGAGCCAAGATAATAGAAAATTTCAGAGAATAAATGAATAATTGCCATTTTTCCGCTTTTTTTTTTAAAAAAAAAATGCTGTTGCTTTTATACATTTGGAACAGATAAGAGATTTGCAGACTGCTTTCAGACAACCTGCCCTATACTACCGAACATATTTCTTTAGTTCTGTGAATAAGAAAAAAAAGAAATACAAGGAAACCCAAGGGAAAAAAGAATCCAAGACTGCAAAATGCTAGAAGATGGTAACCAAAATCCCTTGTTAGAGGACAAAGATATTCCAAGTCAACCAACTCAAGAGAAATTTGGAAGAACTAGATTTAACAGTTTAAAATCAAAATTAATTACCCAATGGGAATATTTTTTTAAGGATGATTGAGAATTTTTCATTCACTAAATAGTTAACATTTACTTCAGTTGAAAGTTATAGGATTCATTTTAGGACACTAACATTTCATGGTCTGCTTTAAGTGGGAAGTTAGAGTAAATTATTGTCTTTTGGTTTTAAAGTCCTTTTAATGCAATTAAGAAATCTAAGTCAAATCTAAAACTATGAAGTTTTTAGGCTTCAAAAATAAAAATTAGATATGTTTATGTTCCTGGATTTGAGATGCACAACACCTGGAAATTCGTGTTTCCTTCTAATAGTTTTCTGGCATCTCTGTTTTGTCATTTGTACTCTTTCTCCACTTCCAGTCAAGACACATACAGGAATAAAAATTTCCAATCATGTACAGTTTTTACTTCTCCAGTTCTGGTAGTTTTTTGTTTTTTGGGGGTTTTTTTCTGCCAGCTTTGATTTCCATTAAAGCAAACTTTTAAAATAATAATATGATAAATCTATCACCGATGTAATTATTTTTTATCCAGTATTGCAACTATGAGTGGGTGGGTGACAGCTACAGCCTGGTTTTCCCTTGAAGTTATTTCAGCATAACTTTAGGCAATACTTGAGGAGGTATATTAAGAATATTTGTGAATGTCCTTAATAGTAGAAAAAAAAATGATGTGTGTCTTGGCCTACAGCCCGAAATCTCAGTTGGAGAAGAAAATGCTTTATATATTGCACATTCATTACATTCAGAGGTATTACATATCATATTATATTAAATATTACATATCCTGAAGTTTAACTTCCATGCCACGCAGTAAAGGTAGAGAAATTTCCAGGAGAGACACAGTTTTACGTCATGGAGTTAGTGTTTCCTAGATTAAAATAATTTAAAGTAAAGTAATAAAACCTATTTTGAACTAGCAGTTGATGTTCTATTTAATGGTACACAAAGAAATATTTTTTCCCCAAGATTTTTTCTTCAAACTATGTCCAGCACTCATAAGCTGGGGAAGGAATCAAAATACCTAAAAATGTTGAGTTGGCATTGCATTTTCATTTGTGGGCATGCCACTCTTTTTATTCATGCTATCTAAAACACCCTGGTTGATCTCAGAAATTGAACTGAGAAGCCTCATTCTTGGTAATCACCTATTTCTTCATCTACAATCTATGTCCAAAGCAAAATATGTGTGTCTTGTTTTTTAATTTTGAGACATAGACATCTATCATATTGAGAAATAATGGGACTAACCTCAAACTGCCAGTTTCCAGTTTTTGAGTATTCACCTTCTCCTCTCATTTGATGCTGAAGAAGTCATGGAAACATGGCTTAGAAAAGCAGCACCTTGTTGAACTCATCTCAAATGATGAGTCAGGATTCATCTCAAAATAGAATCACAGAATAACCAGGTTGGAAGAGACCCACCGGATCATTGAGTCCAACCATGAACAAAATCAACATACATCAACTGCTGCATACTGCTTTATTCCTTCAGAATGCATAAAAGATAATTTAAATAGGGAGCCTGTATTATAGTTGTCAAGCATGAGTTTCTTCAGTGAGAGATCTTCATGGTTTACTGGTAGTAGGAATATAGAAATGGCAAGACAGGACATTTTTAAGATGACATATAAGTATCAACACCTCTTTCACGCCTGTAAGCTGGAAATACATGTTCCCTAGTGCTTAGTGCTGGGTCCAGTTCTGTTCAGTATCTTTACACCCATTCCTGGATGTATTTAAAAGATGGGTAGATAAAGCACTTAGGGATATGACTTAGTAGTGGGCAGGTAGTGTTGGGCTCAACAATCTCAAAGGTGTTTTCCAATCTCGTGATTCTATGATTTGACAATTAAGATATTCAACTGCCAAGTTCAATTTATTTTTTTTCCTTTACTGTAGAAGGATAAAATCTTGTTTCTTTACAATTCTGAAACTAGTAAAAGAAGAATCTGCCCCCTAAAGTACTCCACAAAAGCATGAGCAAGGAGAATCTCAATGTAAAAGACCTTCCACACAGCAGTGTGTTTCTGTTTTCCTTCTCAGATGTTGTCAATATGAATGACTAGCCCTAACTCTCAATTTTACCAGTAGGCACAAAAAGGTTAAAGCAAGCTTTTATTGGTAAAACAGGAAGCAAAAAGCCAGCAGGGCAACACTTTCTCTTAGTTATACTGTTTGGTAAAAATGAGGTAAACTTATTAAGGCTGAAGATGCGCAAACAAAACCAAACCAGGACACACCTTCTATTGCATTGCCTTCTGCAAAATGTTTCACCAATGCCCTCTAAGTCCCACAGAATTTCAAGGTAAAAATTGTCCAGACTTGAAATTGCATTTTTAAAATAACTCTGTGAGGGATTTTCGCTCAGTATCCAAACTATTAGAATTAGATATTTTTAATGTGGTACCCTTCTTTCACTTTTATATAGATTATGCCTTTAAAACAGCATGTTCAATGAAAATGAAAGGTGTGAAGCACAAAAATGGGATATACTCTTATGCAGAGTTTTCAGTATTGGAATGCATCACTAGAAGACACCAATGAAGCCCAGAATTTGAAATCATAATTACACAATGATGAGAACATTCAAGAAGAAAGAAATCCCATACAGAAAAGTTCATGATACTTTATA
Organism: Clamator glandarius; assembly: GCA_033459285.1. Lineage (NCBI taxonomy): Eukaryota > Metazoa > Chordata > Aves > Cuculiformes > Cuculidae > Clamator > Clamator glandarius. The sequence continues at coordinate 1,444,565 of JAUNZM010000366.1, forward strand.
TTCCAAGTGAAGACAGCTTAATGAAATCTAATATAATTACTTTCAAAAGGAAAATTGTTTTGTAGAGGTATTTTCAAGCTTCAGATTTAAGGCTCAATAAAAACAGTGTCTTTGGAAAGGTCCAACCTGGTAGTTAAGAAAGTTTACCACAATATATATTTAAAAGAAGATATTTTATTGCCAACAAATACAAAATTATTGCTCTCATTCCCTGAAGTCTCATTTTTAAGATAAAGCTGTTCCTTTACCATTTCTAAAAACCTATAAATACAGCATTTTAAAATATTAAAACAAACAAAAAAGGAAAAATTGGAACAATAAATTAAGAAAAAGAAAAGTGAGGAACAGGAATGGCTAACCCACCAAGGAAAAAACATATTAGAAGCAACAAAAAAGTTATGAAGTGGAATCAAAAATATCATATTACACTTTCCTTCCTAGAGAAGCCTGGGGATTTTACATATGAAATAAAGTGACAGAAAAGGAAAAGGATAAGTATAAATTCATTTGTGTTGCACTGGAACCTGTTTTTTTTTAACCAAAACAGTAGTACTCATCAGAATTAATTTTGGGATGCTTATGCAGAGGCTGTGAGCCCTCCATATTAGAAGAATCACTGAATTGGTCCATATCTGAAGGGCTTTGGTGACCAGGGACATCATCCACTAAGGTGTCCAAGTAACTCCCCACTGATATTCCATCCAGTCCATCACTACAGTCTTGTAAACTGCTACAGCTGCCATGAAGGGATGTCTCCTGACTTTCCAGCAGGCTGCACAAGCTGCCACTCAAACTGCTACCTCTGCTGGCAATGGCTTTCTCTTCTATCATCCACTTGATTGATTCAATACTTTCATTGATGATGAGTAGCTGGCGCATAAGCTTCACATCAGTGGCTCGTAGATTAACCTACAAGTCAAAAGTGATTAAAAAAATTACTCATTTTCTTCAAGATCCAACTCCCATAGAAGGCTGGAGGCAAAGAATAAGTTAAAAAGCCCCACAGCAAAATGTCCACCTTTCAAATCTAGGACAAATCTATTTAAATAGTTAGTAAAACAGCAAGAAGAAAGTATTACTATATTAATACTTCCAATGAAATTCAAATGGGAACCCAACCACGTTACATAAACAGTCCACTAACAGGAATGTTAGTCAACAACAAGGCTTGTCTACATGCTAGTACAATGCTATTTAGATAAGAAACATAGCTGCTGTGAAAACTCTTGAGTATATCTTTTAATTATTAAGAAAAGCAAAACACAAACCCATTCCCATTTACAATTACTCTAAGCTACTCAGCAAATCCAGGCAGCTAGGCATTCACCCAGATTATCTTTATTACAGTCACTGGGGTAACCTAAAGTCTTCAGATGAGCATAATTTGGAAAAAAAAAAAAACTTGTGGAACTTTTATCAATACTACATTTCAGTTTATGTTGCAAGTTGCTGTACAAGTATCTGAGGGTTGGAATATTGAACTTGCTGAAACTAAATATCGAATTATTTAAACCCACACTAGATGAAGATGATGAGTTCACAGTCAACCACTTACTATAGATTAACATAAAAGCAACAGTTTGAAAAAAATATCTAAAAAAAGCCCCAATACATTAAGCAGAAAGTCTTACTTTCCATTTTAGTTGTGCTGGTTGATGCACACACAGAGAAGTGTTTATGTTAAAGCACAGTGAAATATTGCATTGCTGCATTTCACAGATATATTTAAGTTAACTAACTTCATGCTTTCCTTAAACTTTATAAGCTACTATTTTACTCTAATTTCCACAATGAATGACACATAAGGTCTAAAGGTTTTAATGGTTGTTGCTTTCCTTTCATCTGAAACATCACAAGCATTGGCAAAAAAAAATCTGTTTGATTTCCTATTCATCACATGAAACAAGCAAAAATATTGAAAAGGTAGTCTGACAAACTGAACATGATTCTAGGTTTGACCATGTTATCAAGTCTGGAGAGACAGAAACTACTTCCACTCATACAGTGAGAAGACAATGCTAATTTGTGACCTAATAAACTCTCCAGCCCTTTCCAGTAGCTCCTCAGCACCACTAAATGTTTGACATCACTACAGACACTTCAAGTCAAGTCATGTCCAGAGTAAGACCTCTGCCTAGATGTACTTTTGCCACAGTGCCAACATAGGGCATGCATACTTAAAACCACCGGAAAAAAACACACCAGTAATTTCAGATTAACTCATAAGGATACATTATCTAGCATGTAATTTGTATCGTATTTTATCACATATTCTTACATCCTTTTATTGTACTAACCAAGTATACTTTCCTTTGTATATAATTTGAATGTACTACTGTACAAAAATGTATGTGCCATAATGTTAACTATGTGCACATATAATGCATACTTTTCTTCCTTAAGGCATTAACATATTAACTTTCAAATTATTAATTCAGAAAAGGCAATAAAGTATACAGAAAAACTGAACGTCTTCACTCAATTCAGAAATAGGAAAACAAATAAGATCTGTTACAGCAGACAACAGACATTCTGTGCTATTCACCAAGACCACAATTACTACACAGAAATATAGCACCTGTATTGTTCATCCACAATGGTTGGGAATGGTATCAGTATTTTCAGGAAGAAGAGACTGAATCTTGTTTTGCCAAGAGTACATGGTTTTTTTCCATACTCAACTGTCATCTTCTCAATATCCTAAGTTACACTGACCTGGTACAGTTGTTCAAAAAGTTATTGTATTATTGTAATGTATTTTTTTTCTGTTAGATCCCACAGAATATTGTACTGGCTCTGTCTGGGATGTTTTATAGCAGCCAATATGGTGCTGTGTTCTTTATCTGTGATTAAAAAAGTGTTGATAGCATACCAGTATTCCAGCTGTTCCTGAACAGTGATTGCATACCATCAACACCTTTTCAAAATGCACTCTCAGGCGAGTAGGCTGGGAATGAGGACCGAGAGGGGACAGTTGAGCAGATGTGACCAAAGGGATATTCCTTGCCAAATAATGATAGGTTTATGAATGAAACATGTAGGTTTGGTTTTCCAAATACAGTCATTGCTACGAGACTGGCTGGACATGTTTCTGCTGGTGGGAGATAGTGAGCAACTTACTCTGCATCACTTTTGTTTGGTTTTTTTGTTTGTTTGTTTCTTTCTTTCCTTCACTTACTAAATTGATTTTTTCTCACTTTTATTCTTCCAATTCTCTCCCCCACCCAACTAGATGGAGGAGAGGGAAGTGAGTAAGTAGCTGGTCAGTGTTTAGTTACTGGCCAGGATCAATGCAACACATACTTGGAACTTTGCTTGCAACATACTGTCTATGTAACTCTCATATGTATTCCCAGTCTCCTTCCCCAGTCCCCAGTATAATGTCTGAATTATTCTCAAACCAATATGACAGGATTTAACATACTGTGCAAAAATAGCTTTACCATTCACAGCTTTAACAATACTGATCATGTATTATTGTTTCAGCTGTGAGGTTCTGAAAAGTGACCGTTTTGTAGCCCTCCTGCTCAAGCCAGTTTCTCTACTCTTACACATATATCACTACAAACCATTTGCTCAGCAACTAGGCTGTCATGAAAGCAGCAAATTACCTGACTTCTAAAGTGCAACTACAGACTTCAGCAACTTGTTGAATATAAGCAGGCTTGGAGAGAGCAAACTTCCCAAAAGGCTGACTAAGGAAATGTTTAACAGAGACAGCACCAATACGCATCTAATGACACAGCTGCTTTTAGATAAAGTAGATATCTCATATATTTCAGGTTCAGTGTGCAGGAAATAATTTTTTTTGCTCTATATACATCCACAGCTTCAGCATTTCTGTGGAACACCCTTACTGGGAGTAATTCTTTATATTCCTGCGTACAAGCCACAGTTTCATTCCAAGTTTCCCATATCAAGAGTATGTGTTTTCTAAAGCAAACATTAAAAAGCAGTCCACTCAGTGTCATCCTTCTTTAACATGGTTTACTTCATCTGCTTGATAACACAAAAATGTCACTACATTTCTTGACTTTTACCTGCTTTAGTCTAGACACAATCATCTTAGTTTAGACTTGTAGCTGCAACCCAGGTAACTGCTGGAGTAAAGAAGTTAGTTACAAGACAGTTCAACAAAAGATACTAAGCGCAATAAAATCTCATCATGTTTGATAGATCCATTTGTTATGCACAGTAATGGGTGCATTTCAGAAATAATCTAAACGGAGCATAGCACAGCTAATAGTTATTTCAGAAAAGTTTCTACAGCTGCTTTTAAAGTTAGAGCACAGCATCACTACAGGGAAAGTGTGTGCAAGTATCTATCGGTCCTCAGCACAAACTTATGGTGCACAGAGGAAGCAAATTGTGTCAAGAGAGCAAGAAAGAAATTGTTGTTAAAGGCTAGCTTTTATATCTTATTGCTTAGTTTGTATAATCATAATAGTGCAGATCCCTAGGAAGGATCATGAAAGTTTTTAACATTAAACAGCTAGTCATGGTAAGAAAAAATAATGAAATCAAAGTGATAGTTAGCACCTTTCAATGCAGTCTTGTAGCATAGGTGGACAGAGCAGATTAGTCTTCAGACACAACCAGACCGTCAGTCTGAAAGGGATAACTGGCCTAAATACCCGTTTGTGTCTCCCTCCCTCTCATACTGGTTGTTCTAACAAGATATTTCTTCCTTACCCAACTAGCTTTGCTTATTATCTTCCATATCATAATTTATTCAACAGAATTTATATATATACAAGCATATGGACATCTGGGTACATTTATGTATACACAGAAATATAAAAATATTCATGTTATTTTTATATACACCAAGATTTCAAGAAGGACTTGAACAGATTCTTTGTTCTAGAGTAAACTTCTTAATGACCAGGGCTGTTAAAGACAAACATCACTACCTGGCACTCACCCAAAACAGTGCATTAGCTGTCCCTAGTCTGGTCACTTTGCTTATGGATCAAAGTGACACTTGCATTCAGATCATGGGTAGAACGTACTTATATTTTCCTGCTGCGTCCTACAGACATAGCTTCCAGTCAGCTCCAAACACAGTGGGTCCTTCTCCTCCAAAAATGACAAAGCTAAACATACAGTTCCTTTAGTATCATTATAATTTATCAAAGCTGTCTACAGCTCTAGTTCCTTTTTGCAGATTACTTTCTTTTTGATGCCTGGGAACACATGCTGCTATTACTTCTTTTAACTACGGGAATTCTGCAGAGATATTAATGTTGACTAGAAAATGTAGTCTGAGGAAAGGATACTCCTAAGTTTATTTAGGAGATAATAGTTTTATTTTTTCAACATCTTTACATTGTGTGCCGTAAAGAGACCACTATTAAAAGGAAAGGAAATGAGTGAGCCTGAATAACGCAGTATTTCTTCTAAGACAAAACTTTTAGCTAGAGTGCCATGAAATAAGTCACTAAAAGACAAAATCTTAAACTTACAGGTCAGTGGATTCAGAAGATATTTAAATCACTCTGCTCAGAAGCTCTGCTCTACATAGGGTCTTAAGCACAACACAAATATTGACATAGGGTTGGCTACTTGGAATCTGTGTTTCTAAAGCAGTAAAATTTTGGACAGATATTCCACAATAAATGGAAGTTGGATGTCAACAGTAGCAAAATACAGTATCCCACTGAAAGTGAAAGCCCCTCAGAAGTTGCAAAACAGAATTTGCACATGAAGAGGCTACATGAAATGGGCACTGGAGCCAATTTCAACTGTTGTTAAGCACTGCCATATCCATTTCCATCACCCCTCTATACAAATAGCATTTAAAACCAGTAGAATCTTTCCATGCCAAACAGGTGTGTGTGTCCACTATAGTTGATAAGTACCTAAGCTACTGCTGCTTTTGTTTATCCTAGGGTGTGCAAGGGACAGCTTTCCACTTTGCCATTCAGTTTCTTCTATTTTCCCATGTGAGGCAGGATAAACAGCTTTGTGGTAATCCATGTATGCCTACCTCTCTTTTCTTTTTTTTTTTTAAAAGGCAGATTACCCCATTTTCCCATGAAATAATGAATCCCATTAATTTGTTGAGATGTAACCACAAAAAAAATTAAAAATCTAACAATCAATATCCAAATAATAATTTGCTTTGAATTCAGAGAATTCCCTTGCATTACAAAAGCAAACTTTATCTCACTTTCTCTTAGTGTTATTTTGCTATTACAAACACTGAGTAACTATTTTTAAAACAGCTTGTAAAATTAATTTCCAAGGAGAAAGTTGACTGTAAAATAAAAATAAACATTGGTGGTCAATGTTAAATTATTTCACTCATAATAAGATAGAAATTTATGAAACTTATATCAAAGGATATGAAACTCATCAATAAAAACATATCAACCAATTCAGTCACAGAATATACACAACAAGCTAAAAAACCCAACCATAAGCAGCCTAAGCAAAGTCCAGTATTCAGAATACGTGAATGCAAGCCTTATTTAATTAGAGTCACCGAGCTAGAGAGTTTACAACAGGGGTGAGTGTGGTCACACATACAGGCTTTGTATATTGAGGAATCACCATAAAGCACAAATCATGCCACTTAAAGGTCAGCTAGCTCAGAATATTATAATAGCTTCTCAACACTAGCGAGTAACAGAAATATTTTTTTTCCATTTAACACATCTAAATTAAAACCAGAAATAACAGATAAGGGACAAATGTCTCCTCCTAACCCAGGATGATTAAAGGCTGTTCATGAGCTCTGTTCTACTTTAATTAGTACTTGTGCATATTTATGACTTTAAATCTCTTGTCTACCTCAAAATTTCCACTTCAGGGTTCAGGATGTTTGCATTGGTTTCTTCATATAATTAAACCACTTTGGATAATCACATTTCAGGATCAAGAAGAAAAATCAGAATGCATAGATTGACTTCTGAGTTTGAATGCAATCTTCAGCAACACTTGTCAAAAAGCCAAGGAGTTTTCATGTCACAGATGAAAAGAACACAGATGTACTACTGTCCTTGTCTGGCCTGTGGGAATGCTCAACATCCACTCCACTGCAAGGTCAACTAGCTTGGATTAACTGAGGTACTACAATAATTAAAGTAACCCAATCAACTGGACAGTGTATGTGAGACCTCTCGTTTCTTCAGTTTCTTCATATGCAGAAACAATGGAGGTGGTGAACAAACTCTGTCAGAGATGAGACTCGCAGTGAATTGAGGCAGGTACTCCAATACCATGTGTGTCTGATTAAGGTAAATTAAATTTCAGTCAACAGAGATATAGCTAGATCAACCAAAAGAATAATCAGGAAGCAGGACAACTTCACAAGGGAACAAATTAGCTCACATGCAATTAGTGCAAATGATTTAATGGAGAAATTTCAAGGATATTTCTTGCAAATTTATAAACAAAATTTGATGATGGTATGGATATCACCTGGTATAGGAAACTACAGTATTGGTAATTTACATTTCTCTTACAACACCCTGGTTTAACACGTTCATTTTATACATACTGATTGCCTTGAGATTTGACATGAAAAAAACCCACCACCAAGCTGTGTGGTTGTTTAACGACATTATGTCTATAACAAGAAAAGCGGATCTCAAGACTTCCACCTCCCTGAAATGTGCATGATCCTTTTCTGTGGGGTACCTGTGTGAGGCCTGCCACTTGCATTAATATCTAGTAAAATCTCAATTATTTGGATGAACAATTCACTCAATAGGGTACATGCAAGAACCTCATGAGGTTTAACAAGGCCAAGCGCAAGGTCCGACACCTGGGTAGGGGCAATCCCCAATTTCAATACAGGATAGGGGATGGTGTGATGGAGAATGGCCCTGCAGAGAACTTAGTAGTGCTGGTTGACGAGGAGCTCAACATGAGCTGGCAACATGTGCTCGCAGCTCAGAAGGCCAACTGTATCACATGCTGCATCAAAAGAAGTATGGCCAGCAGGTCAAGGGAGGTGATTCTGCCCATCTATTCCTCTCTTGTGAGACCTCATCTGGAGTATTGTATCCACTTTTGGAATCCTCAACATAAGAAGGATATGGAACTCTTGGAATGGGCACAAAGATGATCCGAGGGCTGGAGAACCTCCCATATAAGAACTGGCTGAGAGAGTTGGGCTTGTTCAGCCTGGAGAAGAGAAAGATCTGAGAGATCTTACAGTGACCTTCCAGTACTTGAAGGGGGCCTACAAGAAAGCTGGGGAGGGACTTCTTACAAAGACTTGTAGTCATAGGACAAAAAGCAGTGGGTATAATTTGGAGAGGGATAGATTTAGACTAGACATAAAGAAGAATTTCTTCAGGATGAGAGTGGTGAGGCACTGGAACAGGTTACCCAGGAAAGGTGTGGCTGTCCCATCCCTGGAGGTGTTAACAACATGTTCATAGTCACATAGGAAGAAAAACTCCACTTTTTTAAAAAAGGAGGAAGGGCTGATGGTGATGATGATGACAATAAGTATAATGAAGCCTGGAGAAGAGAAGGCTCAAACAAGACCTTATAGTGACCTTCCAGTATCTGAAAGGGACTACAAGAAAGTTGGGGAGGGACTGTTTACAGAGGCTTGTAGTCATACGATTAGGGGGAATAGGTATAAATTGGAGAGGGGCAGATTTAGACTAGATATAAGGAGGAATTTATTCATGGTGAGATTGGTGAGGCATGAGAACAGGTTTGCCCAGGAAAGGTGTGGTTGCCCTATCTCTGGAGGTGTTCAAGGGCAGACTGGATGGGGTCTTGGGCAGCCTGGTCTAGTGGGACGTGTTCTTGCCCATCGCAGGGATGTTGGAACTAGATGATGTTTAAGATCCCTTTGAACCCAAACCATTCTATGACTCTATGGGGTTTTTTTAGCATTCCCATTTGAGGTATCTTATATAATTGGGTGTAACACAACATTCTCAGGAAAATTTTTTTTTTGCCTGTTCATTTCAGTTTTTTTGCCATCTACTTATTTAACTGCGAAAACGAAGAACTAACTTAAAATCTACAAAGTTCATATGATGACGATTATCAGATAGAAGCATACTATATGTCAGAAAGCAAGTAGCAAGGAAAAAAAAGTTAATTAAGTCCCTAGATTCTTACCTCCTACTCAAGTAAAATGCTAAATCAGTTACTTAAATATGGAAGGGTTACAGAATGCAGAGGGAGAAACATCCAGCCCCAAAAGAATGAATTAACATAAAAGGAAGGTCCTGATTATTTTAAAGCTCAGTAGAATGTACATGAAAGGAAGCAGTGAGGAAATGCAGGGGTATGAGAAGAACAAAAATCTTTGACTACTAGAGAACATTTCTGCTGAATATTTCCAAAGAGCTTATATCACTGTTGTAAAGGCAGCATCTGACCTTAGAAATACATCTACTAAGACAGAGGTTAAAATGTACAGAAGAATCTATACTATGGAACCAGATATGTTGACAGAGAAGATAATACAACAGCTAACATTCAGGTCAATATGCAGCAGTAACAATTGGCTGTGGGTGTCAGGAAGTGTTACAGCAGATGGGCGATCATAGCATCATTGTAACGGTTTTGGACACCAGCCACAACACAAGACTGTTAAGTGTCTTCCCCACCAATATGAGACAGCACTAGAGCTCAATAGCATAGCTAGTTTGGTGTTTTTTTCCCCCTCACTGGATTTTATCTTGACCAAAACATGTTCTTAAAAATAAAGTGCCAAACCCATAAAAAAATAACTGTTTGTTTCTGAATCAGGCTTGGTTAGCGAGCACTCCAGACCTGCTCACCCCTTTAAAATTAATTAGTTTTAAAAATGGCACCCTGTAAGTATTCCTAAAAGCACAAAACTAAAATAAAAGTGAAACAATATTGGGTTTTGCTTACAGGTATATCCAAAGTCTGAAAATGTTGCTTTTACTGAGACAACACTGATCCTCATCTCATTGTTAACTTTAAAAGTAAAAAAAAAAAAAAAAATAAAATCAACAAAACACTCTGACTTGTTTCATTAAGCAGAGCTGAAACATGACAATATTACTACTGGAAAGAAGATTGATCTTTCTAGAAATTCAAGCTTGCTATCACAATACCACTGGAGCAACACGTAAGATGAAAAATAATTCAAATATTTCACTGAATCTATCTCCACAGAGTTCAAAATGGGATACTGTTTGTGATAATTCTGTGACCCTGGAGATGGGGTAGGTCCTATTTAAAAGCATAATTTTAATCTAACAACCAAATCTTTACAAATACAACCTCCTGTCCTATTTACAGAAGATTTACTGCAGCTCAGGAGCAAGCTGTCCCCATCTGCTGGAAAAGCAGGCAGCAGGGACAAAAAAATAGCTTGGTTGAGCAGGGAGAACTTGAGGGACATAAAAAAGAAGAGGATTGTCTATGAGCTTTGGAAAAAGGGACAGGCGTCTTGGGTGGACGACGAGGAGGAAGTGAGATCATGCAGAGAAAAAATCATGAGGGCTAAGGCCCAACTGGAAATCAGATTGGCAAAGTCTGTGAAAGATAACAAAAAAATCTTTCTATAAATATATTAACAATAAAAGGAGGATTAGGGAGAATATTCAGCCGCTACTGGATGCAAACAGAACAACAGTGACAGGGGATGAGGACAAGGTTGAGGTACTTAATCCCTTCTTTGCCTCAGCCTTTAATAGTAAGGGAAGTTATACCCTCTGTGTACACATACAGGAGTTAGAGGAGCAGAATGAGGCTCCCATGATCCAAGAGGAGGTGGTTAGAGACTTGCTTGCCCAGCTAGACACCCACAAGTCTATGGGGCCAGATGGGATCCACCCAAGAGTTTTGAAGGAGCTGGCGGATGTGCTGGCCAAACCCCTTTCCATCATCTTCCAGCAGTCCTGGAAGACTGGGGAAGTTCCACTGGACTGGAGGCTGACTGATGTTGTGCCCATCTACAAGAAGGGTCACAGGATCCAGGGAACTACAGGCCTGTCAGTCTGACCTCAGTGCCAGGGAAAGTCATGGAACGGGTGATCTTGAGTGCTATCATGAAGCACTTGCAAGACAACTGGGTGATCAGGCCCAGTCAACATGGGTTCACAAAAGGCAGATCTTGCCAAACTAACCCGATCACCTTCTATGACAAAGTTACAAGTGGGGTTCCCCAAGGGTTCAGTGCTGGGTCCAGCCCTGTTTAACAATGACCTGGATGAAGGCATTGAGTGCACCCTTAGCAAGTTCATAGAATCACCAGATTGGAAAAGACCCACTGCATCATCATGTCCAACCATTCCTATCAAACACTAAACCATGCCCCTCAGCACCTCATCCACCCGTCCCTTAAACACCTCCAGGGAAGGTGAATCAACCACCTCCCTGGGCAGCCTGTTCCAGTGCCCAGTGATCCTTTCCATGAAAAATCTTTTCCTAATATGCAGCCTAAACCTCCCCTGGCAGAGCTTGAGGCCATTCCCTCTCGTCCATTCCCCTGTCACTTGGGAGAAGAGGCCAGCACCCTCCTCTCTACAACCTCCCCTCAGGTAGTGTTAGAGAGCAATGAGGTCTCCTCTCAGCCTCCTCTTCTCCAGGCTAAATAACCCCAGCTCTTTCAGCCGCTCCTCATAAGGCCTGTTCTCCAGCCCCTTCACCAGCTTTGTTGCTCTTCTCTGGACTCGCTCCAGAGCCACAATATCCTTCTTGTGGTGAGGGGACCAGAAACGAACACAGTATTCACAGAGCGGTCTCACCAGTGCAGTGTACAGAGGGAGAAGAACCTCCCTGGACCTGCTGGTCACACCGTTTCGGATACAATAACCTCCCTGGACCTGCTGGTCACACCGTTCCTGATACAAGCCAAGATGCTATTGGCCTTCTTGGCCACCTGGGCACACTGCTGGCTCATGTTCAGTCAGTTGTCAACCAGCACCCCCAGATCCTTCTCCTCCTGGCAGCTTTCCAGCCAGGTTTCTCCTAGTTTGTACCTCTGCTTAGGGTTGTTGTGCCCCAAGTGCAGGACTCGGCATTTGGCCTTGTTAAACCTCATGCCGTTGGTCTCAGCCCAGCAGTCCAGCCTGTTCAGATCCCTTTGCAGAGCCTCCCTACCCTCCAGCAGATCGACACTTCCTCCCAGCTTGGTGTCATCTGCAAACTTGCTAAGGGAGGACTCGATGCCTTCATCCAGGTCGTTGATAAAGACATTAAACAGGACTGGACCCAGGACTGAGCCCTGGGGAACCCCACTTGTCACTGGCCTCCAGCTGGAGTTAACACCATTTACCACCACCCTCTGGGCCCGGCCATCCAACCAGTTTTCCACCTAGGAAAGTGTGCGCCTGTCCAGTTCAGAGGCTGATAGTTCCTCAAGCAGAATGCTGTTTGTGGATGACACTAAGCTAGGAAGCAGTGTCAATTGAAGGGGCCAAGGTTAGAATCGGAAGCATTGTAAATTAAACCTTTTCAGCAAACACTCAGTATTAAAGTGGTGTCCAATTTTCCTATGTCTCATAAGTGTACATCTGAGTTAGAAAAAGCACTGTAGCCATTTGAAATAGAATATTTGCTTTAACTGGTGGAAATTCCACAGGAAGACTGGAAAAAAAAAAACCACTGAAAAATATAAAGCAATAGAGCTATTCTGCCTTTCTTTCTACCTTGGGGTAAAAATGTGGGAGCTTAAGACCACACATCTGTTAGGTGATAATTCTTAGATGTGTGCTTCCCGCTGTATCTAGAGGGAGGTAGGATTCATTGCCAAAGCAGCCACGCAGTAAAATGACTCTCCTGGATGCATTTTAGTCATGAATGCAGCTGGTATGTAACAAGAGTGAACAAAATTGCAAATTAAGCTCTAAAATGTTTTTAAAATCTGAAACTTCCAGTAGTTACATAGCAATTCAGTATTGCTTTACAGGCACAAAATGCTTTCACTTCATATAGCACTGCATTCAACAGGGCCATACTGTAGTTCATGGAGTTTATTTTACAGCACAGCAAATGAAACACTGATAACTTCTGGCAGATTAGCTAATTTGCGTTTCCTGTTAATTAACAAATGTGCCCTACTATTTCCTGAACAAAATATAGGTATTAAGTTGGTGGGGAGGGAGGAGAAGGATTAGACTGCTGAGAGCAGAGTTGCATAGCTGTGCCACTATTGCTCTTCTCCATGTTTATAGAAGCTCTGGGAGATGCTGGTTGTTCTGACAAAAGAGGGTAGGTTAATCTAACATGACATACATACTCCCTAGTGTCTTCTCCTTAAGTCTTCTTACAGAGGGAGGGAAACCTTCTTTGGAGCAACTTTTAGTGGGGAATCCTCAGAGACATTTTATTCCACACACTCATCCACAGGTAGGCAGCTAGAGGGACTTACTGCTGAAACACAGAACAGGATATTTCTGAAATAACTGCCCATCAAACTACGTGTCTGGATTTGAAAGAAACTTAAGCTGTGTAGTTTCTACCTGCCAAAGCTGTAATAAAAGGTGGCCTACAGACTCTCGATGTATTTTGGTCATCCTCCAGAGTAAGGTTCCTTCCAGGTGGTTATCATGAACACTCCCCTGATGCAATCGAGCAACACTTGAAGCCTGTAAGCTTCAAGATGCTCAGGTACATGGCTGAACAGTTTGTCAGACCCCATTGAAGAGAATGTCTCAGGATGTACCTACCAGCCCCACTGGTCACTTTAGACAACACCAATCTCACTAGAGACAAAGTCATCCACTAACAACTAACCTGTAAAAGACTGATGATAAAGAGAAAGCATGTTAGAAGCTGTAAAAAAGAAGGAAGACTACTTCAATAATTATAGTAAAAATCTTTCCCCAAACCACATCCTCCAACACTGGTTATGAACCAGAGTCGACATGTTGCAGACACAATCCTTAACAAAGTTTTAATTTGACAGAAGTCACTACATAGCTGAAACTCAACAACTACTGAATTAACTTTCCTAGTCAGACTCCTATCTCCTACAGGTGTTTTACAATGCAACTGTTTCAAAGGATGCATACACAAATATTGTTTCATTGACTCCAGATCAGAGCATACTTGACTCTAGACATACCAACGTCATTTGTATACTCACATGTCTCTGTTCATCATGTTACAGAGTAAAGTCAAGCCTAGAAAGCAACTTACCTTTGGGGTAAGACTTAGTAGTTCACAGTCAGCGTTATTATGGTGAGTGTAGGCACAGAATGTTTCCCAGCTAGATCTGGTTTGTATCTAATCATATAATAAAGGCAGAGTCCCTCACAGTCATACCCTTAATTGCAAAGTACAGATGTGCAAGAACATTTTATCTTTTACATTAAAGAAACATATTTTTTTTTTAATAATTAATCTCTTCCTTGGCTTTGACCGCAGTTGTACATTTCAGAACAAAGATGTCAATCATTTCCTCAAACTCTATAGTAGTCATTCCTACCCAGTTCTCTCTCCAATCCTTCTCCAGTCCTTGAATAACTTATCCTGTTTGTCACAAAAACATTAATATTTTTCTAAAGTGGCTGAAAAGACCAAGATTCACAGGCTTAAAATTCTTAGTACTATAATTCCATTTTGGCATTAACTGAAGTTGTCTAATAAAGACACTATTTCAAAATTGTACTTGAAAGTTACTATAGCACATACAAGGCCAAAGGACAGCAAGACAAAACCTCTTAAGTGACAAAAATACATCCAGGCTTTCCAAATATGAAAACTGGGCACATGAAAATCTTACAGAATATGAGATATTGTTTTGTTTGCAAACACCCCTCCCCTTGCACCCAAAGCATTTACTAAACTAATTGGCCAAAACTCAGAACCTTGCTTTCATGAACTGCCTGCTCATGGATATCCTCAACTTTAGTCCAAATTCAAGTTTCTCCTGCCCCCTTTAGCTGGCTTTCACAGCTGCAATAAACACGATTTTTTTTTTTCAACATTGTAAATCACAGAATCACAGAATAGTTTGGGTTGGAAGGTCATCTAGTTCCAACACCCACTCCATAGGCAGGGACACCTCCCCCTAGATCAGGCTGCCCAAGGCCCCATCCAATCTGGCCTTGAACATTTCCAGGGACACGGCACCCACAGCTTCCCTGAGCAGCCTGTTCCAGTGCCTCACCACTCTCATGGTGAAGAAATCACTCCTTATGGCTAGCCTAAATCTGTCCCTCTCCAATTTATACCCATTGCCCTAGTCCTGCCACCACAAGCCTTTTTACAAAGTCCACACCCAGCTTTCTTGTGCACCCATTTCAGGTACTGGAAGGTCTCCTTTGAGCCTTCTCTTCTCCAGGGTGAAGAACTACAGCTCTTTCAGACTGCCCCCATACTGGAGGTGCTCCAGCTCTCTGGTCATATTTGTAGCCCTCCTCTGGGCCCGTTCCAACAGTTCCACATCCTTCCTATGTTGAGGATTCCAAAATTGGACACAATACTCCAGATGCGGTCTCACAAGAGGTAATAGAGAGGTCTTCCTCGACCAGCTGGACACACTTCTTTTGACGCGGCCCAGGATACCGCTGGCCTTCTGGGCTGCGAGTGCACATTGCCACCTCATATCGAGCTTCTCAATCAGCACCCCCAAGTCCTTCTCCACAAGGCTACTCTACATTGTCCCCCCTCCTGTACTGAAACCATGGACTGCCCCCAAGGAGGTGTAGGACCACGTACTTGGTCTTGTTGAACCTCGTAAGGTTCACACAAGCCCACTTCTCCTGCTTGTCCAGGTCTCTCTGGATGACAACACATCCTTCTGGTGTGACAATTGCATCACTTAGCTTGGTGTCATCTACAAACTTGCTGAGGATGCATTCAATCTTGCTGTCTATATCATGGATGAAGATATTAAACAGCACTAGTCCCAGTATGGACCCCTGAGGGACACCGCTTGTCTCGGATCTCCATCTGGACATTGAGCTGTTGACCACTACTCTCTGCATACGACCATCCATACAACATCTTATCCACCAAACAGCCCACCCAGCAAATCCGTATCTTTCAAACTTAGAGAGAATGATGTTGTGGGGGACCATGTCAAAGGCTTTACAGAAGTCCAGATAGATCACATCCATTGCTTTTCCATTGTCCAGTGCTGCAGTTATCCCATCACTGAAAGGCACTAGGTTTGTCATACAGGACTTACCCTTGATGAAGCCATGCCAGCTGCCACTAATCATTTCCCTGTCTTCCCTGTGCTTTAGCATAGCTTCTAGGAGGATCTGTTCCATTGTTCTGTAACAGCTTTCTGACAAGACTGCAAAAAGTCTTCCTTTTTTTGCATTTATTTTAAAGAAATATTTGATCAAGCTATTTCTGAGTCACCACAGCTTACAAACTCATCATGGTTGGACTCGATGATTCGGTGGGTCTTTTCCAACCTGGTTATTCTATGATTCTATGATTTTCCTATACATCTCCAGTACAGAAGGTTTGCATTCACAAAAACCCTGCTAAAGTTTCAAGCACTGTCTGTTACCTGCGTTTCACTAAGAATTTATAAAAATACCTATACAGAAAATTACAGACTGCGTGGGGAACTGCTGCTAAATAAGGTAGGAGCAATTTTTCATAGACTCTTGGTCAAGCAGTAGCTGATAATGCAAGCACACATGTTCCTGTACTTTGTATGGATTGAATCCTTCAGCAAAAAAGAGATAGTCCTGCTTTCTCCAAATCTTCTCAATCTAAAAAAAAGACTATTTTAACCCAAGTATCCTGATGTAACTGCCCAGCCTGCATTACATATGAAAATTACAGACTCCTCTACCACATCAAGCAAACTGGAGGGTATGAAGGAAAGAACTCATTAGCTAGATCGAAGATTATCAGATTTTTCAGTGAACTTCAGTAGGACTTGGGGAAGTAAATTCATGTCTATTTCTGTATGACTTATTTTTACTTCTAGGAAGAGCCTTTAGGTATTCAGTGAGTAACTGCTCACTAAGAAATCAGGGTTAATCAAATCCTCCTATAAAGGCTTGAGGCTTAGCCACAAGTGATTTTTTAATTTAAGATTTTATCTTCAATTAAGTTTCTCAGCAAAAAATTGAATTAATCTAATAGATAACCAGCATCTGATACACAGCTTTGTACTGCTGACTAAATAGAGTGAAACAAATCTTGACTGCAATTCAAATCAATCAGCTGTTGTTATCATACAAAACAGTGAATATAGAAGCCTGTACCTACAGTATGTCTTAAAGGAATATTTCAAGTCACAGTTTTTGACCTTTTTACACAGTCCTTTAAAGAAGCTTATAAAGACAGACCCCCAACAACTGTGGATCTAATAAATGTAAGCAAATTTGAAGATGTTTGAACTCTTAAGATCTTGTAGACTAGAGATACACCATCTCTGTCCTCCAACCTGCACCTTCATTTACATGCTAAGGGAGGAAAGAAAGGGGAGGGGAGGGAGGGGAGGGAGGGGGAGAGAAGCACTGGTATTCTGGTATTGCAATAGTCATATTTGCCGTAATTCCAAACAGTGACAAGTACTTTTAGCTCCAATTAATTTTGTCAAAGATCCATGTTAATTAGCCTTTTAAAAATAGTTATACTAAAATGGGACTAGGAGAGCAAAGGGAGAAGAAATTCAACTTGTGAGAGATCACAGGAACATGTCTCTATCGCAAATAGCTTTAGCCTAAATCTGACACACTCACCTTCTTGGCAAGAGGGTTATTTCTTTTTCTCCTTTTTTCCACTCTAAAACCTCCTGCAGTCAGAAAACTCATTTTGATCTTCAAACTCACTAGCAGTGTTTGATCTTCAACAGCATTCGCTGGAAGGAATCCTAACTAAAAGTCCGAGCACTGCCATTTACCCCTCACTTCACAGACACATTTTACCATTTCTGTCTGACATACTTTTTATGCAAAGCATGCTACTTTTTTTATTGCATGCAATGCAGACTGTACTTCACTTAATTTTTCTAGCTTTCAAAGAGGCAATGAAAAGCATATTTAGGAAACTTCTGAATGGAAATGGATTAAAAAAAAAAAGCCCCTACACTTTGTTTGTTTACATGTAAGGAAAAATCGAAAAATCTCCCTTTTGAGTAACCCCAGAACCTGTGAAGGAGACATGAAGCTTTTGAAGCAAGTCACATTTCAGGCTTCATAATGAACCTCATTGATTATTTACTGCAGTGTGTAGCTGTTGAAGTTGTATGTATTGAACAGTGACATCAGGAGCATATTACAGGGCTGGAGCTATAAAGGCTTATCATTAATCTTCAATGGAAGATTCCACCTAAAAATACCACAGGAGAAAAGAGTTTAACGTTAATGCTGTGACATACTGAATCAAGCGCACATCAGCAGATAGAAGGGACTTATCACATCCTAGGCTGACCAGAGGACAGCATTTTCACCTATACTGCAATTACATCTTGCTTCTACTGTTACTTGATGGCCTTAGGCCTTAAAGGTTTTCAGGATTCAATACAGTCTCCATCACGGCCTTGGTGGGGAAAACTGAAGGTAGAGAAAGGGAAGGCGGCCTGGTCAAGCAGGTCCGTATTTCAGGAAAAATACTCTGTGGTGCTCTGTGTGCAACTCCAGTGACTACCAACAAAACCAGGCTTGAGGGGAGAATTACTGTACACTGGGAAGAGTAAAGGGAACTGAGGAAGCAAGATGTGAGCCTTGAGGCCTTTAGCCAGCATACATTTATTTGCCACACACATCACTGATCTGTCAGGTGCTTAAACTCACAGTCAAAACTAGCATTTCTAAGTCAACTATTGACAAGATAATATGCTTGTCTCTTAACATTCTTCTGCAGTGGATGACATAGGAGAGGTGATCACTTTCATCACTTTATTTATGCTTTTCCATTCCGAGGATGTGGCAACTCTATGAAAGAGTCCTCAAAGCTTCCAAAGCTTCTCCCTCTGTACTCGGCACTGGTGAGACCGCTCCGCGAATCCTGTGTTCATTTCTGGGCCCCTCACAACAAGAAGGATGTTGAGGCTCTGGAGCGAGTCCAGAGAAGAGCAACAAAGCTGGTGAAGGGGCTGGAGAACAGGCCTTATGAGGAGCGACTGGGAGAGCTGGGGTTGTTTAGCCTGGAGAAGAGGAGGCTGAGAGGAGACCTCATTGCTCTCTATAACTACCTGAAAGGAGGTTGTAGAGAGGAGAGTGCTGGCCTCTTCTCCCAAGTGACAGGGGACAGGACAAGAGGGAATGGCCTCAAGCTCTGCCAGGGGAGATTTAGGCTGGACACTAGGAAAAGATTTTTCAGAGAAAGGGTCATTGGGCACTGGAACAAGCAACCCAGGGAGGTGGTTGATTCACCTTCCCTGGAGGTGTTTAAGGCATGGGTGGACAGGTGCTAGGGGGCATGGTTTAGTGTTTGATAGGAATGGTTGGACTCGATGATCCGGTGGGTCTCTTCCAACCTGGTTATTCTATGTTTCTATGATATATCTCTTTCTCAGCAGTATCCAGTCCCACAGATATTACTACATCACTCTGAAGCAAGATAAGCACTGGCTTCCTAAAGGCAAGATGGACAGAAGAATATAAGATCAATTTCCTCAGAGTGGAAAGAATGTAAGAAAACAAGAAAGCTGGGGGGGCTGCTGTTCACAAAGCCTTGTAGTGATAGGACTAGGGGGAATGGGTATAAATTGGAGAGGGGCAGATTTAGGTAAGGCATTAGGAAGAGTTTCTTCACCATGAGAGTGGTGAGACAATGGAACAGGCTGCTCAGGGAACCTGTAGCTGCACCATCCCTGGAGGTGCTCAAGAGTAGGCTGGACGGGGCCTTGGGCAGCCCAGTCTAGGTGGACATGTCCCTGCCAATGGCAGGGTGGTCGTAACTGGGTGACCTTTGAGGTCCCTTCCAACCCAAACCACTCTATGGTTTTATGATTCTATCCTATTTCCAAGTTTCAACTAGACATGGCACAGTCCCGTAACAGAGCATCGGCAAGAAAACCCTGTCAGCCAAAGTATAAATAGTTGTTTGGTCAAAATTTACTGAGCGTCTTCTGCACAGTCTGTTTGGAACTAAATAAGTCTGTAAAGACCGATGTCCAGAAACCGAGTCACCGAATACCACGCCAGATTTTCAGCCCCAAAACACCCATTGTCCCTAGGTTTTAGGAAACAGGTGCGATGCAGAGAACGGAGTTACAGCAGACAGCGACTAGTGCGCTGTTTCCTTCGTGCATACAGCGGTTTCCAGCCCTTCCAGCGAGCCGGCCGCGGGGCAGAAGGCGACAGCAATTCCCCGCGCGGCCACCGGCTCCCCGCGTGCCCCCGCCCGACCCCGCCACTCACCATCTCCTGCCGCAGGACCTGCAGCTTCGCCTCCAGCCGCGCCGGCGCGGGTCGGCGGCGGCGGGGCGCTGCGAGGCGCGCCGGCGGCTCCTCCCCGCGCAGCGGCCGCGCCAGGCTCTCGGGCACCTTGCGCCCCAGTTTCTGCTCGACGTCGCGGAGATCCGGCGGGGCGCCGGGCTCCATGGAGGGATCCACCGCCCGCGGCCGCCCGGGCGCTGCCGGGGCGTGCGGGGACCCGCGGCGCGGCGGCGGACATGGGGGTGTCCCGGGCGAACGACCCGGCCCCGCTGCCCTTTGCCGCCGGGTGGAAAGACGAAAAAGCAGCTTCCCCTAAGCGGAGAGGGGCCGCGCTGCGCCGCGACAGCCGCCGCCCACGCCGGGCACCGCGGCGCGAGTCATCGCGCGCCCGGGCCGGCTGCAACTTTAAAGCCCCGCTGGCAGGTGGAAGGAGCGCGGCGCGGCCTCCTACCGTAGTGCCTGGAGAAGAGGCGCAGCAGCACCTCGGCGCCGGGGCGCCCCCGCGCGGCTGGGAGTGCGCACGAGCTGAGGGGCCGGGGCGCGGGGAGCGGCGTGTCGGGGGAAAAGGGAGAGGGTGTGCCGATGGGAAGGGAAGGAAGGGAAAGGGAAAAAATAAAAGGGAGAGAACAAAGTAGTCTCTAGATGGTCTTTAAGGTCCCTTCCAACCCAAACTATTCTGTGATTCTAACAGGGGCAGGACCGTATGTACAGTGAGAACATTCTTTCCATGGTCAAATGGGTTTTACTGCAGGCAGCCAAATTCATAGAACTATAGAATAGCTGGGGTTGGAAGGGACCTTAAACATCATATAATTCCAATCCCCTGCCATGGGCAGGGACACCTCCCACCAGCCCAGGCTGCCCAAGACCCCATCCAACCCAGCCCTGAACACCTCCAGGGATGAGGCATCCACAACTTTCCTGGGCAACCTGTGCCAGTGCCTCACCAATCTCACCATGAAAAAATTCCTCCTTATGTCTAGTCTAAATCTGCTCCTTTCAAATTTATACCCATTTCTCCAGGTCCTATGACTACAAGACTCTGTAAACAGTCCCTCCCCAACTTCCTTGTAGTCCCTTTCAGATACTGGAAGATCACTATAAGGTCTTGTTTGAGCTTTCTCTTCTCCAGGCTTCATTATATTCATTGTCATCATTATCATCACCATCAGCCCTTCCTCCTCTTAAAAAAAGTGGAGTTTTCTGTCTGAGCCAGTTGCTGAAACTCTGATAACAAAGCACATGGTGGCCATGCAGACAGCGGCACTGGAAGTGGCCTGTTGCTCCTTGGGACCAAGTGTTGCTGCATACACCTGTTACGGTGCTGAAAAAACTTTTTAATGTGAACCTTGGGATGTGAATAGCCCCATCCATAGAACTGCGGCTCACATGTATCAGGAGTGTTGAGACAGTGAGGACAGCCACTATGTTAGGGGTGCCAAGTTCTTTATAGAAACTAGAATAACAAAAAGTGGTGTAGTGAGCTTGTGAAAACATAGTATTGTCACAGCAAACTTGGATGTTCTCTGTGAAATAGTATAACCAGGACTTTATGCAATATTAGTCAGAGAACTTTGCAGGGGTTTACTACAGTCAAGCAAAAATCCCACAGGTGTGTGTGATAATCTTATAAATGCATGGATTTTAGGCCAGGGCTGTTATTGCATCAATATAATCAGACCATCTGGAAATCCTTTGCTTGAGATGCTTGCAAAGACTTCTATGTCTCTCAGATTTGCTGGGCAAATGAGAACAAGGTGACACAGGAGGATTACAAAGATGCTGCTTGCCACTGTAGGGAGAAAATTAGTTTAGTCAGGCTGACAAGCACTTTGAAGGACAACAAAATGGGCTTTTTAAAATATTTTAACAGAAAAAAGAGAACCAGAGATAACATTGCTCTGTTACTTGATAAGTTCAGTCCCTTTACAAACAGAGATGTAGATGAAGCAGAGAGAACCAATGTCTTTGTTACTTCTCTTTTTAGCACCATTAATATGTCTGAGACTAGAGGAATGATAAACTTACAGCTACTCTGAACTTGTTTCAGGCTTGCTGCTCCAGGGAGATAAAAGAGCTGGCTGATGTAATTGTGGGACTTCTCTCCATTATTTCTCAACAGTCTAGGGAGTCTAGGGCAGTACCAGTTGACTAGAACCATGGCAAACTTTCCAGTTTTCAAGAAGAGAACAAAGGAAGACCCAGGTAATTATAGGCCTGTCAGTCTCACATTAGTTCCTAGTAAAATTATGGAGAAGGTTATTCTAGGAGTTATTGAAAAACACTTGAGAGACAATGCAGTCATTGGTCAGCATGGGTTTCTGAGGGGAAAGTCCTGCTTAAGTAACTTATTTTCCTTGGATGACACAGTTACCCATTTAGCTAACCAAGGGAAAGCTGTAGATGTGAGTTTTATTTGTTTTGGTTTTTTTTTATTTTAGCAAACCTTTTGATACTGTCTCTTAGAGTATTCTTCTAGAGAAAATGTCCAGTATATAGCTAGACAAGATCATAGAATCATAGAATAACCAGGTTGGAATAGACCCACCAGACCATAGAGTCCAACCATTCCTATCAGTCACTCAACCATGCCCCTCAGCACCTCGTCCATCCATCCCTTAAACACCTCCAGGCAAGGTGAATCAACGACCTCCCTGGGCAGCCTGTTCCAGTGCCCAATGACCCTTTCCATGAAAAATTTTTTCATAATGTTCAGCCTAAATCTCCCCTGGCAGAGCTTGAGGCCATTCCCTCTCGTCCATTCCCCTGTCACTTGGGAGAAGAGGCCAGCACCCTCCTCTCCACAACCTCCTTTTAGGTAGCTGTATAGAGCAGTAAGGTCTCCCCTCAGCCTCCTCTTCTCCAGGCTAAACAACCCCAGCTCTTTCAGCCGCTCCTCATAAGGCCTGTTCTCCAGCCTCTTCACCAGCCTTGTTACTCTTCTCTGGACTCACTCCAGAGCCTCAACATCCTTCTTGTTGTGAGGGGCCCAGAAATGAACACAGTATTCGTGGAGCGGACTCACCAGTGCTGAGTACAGAGGGAGAATAACCTCCCTGGACCTGCTGGTCACACCATTTCTGATACAAGCCAAGATGCCATTGGCCTTCTTGGCCACCTGGGCACACTGCTGGCTCATGTTCAGTTGGCTGTCAACCAACACCCCCAGGTCCCTCTCCCCCAGGCAGCTTTCTAGACAGACTTCTCCTAGTCTGTAGCACTGCACAGGGTTGTTGTGCCCCAAGTGCAGGACCCAGCATTTGGCCTTGTTAAACCTCATGCCATTGGACCCAGCAGTCCAGCCTGTTCAGATCCCTTTGCAGAGCCTCCCGACCCTCCAGCAGATCCACATTTCCACCCAGCTTAGTGCCCTCTGCAAACTTGCTAAGGGTGCACTCGATGCCTTCATCCAGGTGATTGATAAAGACATTGAACAGGGTTGGACCCAGCACTGAGCCCTGGGGAACCCCACTTGTAACTGGCCTCCAGATGGACTTAACACCATTTCCCACCACTCTCTGGGCCCAGCCATCCAACCAGTTTTCCACCCAGGAGAGTGTGCGCCTCTCCAGGCCAGAGGCTGACAGTTTCCAAAGCAGAATGCTATGAGAACCTGTGTCAAAGGCTTTACTGAGGTCCAGGAAGATACATCCACAGCCTTTCCCTTGTCCAGCAGCTGAATCATTTTGTCATCCTAATACATTGTGTGAGCAGTTGGCTCACAGTTTGGGCTCAAACAGTTACAGTAAATGGGGTTACATCAGGCTGGCACCCAGTCTCCAGTGGAATTCCCCAAGGTTCAGTTTATGGCTAGTGCTCTGTAATGTTTTTATAAATGATCTGGATGCAAGAATCAAATGTACATTAAGCAAGTTTAGTGATGATATTAAACTAGGAGGAGCTGTGGACTCCCTCAAACGTAGAGAAGCCTTTCAGAGAAATTTTGATAGACTAAAAAGATGGGCAATTACCAGCTGTATGGAGTTTAATGAAAGCAAGTGCTGGATTCTCCACTTGGAATGGTGTGTTCCTGGTCATATGTACAAACTGGGAGACAAGTGGTTGGAGGGAAGTGCCACAGAAAGAGGTTGATGGAAATTTGAATATGAGTCAACAGTGTTCCGTGGCAGCCAAAAGGGCCAACTGTGTCCTGGGGAGCATCAAGGACAGCATCACTAGCCAGTCAAGAGAAGTGGATGTCCTGATCTACATTGCACTAGTGTGGACCCACCTTGGGTACTGTGTGCGATTGTGGGTGCCTTGATAGAAGAAGGACATCAAATTATTAGTGTGTTCAGAGGAGGGTGACCAAGATGTTGGTAGACCTTGAGGGGAAGACTTACAAGGAGTGGATGAGGTCGTTTCATCTGTTCACCCTGGAGAAGTATGAGGGATGCACTCATTGCCATCTACAACTTCTTCAAAGGAGGACAGCAGAGGAGGAGATGCTGAACTTCTCTCTCTGTGACCAGCAATAGGACATGAAGAAATGGAATGGTGCAGTTGCACCAGGGGCAATTCAGATCAGACATTAGGAAATTTTTTTCCTTCACCAAGAGGTTGATCAGTCACTGAAACAGGGTCCTCAGGGAAACAGCTATCATGCCAAGCCCATCAGAATTCAAGGAGTGTCTGGACTATGGTCCTAGTCATATGGTTTAGTTCTAGGCAATCCTGGGAGGGATCTGAAAGAAGGTTGTGGAGCGGAGGGAGCTGGCCTCTTCTGCCAAGTGACAGGGGACAGGACAAGAGGGAATGGACTCAAGCTCCGCAAGGGGAGGTTCAAGCTGGACATCAGGAAAAAAATTTTCATGGAAAGGTCATTGGGCACTGGAAGAGGCTGCCCAGGGAGGTGGTTGAGTCACCTTCCCTGGAGGTGTTTTAAGCACAGGTGGATGAGGTGCTGAGGGGCATGGTTTTGTGTTTGATAGGAATGGTTGGACACAATGATCCGATGGGCCTTTTCCACCTGGTGATTCTATGATTCTATGATCCTCTTATCAACCTCTTCATTCTTTCCATAGCCAGTGGTTTTGATAGTTCAGTCCAGCACAGTGTGAATGCATGCGTAGACAAGAAATGAGGCCATTCATCCTCTTGTTGGATAGGGTCTCTCTTGTCACGCTATCTCATCTACTTCTCCCACTGAGTGCAAGAGCCAAGGAATAGAATTTTCTTGACTCGACTCTCCTGAGCACTGACTTAGACTTGCCTTAGGTCAAACGTGAGGACAAACATGTTTTTGCATAACAGATTGGATACTGGATGTTACAGTAAGCATTTTGAAAGTAAACTGGTGATCCTAAAATGATTCCACTATGTAGTTTTACTTGATGTCTTAAGCCTATGAATTTGGAACTGTCTTTGTCCAGAAGGGTGAAAACACTATAAACAAAACCATACTGCCATGATGCAACACACCTGCATTTTCCAAAGATAACATTGTCAACTTGGGTATGTAGTTTAGTCAGATAACTACTTGCCCTCATTTAAGGTAGGAGCCTTATTTTAGTGGTAGTTCTTTACAGATTTAGCTTTTGAGTGATTGTTGAGGATCACATGGGAGATCAGAGGACAAAAGTCATTCCACAGGACAACAATGGGCAGTTTCAAAAGGAAGAGGCTTGTTTTCAGTTTATACTTTCTTTCTGTTTCCATAAAATATGGGGCTTATCAGGGTGCTAGAATTCAAATCGGAAAGGAAGAGCAAAAAAAGGGAAATTTATTTATAGGGGTATTATACTTAAAGGATGAGACAGAGCAGTTCAGGGTATTTATATCACCAATTTTAATAATAATCTGTGTGTTTATATAATATATTTATTTTAAATTTTTATTAAATAAAGTCTTTAAGATGTCTTAGGTGTCAAAAGTTGCTGTGTTGTGACCCTGCAATGCAGGGATTTTCCTGTAGCCATATCCAAAAAGGGCACATATAGTCAGGTCCTCCTTCAGCTAGAGTACAATCCAAGATGAATTGACTACATTAGCCCAATCCAGAGACTGCTCATGGCTTCCACTTAATTGAGTGGGTAGTCATACAGATCTTGACCTTTGGCCGGGATAAATGGCTTAACCACGCTCAGATGCTGTCATCACTAGTTCTCCTTTATAAAAAATGTGCTGGAAGAATGTCTTGGGAAGTAATCAGCAGCCACCTAGGTCTATACAAGTTTTTTGTTTCCTTAATCTGTTGACAGTGTCAGAGAGGTTCCTACAGTACAGCAAAAACTCTGGTTGTTGTTTAATCTGGAGTTATGTGATATTAGACTGTGATGAGTAAGTGCTTTAAAAAAATATATTTCCTGGAGGACAGCCAATTTTGTGGGAGTTATTTTTCATGATGTAATAAACCAGCCCTTTTTATAATGGGGAAACTATTCCCAATAACAAAGTATATTTCTTCATGAATGTTGGACAAAGACAATACTGCATATAATGAGAAGAAAATATTCTTTGTGTTGCTTCTGCCAGGGACTTGTGTGCTCTGACATATAACCCACCTGTAAGAGATGAGGCTTTAGTATCACAGAATCACAGAAAGACCAGGTTGGAAGAGACCCACTGGATCGTCGAGTCCAACCATTCCCACCAATCCCTAAATCATGCTCCTAAGTACCTCATCCACCCTCACCTTAAACACCTCCAGGGACGGCGACTCAACAACCTCCCTTGGCAGACCGTTCCAATGCCTAACCACGCTTTCTGTGAAGAATTTTTTTCCTAATCTCAAGCCTAAATCTTCCCTGGCAGAGCTTGAGGCCATTCCCTCTCATCCTGTCCTCTGTCACTTGGCAGAAGAGGCCAGCACTCTCCTCTCCACAACCTCCCTTCAGGTAGTTGTAGAGAGTAATAAGGTCTCCCCTCAGCCTCCTCTTCTCCAGGCTAAACAACCCCAGTTCTCTCAGTCGCTCCTCATAAGATTTGTTCTCCAGCCCCTTCACCAGCTTTGTTGCTTTTCTCTGGACTCGCTCCAGAGCCTCAACATCCTTCTTGTTGTGAGGGGCCCAGAATTGAACACAGTACTCGAGGTGCGGTCTCACCAGTGCCGAGTACAGAGGGAGAAGAACCTCCCTGGACCTGCTGGTCATGCCGTTTCTGATACAAGCCAAGATGCCATTGGCCTTTTTGGCCACCTGGGCACACTGCTGGCTCATGTTCAGTCGGTTGTCAACCAGCACCCCCAGGTCCTTCTCCTCCTGGCAGCTTTCCAGCCAGGCTTCTCCTAGTCTGTACCTCTGCTTAGGGTTGTTGTGCCCCAAGTGCAGGACCCGGCATTTGGCCTTGTTAAACCTCATGCCGTTGGTCTCAGCCCAGCAGTCCAACCTGTTCAGATCCCTTTGCAGAGCCTCCCGACCCTCCAGCAGATCCACACTTCCACCCAGCTTGGTGTCATCTGCAAACTTGCTAAGGGAGGACTCAATGCCTTCATCCAGGTTGTTGATAAAGACATTAAACAGGACTGGACCCAGGACTGAGCCCTGGGGAACCCCACTTGTCACTGGCCTCCAGCTGGATTTAACTCCATTTACCACCACCCTCTGGGCCCGGTCATTCAACCAGTTTTTCACGCAGGAGAGTGTGCACCCATCCAGGCCAGAGGCCGACAGTTTCCGAAGCAGAATGCTATGAGAAACTGTATCAAAGGCTTTACTGAAGTCCAGGAAGACCACATCCACAGCCTTTCCCTCGTCCAAGAGTTTAGTTACTCGGTCATAGAAGGTGATCAGATTACTCTGGCAAGACTTGCCTCTCATGAACCCGTGTTGACTGGGCCTGATCACCCAGTTCTCTTGCAAGTGCTTCATGATCGCACTCAAGATCACCCGCTCCATGACTTTCCCTGGTACCGAGGTCAGGCTGACAGGCCTGTAGTTCCCCGGATCCTCCCTGCGCCCCTTCTTATAGATGGGCACGACATCAGCCAGCCTCCAGTCCAGTGGAACCTCCCCAGTCATCCAGGACTGCTGGAAGATGATGGAAAGGGGTTTGGCCAGCACATCCGCCAGGTCCCTCAAAACTCTTGGGTGGACTCCATCCGGCCCCATAGACTTGTGGGCGTCTAGCTGGGCAAGCAAGTCTCTAACCACCTCCTCTTGGACCTTGGGAATCTCATACTTCTCTTCCAACCCTTGGGGTTGTGCCCAGAGGGAACAATTTTCCTTACTGTTAAAGACTGAAGTAGTAAGCTGTGTCCTGAAGGAATCTCACAGTCTTACTGAAGTGAATAAGCCTTACTTAAATTTCTAAGTAGGCCTTTCCTTGGAAGTATGGGCTACAGAAGAGAGAGACCTTTGTCTGGCTTTTAAAGGCTGCAGGAGCATTATTAAGAGTTTCAGGTACGTGACAAGAGAGGGTGTGGTAAACAGAGTCCTGCCTTTCCTGCTTTCAAATAGTTACCTCAGTAATGCCAATATTCTTTGTCAAGAGCTTCTAGGAAGTCATCATTATTTGTTTATTCAACCCAACACCCAGAGAAGGGTGAGGCAGTTTGAGTTGGTTGTTCATTGGTCAGGCTTCAGTGTCACATTGCCTGACTCCTACTCAGGCAGGATAATGCTGAACTTGCCTTAAGTAAGTCTCCTAGAAGGAATGAAGATACTCTAGAACTGACATACTACTGCAGATGAGTAAGGACAGGTAGACTCAAAGAAGTTACTAGTAATCATCATCAAGATTACTATTACCTAAAACCACTAACAAAATAAAGCCTCATGCAAGCTTACAGAGGTGGAGAAGTTTGGGTCATATTAACCGAAGCCAGAAATTTCATCTGCGGCAATGAAGCGTGTAGGTAGTTCACCCTAAAACAGGATTTCCCCAAATTTAAAACTGCATCTAACTGTAAGAAAAAGAACTGTGAAGATCTGAAATGGCAATCAAGGGCACCTTGCACGACAAGTTGCTACCTCAGCAGCAGCAGCAATACCACTGTAATGCATTATCCTGTATCTGAAATCACGTGAACAGTGGAACATGAGCATGGTGATAGAGAAATGAGTGGGACATCTTATTTCTGTTTTCATAGAATCATATAATCATTAGGTTGGAAAAGACCCTTGAGGTCATCAGCTCCAACTGTACCTGTCCACTACTAAATCATATCCCTAAGCTCCTCATCTACCTGCCTTTTAAATACCTCCAGGGTGGTGACTCAACCACCTCCCTGGACAACCTGTGCCAGATCTTAATAACCCGTTGGTGAAGACATTGTTCCTAATGTCCAATCTGAGACATTATCTCAGCAATGGCTTGTAGAATCTCCTTAATCTCCTTTCCTGAACTCCTTGCCATGAACTGGGAAAAGAAAACAGAAAAAGGAACACAAACCAAACATTTAGGATTGCAGATTAGTATTTTTGTGGCTTTGCTTGAAAGGAGGAGATGGGACTGCTGCACTTGCTGTTTCACAGGCTCATCCAAGAACTCAGATGAATCAGAACTGAAGGTATGCAGAGAAGGCCCAGTTTTTTAATGTGTTAACAGCAAGTTGTACTAATGCACCCTACTGACTTCAGAAGCATTCACAGTTGCATGTAGAGAACATAGAAGCACATCTAAAGAATTATTATTCTTTCTTTACTGCTTTGCCCATGTGCCTACATGATTTCATTGTCTATTACCACCACTGGGCAGAGATTGTAGGTATCAGTTAGAAACCCAACATTTCCTTTAAAAATACGTGGAATGATGAACTGCATCTATGAGTCAAGCTTAATTTAAAAGCCTTACAGGCTGTGGTGAGCATCTGTTGCAGGGTTACAGTGGTAACTATACTGATTTATATAAGGCTGTAAGCAACACTGCAGACTATGTTCATAATTTTGGGCAACACTCAAGAACATGCAGCCATCTCAGCAAAATCCAAGTCCAGTGGTTTATACCTTTTCCCCAATTGCAAACTTCATAATATTCTTCTGCAGAAAAATACCTCACTGTACAATAGTTTTAAAACTACTGTCAGTAGTTGTTATGGTCTCCTTAGCAAAACAAGCCTAAGAAAGAAAAAGTCCACAGATCTTCCAACGTTTCTGAGCGACTGATTGAAAAACTACTTCAATGAACTACGTTCCCATTGCACTAACAGAAGAGTTGTTTAGCTGTTGTGGAATTCATAATGTGTATCAGTTTTACAAAAATATAAACAAGAGAACACTAGTCAATGCAACAGTCTAGATTGAAGCATTTCTCCTGGGAGAAAAAAACCTCCAGCCATTCACTTTCTCCTAGAGTTATGCCAAAACCCTCACACTAGGCCTAAGTATTGGGTTACAGCACATCTGCAGCAGTAAGCTAGCTAAATTTCTAGAAGCAGTCAGCTGACTGCATAAGGAAGCAACAGAATAGCGTCATGTTATGAATCATGCTCATCCTTTCCTGTTTTGACATGTTACAGGAGTGAGAGCTGCCCATGGGAATTTTTAAATCCTTCAGTTGTCTTCCTATCTAATATCATAGGTGCATCATAAGACAAAGCTTGAGTATCGGGATTGCTTTTGGTGTGAAAGTGAATGTTATTATTTTTATTGCAAACCATTTCCAGACACTATCACTTCCCTGGAACCATTTTCATTTTTACTGATGAGAGACTTGGGAGACTTGGATATGCACACAAGCACCAGTAGTTTATTTCTGTTAAAAATCTCTGTTTGGGCAGTGAGTTGAGGACAGGGCATCCAGCATCCACAGTAGGAAGATCAGATGAAAGATATCTCACACTCTACCTAGAGAAAATCTGTGGAGATAATTTTAAGACTTCGCTGTACTGGTGCAGAAATGTTACCTGATTATGACTTCTTGTCCTGAAAAGGGGGAAATAAACCTTGAGGGGAAAAAGACTTGGTGCAACAACATAGTACAAACAGTTAGATAACAATGAATTAGCGTTCAGGAGACCTTAGTTCAGTGCTCAGATGTTCTGAGGTCTTCAGAAAAGTCACTTCAGGCCAGTGTATATTATGTCCCTATCTGCAGAATGAATTAAACTTGACCTTTCAGTTAGAAACTTTTCAAATTGCATAGTTCAACCTCAGGACATAAATAAATCTTCCATAAGAAAGAACGGTGTCAAAGGAACCTTATGTTAATTATGATAGTTCTTGCTTATCTGGGTAGGATAATGAAGTAGCTTATTGTTGTCAGAGGTTATCACTACTTAAGTTTCTGGTGGTTTGCTTCCAAAACATAATCTAATTTTTCTATCTCTGTCCATAAAGGGGAGGAATTTCCATGCCACTGAAAACTCAGCTGCCTTTTTGAGGCCCAGAACACAAAGATATTTACCTCTGTAATCGTCACATATCCTCAAGGAAACAATAAATGTATTACAGCCAAGTGCCCAAAACATTCTTGAATGCAGCAACATTTTTTTCCAGTTTTTATGATTACAACTTTCAGTTCTTCTAGCAAGCAATGCTGAACCAATGAAATCCAGCAAATTTCTCAAATATTTATCTTAGCAACTTGCAAAGAGGAGGAACAGGTGAGTTGGCTGACAGTACAGTAGAGAAGTCTCAGAAACCATAGACTTTTTCCTTTACTGTTTACTCTAAAACATCAAACGATAAAGCAAAAAACCCACAGTAAAGTTATTGCAGAACTTGTAGTGAACACTTAAGGAAGTGCTGCCTCTCGAACTTCTCAGTCTTTTTCACAATTCTCTTCTTGTTATCAGCAACATTACATATACAAATACCATTCTACTTAGTTGAGTCTTGGCCATGTGCAGTCCTGTGCTTTAATATATTGTGAAGAACAGCTGCTTTGATTTAACTTGGGACTTGGGAAGTTAGGCCATGGGATAAACACACCCTTGCAAATGAGTCCTTCAAGCTTCTCTTACTTGCCATCTCCAAGATTACAAAATGGCAGACCTGTGTAGCATCTGATGATAATTCAAACCACCTGGACTGTAAAACTGGAACTCAACGTCTACAATGTCTTTGGAGAAAATGTACATTTTCTAATGTAACAACTGCAATTAAAAAGAAGTCACCATGTAGCATGCATATTCAGTTAAGATTTGGCCCTGATACCTCTTTCCTTGATTAAAAAAATTACCTCTTCCTACAAACAGTGTGCACCTACTTTAGTAGTGATCCAAGAAATAAATCACTCAGAAGTTTGGAAAGTATTGCAAGAATACATATAACCCTGCACAGCTCAACTAAAACCGATTTGCTGTATATTTTTATTATTATCTTTATATCTATATATCTTTTTATTATTATCTTTATTATATAATCATAGGCTTTATTTTCACCCACTTCTTACCTGATCCTATTCAATTGCTTCCTGACTCAACACCATTTCTCCCACTCACATCTTTCAGTTCTTGCTCACTTCATTGCTTTCTCATTTCAGTCTTACTCTTCCTATGTTAGTCCTCAGTTCACTATTGAATGTCTAAATTACCTTCTTCCAATCATATCCAAGTCTAAGTCCTACAAAATCCTAAATCTCCTTCTTTATCCTTTTCCAACCAGCAGCCCAGCCAGTTGTTGCATTCCACGTTATACCTCCCAACTGTTAATAAACATTATGTAAAACCAAGAAGCCCTTTATTTTTCATCTCTCTTTGCTCAAACCCAACTCCCTTCCAGGTCTGTCTCCAGCACTCATTGTCTTCAGAATCTTCTTCACTTTTCACCCATTAATGCGTTCCCTCCTAATCTCCTAAACTTCCCTTCTACTCAGTCTCTCCCAGTCCTTAATCTACATCAAATCTAATTATTTCCTTCCCTTTTTGCAGTATACAGTACGTGTTCTTTGCCCTCACTTCCTGAAGGTTAGCATGGTGAACTCAGTAAAATGAAGAAGAGTTTTCTACTTTCAGCTCTGGCATCTGACTCCACACCTGGATTTCCTGAAAGTAAACATCAGGGTCTGTCCCAGCAGTAAGTAACTGACTTCATGATGTATGTGCCATCTCACTGCACTTGATTGTAAGGGGATAGAGCAAAGCCCTTTTGCTCATTGGGGGAGTATGTTACATAAGGCAGCATAAATCAATGAGTGGTTTAGAAGTTCAAGGTGGAGAAAGCTAGCTAACCAGAGTCAGGTTTATCAGCTTTATGGGTATATTATAAACATTTTTCTTGGAAAGGAAAGGTACCAGCAAAGTAGTAACATTCTCTGAGAAAAAATTGATGCATATGTCTAAATGTAAAAAAGTAGACTTGTTGGTTTTTTGTTATTTTTTTCCCTACTCCTTTCTCTATTTTCTTCTGCTTGATAAGGAGTGTTGTATATTCTCCTATTCTTAGTTCTGAGTTTTCACATCTCTTCTACCTCTTCTCTCCTAAATAATAAGACAAAAACCACCAAACCTCAAAACTTGCCCTATCTTATTTCAGTACTGCCATGAAAATGAACCATTTTACTAGATGTCAAGCTATATAAACTTGCCCAAGTTGCTGCAAGTGGATTGTGCTCAGTAGGCCAAAAGGTCATATCAGTGCCATGACTGATTCTCCTTGGCTAGCCCAGAAGACCCATCATGCTGCTCCTTGCAGCTTGCCTTCTCTTTTAGTGACACAAATATTATTCCAGGTTTCAGCCTTGCTATTGGAAGTGGCTAGATGTCTTGTGATCTGATTGTTTTAGTACTGTGAAACATTTTTGGGTTTGTAATGGATTTATAGAAATTAACCCCATTCTTTGGGTTTCGGATTCATGGTTTGACCCTGGAAAGAATTAAGAATAATAGGCTGAAGTTATGCCTTTGGGATACAGTGTATTACAGACAAGTTGAACCAACAAGTTTTCTTAAGAACTAACCATTTTTACTGAACATAAGCATTTGCATCTTAATTTGAAGGTATTTGTCCTTTATAGAGGTAAAAGAAGGGTCTATTTTAATAAAGGGCTATCACTACAGCTAGGCACAGAATTAGCCTGCAGACTAGAAGCTACTCAGAACTTCAAGAATTGCTAAACCAAGCACATTCGCTGCGTAAACTACTGCTGGGAGCACAACCATTCCAATACTGTTCAGAAATGCCAAAGAAGCTAAATAGTTTTAGGTTCCTGCAGAGGCCAGTAAGGTCCAATTTACTGGATAAGCTATAGAAAACATATTCTACTTTCTACCTGAGAGACCTGGCTGTAAGTATTTTTCATAATACTTTTAAATGCAGTCTGATTACTTGGAAAAGCGTAGAAAGATAGTTAAACACTGCCTGAAGCAAGAGGTGAAAAGAGAAATCATGGGAAGCAAGGTTATTAATGGAAAGAAGAGCCACTATAATAGCACATACAGTGTGCCAATCTAACAAATAAACAAAGAGCAGTGTAAGATTGTCTTTATTAGACTGACTCACAAGGAACACATGGCTTCAAAGTCATTCAAAATTCTTTTTGTTCAGTGTGGATGGACAGAGAAAACTTTGTGGCTTTCTAAATACATTGTTGTGTTTTACAGCTCTCTGGTACCATGAAGACATTCTGGAACCTGAAATGTCTGCATCACATGAAACCGAGTAATGTGGAAGCACATATTTCCAGTTTCAGCAAAAGCACAGGGAAAAACTGCTCATTCCTATTTTTATTGTTCCAGCAGCGTAGATGTAAAGTAATCTGCATGTTTGTCATGTTAACATGAAGATAGGATTTTTTTCTTAATGATGTATTTATCTTAAGTATTATGCTTATTTCTGGACTTCAAAATGAAAGATTCAGGTTACCTGTATTACTAAGAGCAGAAGCTGGTCAGTTATTCAAGGCAAAAATAACTCAAAGAAAAAGAATCACTGTTGCAAAGAACAAAACTACATCACCAGAGCTTACAATCTCAACAGGAGCTAAGGTATATTGTTCCCAGCCTCCAACAACTCAGTCTCGCGGGAAAGTACTCAGTTTTTTTATGTGAACAAACTATTGAGGTCGAAGCAGTAAAACTCATAGCACAGAGAAACCGAAGGAATGTAACTTGACTCCGAGACACCCATTACGACTGTCTAAATACTTCTAGGATTGTCTCCCATCATGCAAAAATCCATGTAAAGTCTTCTGCATATCTTAATTTAGGTAATGCCCATGCGTTACTTGTTACTTCTCCTCCTATCCCTACTGATCATTTGCAACACTACTTCCTTCTGCCACTCAGCCCTTTCTCCACAGTGCCTCCATGTAGTGTGTTTCAATAGATCTCATTGTTCTACCACACTCAAAACTTTTGATGGCTTTTACAGGGCCATGGCTCCTTAATACTAGCTGAGACATTTGAATGGTTGTTCTATTCCATGTTTAATTTCACTAAAAACCATTCAAGTATTCTTGATCATCATCAAGAAACTGTTCTGCAAGGCAAAGTTTTAACAGAAACATTCCTTTCTATCCCCTGTGGGAGTGCTGAAGGCTAGAGGGTGGAAGGAACCCTCAAAAGGGATAAAATTCTTTTGACAACACTAGAATTTGTACAGCTTACAAAAGTGTGGTTACTTTCCAGCCTGTCTCCAACAATTTCTATTGAATGAATTAATTTTAAATTCATGTACAAAGTATTTTTCCCCCATACATTAGAAATGCAGGTGGATGAAACCTTTTCATTTTTGAAACATTGTATTAGATTCTTATTTGGTTAAATACCCTGGATTCTGATATTATACAATTTCACTTCAGGAATTAAATAGGTTTGTGATGATAAGTAAGCTGAAATATTTCATTTTGTTTGCAGGATTTCTTAATGTGTATTAATTGATGTGGCTTGCTGCTAAGACAAACCTTCATTCCTCAGAAATTTCAAGACAGTAGCAGAAAGATTCTGTTTTCTGAACTAGGACAATACTAGTTTGCTAAGAACATATTACTAGCTCTTCTAATAGTTTTGAGTTTTGGAAATTAAATAGAGTCTCCCAGGGAGATGATAGCAGTTCAAACCTGGCACAAGTCTTCTGGCCTTTCCTAGCAGAGATACCACACTCATTATTCAAAGCACAAGACTTCTCATCCTCCCCAGGCAGACAGTGGAAGAGCATGGGAGGTCAGGAAGTGCATGCAAAGGAGGTCATGATTGCTGTCCTACTTTTTATCTTGCTGTTGAGAGATTTATTTTTGACATTTTATTAAAGATGCTTCTTTTTGCCACCTCTCACCTTTCTACCTTTATATAGCACTTCATGTCAGCTAGTCTTTGCTTATTAGATAAAGGGGGCAGATATTTATTCACTACAGTCACAGCTATGCAAACAGGCTCAAGACCTGTCAGAAACATAATAAGGCCTGTGTTTAGCCTTACACTGATAGAAAACAGAGTATCACAAGATAAATGTCATTTAAAGCAGTGCTAAAGGCTGATCCTACTTATTATGGGAAGTTAACAGTGTTAGAGCTGCCAGGTGTAGAAGTCATTTAGTAAAGACAATTTCAATTTCTTCAAAAGGAGTAGAATGAAGAGAATCCATTAAATTATTGTCAGGAATGACTCCTCACCCTCCCCCAAGACAATTATTTTAAGTGCTAGAGGGAGAGGAAATAGCTCATTATTTTAAGTGGCTCGAATTGCTTTCCATCCCTCCCAGTTCTACTGGGAAAAAATTTAACATGGAGCAAACAGTGTGCTTGATGTTGTCAGCTTTTGACCGTAACTTCACTAACATTTATAGGCATGGATCAAGTGTTTGAAAAAAGTCCTAAGCTGATTTACTTCCTGCTTCAGTAGGTAAAGCACACCAAAACACTAGTACTTTCCCAAGTGGCTACATGCAATTTTCAGCTGAAGATCTTCACTTTATACCCTTGATAAGAATAAATGTAGTCATAGTGAACACCAACATCCATTACAGTTAACCAAAATATTTTTTCTCTGTCAGTGATGCTCATTGGTTTTTTATGCAGTGGAAATCTATTCCAACTGTAGTAAGTATGCAGCACACCTCCAACCTCATGTCAGCCTCAACATGGTGGCTTGTTGCCAACATCCGTACAGCAAGTTCAACCAGAATAGTCTGTAGGTCTGTCTCAATGACTGCCCATTAACCTAATTTTGCCAGTTATGAAACTTTGTCCTTGGTTGAGCCCTAACCTCAACAGTCAGCCCTAAACTACCCTCAGCCATTCTGTTTACCATTTTCTATATGGGCCTCACAGCATCATTTACTCTGAAGCCAAACATGCCCAAAATGTAGATTTAGTCTGTGGGATGTGTTCAGCTGCTAAACCAAATTCTGCTAGTCAAGTTTATGGCTACCAAATCAGCAGATCAGTCCATATTGGTTTGAGCCCTAATCTCATAATAAACCACTGACACCTAGTAATTTCTATGGATTTTATAACTTGATTTTTTTCTTTTAATATTAATTTGATTAAATTTTTTCTATTCAGACAGATAGCCTTAATCCAGAGTAGAAGACATGTTGAGATGTTGTCTGCACCCTAGCACACACTTTCCTACAAAGCATTCCTTAAAGGCATCAACTTTAACATTTACTTGTCAGACTCATCTGGGACCATAATGACCTATATTTAAATGCCTCTTGATGACTTAAGCACTTCTCCATCACCTTCACTAAGCACAGACCTACTCTTGAAAACTCTTTTTTAAAAAATCAAAATAACTCTTACTTCTTGTCTTGGCTGCTAGCATGACTATTAATTCCAATACAATCATTTTTTTAGCCCATCAGCTTCCTGTAAATTGAGGTAAACCCTGGGGGAAGCAGGGAAGCCTTCCAAACCAATTATATTATTTTACACTATTGCCCAAGTCTGAGTAAAGTCTCTAGTTACAGCACTGGCTGCAGATGTATAGCTCAGGCAAGTAACCTTCATTTCTTGCAGGCCAGTACTGGTCTGTCCCCCTACACTGGGCAGGTCTGATGCTGCTACACTAAGCTTCTCAGCAGTAATCTGGATTTACGCATACATGCACTCTGAAATCACTCCAGTAGTTTACCTTAGCTGGAAGTTCTTGCATAGCCTCGACCAAGAATCATGTGGTTAGCGCAAGCCACTGTGAACATTAAATTTATTTGGGCTACCTGTATAAAGCCTAACTTTGAAATTTCAGCTGACCCCCTTTTACTGCCTTGAATTGATTAATCCATAGCTTGCCTTAATTAGGCAAGTAAATAGATTAATAGCCCCTGATGGCAGCAATTACTTATCAGGTACTGTAGCCTACATCTTGTCTCTTGGAATTTCCTAATTCTAATTAAACTGTGCCTGCCTTTGAAGAAGAGACAGATTGCAGCCTGATGAGGTGACTAAGCCTAAAGTTCAGGTGCTCACATTTTGGTTTTATTCCAGGCTAAGGTTAGTTGTAGCCAGCTGATTGTTACAACCACAGATATAAATTTTGCCAGGTGGCTCTGGGTGAGTCTGTGAAGTCTTAAATAGGTTTAGATATCTTAAGATTATTTTTTTGGTCTTGATGGACCCTAACTGCAATTCTTGGAGGGTGTCCTGGCACCAGTTTTTCCTCCAGCTGATGTAGTGTATTTTATACTTGTTTCCCTAATAACTTGTATGTAGCAAGGTGATGTCTAAAAGCACCTATTTGAGATGGAAGAATACCATGCCTAGCCATAGCTGAAAAATGTTTCAGCCCAAATTCTAGTCCTAGAATAGATTTAAGAATTAAATTATCATTGTGCCTTGCACAGAATGGAAGTGTCTCTCTGTGCTGCATGAAAGAGGTCCAGAACCATGGCTTATGCCAATGAATAGCCTAAGGTATGAAGATTATACAGGGTGATTATAGATTACATGTGAAATTTGCACATATGGAAGGTCTTTTAGATTAGACACTAATGGCATTTTCCTTATAAAATAATAAAGTAGTTCAAAAGCCCTGAACCTTTAAGGAAGTATCTCTTTGCTTAAAAATACATGACGCTGTCAAGTAAATAGTCACACAAGCATTTGGCTTTTGAGGTCGGAAAAGTTTATTTTGAAATTATGATTTATTTTTTAAATACAGTTTTTAGTCTATGAATCCTTTTCACTGAAGTAAGTACAAGTCCACAAGGAAATATAATATCTCAGTGACTAGTTTTATGGTGTCACAAATATCCTTTCAGACCCTTCTTCCTATGGAGGAAACCAACCTGTAGTCAAAATGCAGTCATGATCTTACCCTTTCCTGACATCTTGATCTCATTTCCCAGGTATCACTGGAGTCATATCTGTGCACATTATCTATATTGCATCCATCTTTCAGGGACTATCAGCAGTATATTCCCTAGGTAGCTTCAAGTTAAAATTCAATGTTGGTAACATCTTGTGATATATAATCAAATTTTCCATCTTCTCTTCCAAACTGTGAATACCTGGCACAGCAATACAGTTTTATTTGAGAGCTACTGGAATCCATTCCCTTCTATGGGGCAGAAATGCAATGCAAGCCAAATGAGAAAACAGAAGCTCTGCCTGCGAGTGCTTGAATACAGGAGCTGAAGTCAATCCACTTGTTAAAAGCAGGAAGTAAAATACATCACAGAAAGGATTGGAGGGCTGTGTCAGTGCCTGCAAATCTGAGGATGCAGGGTAGAGGCATGACAGACCTCCCCCAGGACTCCCCAGCTGCAGCAGCACTCCGGAGTATTGCTATCTCACAGCATATAGGAAACAGGGCACCTGCCCTGGCTCTGGACCCAAGGGCTCTCAGCCCCTCTGCAGCCCAGCTCACAGAGCTGCTGGGCAACTGAAGAGTTCCAGGCCCTGACCCTAAAGGCAGCCCTGGAAATGAGCTGCACGAGCTGCTACAGCCGGCACCTTCGGAAGATCCATGAACATTCAGTGCTGTTATGTCTTCCACTTAGGCTCTTAGAAGAGGCAATTGCCTGCAGAAAGGGACTACTAGAAGAGGCTGCTTCAATTTGGATTCGGGGCTTTTGAGAAGATATATGCAAAATATATGTGCATATTATTTTTTTGCACATGATGTAAGGATGTCAAAAAATAAACAAGCTTGGTTGCTGTCCTGAAAAGAAGATTGTGTTAGAGTACTAGAATAAGTACTTGCGCAGAAAGACTCATGCAGGAGGGAAACTAAAACTAGAGCAGTTTAGATACATCTTCACCTAAGCTTGGTTAAAACAAGCAAAGTTCATTTACATTTTATGTCTCCTATGCTTCAATTTTTTCTAGAGTTTCTTCCCTTTTTTTTTTTTCCCCAAATCAAAGCTTTGGATGAAAGTGTTTTTTCAGAAGTGAAAGTTTTCCCTCAAATAAGTGAAGTTCATCCACACATAGAGGACTTGCTTTCAGCAAGGCATGATGCCACCCAGCACAAGTCCTTTGAAAACTCAGATAGTGAACAGATATTATGCACAAAAATAACCTCCCCACTGAATGAACCAGCAATAATTACTGTCTTCCTCTGCCTCCTGTTTATGCAATTCTCCTGACCTGTCTAGCTCTCTCTTTCTGGCATCATCTGCAACTCTTGCAGGTTTCCAACCTGCAGGCTAGTGATGTATTTTAAAACAAGTTTCCCCCTTCCTGTGGTCTGACACATTAGCTTTGGCCCTGCTGGGCTATATCTGAATAAGAACTGAGAGAAAAGACAGAGCTAGAGGAGTGTTTTCACAGTGAAGGAAGGTGAACCACTGGGTACCAATCATTCAGGCTTGGGTTGCTCCTACAGTCTCACATGACTCAAACAGATGTGAGAG
This sequence comes from Clamator glandarius, assembly GCA_033459285.1. Classification (NCBI taxonomy): domain Eukaryota; kingdom Metazoa; phylum Chordata; class Aves; order Cuculiformes; family Cuculidae; genus Clamator; species Clamator glandarius. The sequence goes on from JAUNZM010000366.1 coordinate 1,485,438, forward strand.
CTGAGGCTCCTGATCCACAGGATGTAAAATGCAGCCCCTAAAGAGATACAGGACATGACCTTGAGATGTCAAGCTTCACAGTATTTATGGCAGATTTCCACTACTGGCTGATTACCAAGAATAATGTTTGAACTCACTAACATCTGAAGGGTAAGAGCTGTAATTAACATTTATGGGTATTTGCCTCTAGATCAGAAATAGTTTTGAGGTAGCTTTGTGCAGAAACAACACTTGCTGTCTGTGATGAAGCTGAAATATGAAGTATTCTCCTTTCTGGCCCCAAATCCATGGCCTTAGAAAAAAGTTTTTGAAAAGCCTGTTAAAATTGATTATAACAAGGCTCAAAACGATGACAGAACATGTGGAAACGTTACTTAAAAAAAGGAAACAGCATAAGTGAAACACTGTTTCAGCCTTTTATCTGTATTTAATAGCCTAATTTTACTCTATTTCCAAATTTTCATGGGTTAATAATTACATACAGTTTTTCAAAATTAGGTGAACAGGTCTCCCATGCAGTGAGACTGCAATCTTTTTTTGCTCATCCTCACAGACAATACCACAGGGGAAAGGCACAGTGGGAGCAGGAGTTGTGTAGTGGTACACGGGGAGCCTCTGAGAACAGAGGGGCTGCAGAACATTAGAGTTGCTCTGGTTTACCTCCAGCAGCTATGCCCAAACCAAACTGAGACAAAAACCAAGGCCCAGGGCTGGCACTGAGTGATAATATCCAGTTGAAAAACTTGTATGTTGCCACTTTTATGCCAGCTTGATTGTTATCAGCACCACTTCTCTGAACTTTTGTTCACTTGAAGAAATGATGCTCTTTTTGAAGGCTCCTGCTGATTTATCTTCCAAGTCTGCCAAAGGAAAAATATCAGCATTGCAAAAATGACAAATTCAGATAATAACTTCCTAATATCTAACAGTGTCAGTGTTTTAGTGTTTCACAGGTATTCATTTTCTTCTCACTTGCAGATGGAAAGATAAAAAAAGAAAATATGACATTAATTTCTCTGTACCTGTCAAAAAAAGAAAAAAGAAAAAAAAAGTGCCTTTCTTTAGTGGACATAATTTACTTGTTATTGTGAACCAGTAATTGCAGATATTGGACAGTCAGGCATGTATTATTTCATGTATTATATCTGTTAAGGATTTGTTTTTAAAATAATGAGTCTGCAAGAATTTAAATACTGTCCCAAATGAAAAGAAGCTAATCTTCTCTTACGGGAAGAAGTTGAGGGATACAAGTTAAGATACCTTTTTTAGAAAATTATATTTAAAAAATGTGACATTTTGGTTCAATAGAGAAATTTTCTAGCCCGTGTAAAACAAGAATCTGAACTGTTTGGTGAAGTGCCACCTTGTGGCAAATAATATAACCTATTTGAAACAGAAAGTCCTTCATTTTGTACACCCCGCTTGGGTGTGGGCAGAATACATTGGAATTTTAATGCCAACAATCTTGAAACCATGGTATAAAAAAATAATATGATTACTAAGGAGATATGAGATGGCTATTTCGTCTTATTTTAAGCATGAGAGTTTTGCTTTATGCTCATAGTAAATGCACTTCCTTAGTAGCTGTTAGGAAATGTAACAATCTTTTTGCTGTATAAATTAATAAATAAGAAGTACAGATGAATCCTGTCATCCAAAATCCAGCTGAAACTAGCATCTACACTTTTTGTTCATGCATGAAATAATAATTAAATCACTCTGTACTATTTAATTTAATTTTATTCTCTGTCTTTAACTATGCTGCTTATACTGACACTTACTCCTATGTATTGATTTGTAGAAAGTGTTATGAGACAAAATTCTACTTGGAGGCCTTGGGTGCAATGATATTGTTTGTAGCTACTTTTTTCTGGTATATTATCTAGTAGTCTAGAGAGAAATATTGCTTTCTCCTGCCAACTTCCATCATAACAGCCTGAGACAATTTCAGCTACAGTACAGCTTCCAGCTTCTAAACATTTTCTTCCCCTCCTTTCATGTTCCTTGATATTTTTTCTTTGGAAAAAAGTTCTTCAGCACGAGGTCTTATATTGATACCAGTAGTTTTCTCTCAACCGTTCTGGACTCAAGCAAAAAACACCACCAATAATAAACAGACAGGTTGTGCAGACAGCTTAAAATTCTTTTAGGCCTTCATCCCACCACTTCAGCCTCAAATTAAGAATATTTAATTCATTGCTTCTGTATTCTTTTGCAGCTTCCTTTGCTTCAAGCTAGAGAATACAGGTCCCTGTTATACTGAACAAGGACACTGACACCAGTAAGCTATCAGTCCTATTCCTTGAAGAGCTCTTACTAGTTATAAAAATACAAATCCGTGTTTGGGTGATTGCCAGAGGTCTTAAGGTCAGTTTCTATGTGCATGCAAACTTACTGTAAAACTGTTGTTTAGATTCCCTCCTTTGCCCACAGCATTTGAGGGGTGAAAGGAGAAAAGCAATGTGCGTAAATGAAATTGACAGTAGCTTACATTAGATTCCTCTGGGCATTAAGTATGGATTGGCAGGATGCCAAAACCAACACACATCAAGTTTTTTATTTTAAAATCTCCACACGGATCAATACAAAGTTTATTTTAGTTGGGATTGTGTTATTCTAATTCCCCCTAGTAAGCAGCATGAAGCAGATATCAAGAATGCCATTTCCCTTTACTGTAAAACAGCATCTGACAAAGCATCTGCTAAAGCTAGCACTTAAATTCTAAATGAGAGGCTAAAATTCAGTTTTGAAAGAGAAGATTCATACATTTTACCCAAATTAATATTTTGAATATAAACAACTCTATTTTAATCAGTCTTCCTTGCCAAATTATTCTTTTTGTAGTAAAATGTTTGGCAGGGAGGCATTTCTTGACAATAAAAATTATTAAGATGATAAACTGAATACACTTCATTAATAAATCTCATTTTGGGCATCAGTTCAATGCTACATCAACAAAAACCATTATTAACTGTTATTAGTGTTGCTTAGCCCTTCCACACATAGAAGAGGTGAAACTTCTGGGGTTAGTAAAGTTTCTTTAAGGTACAAACTTATGCCAGCTTCATGTTCATGCAGGTTATGATTTTACTACTCACTATTGAGAGGAGGTTAACTGGACAACCCATTGCCTGGCAGTAAATAGTGTTAAATCCAGCTGGAGGCCAGTTACAAGTGGGGTTCCCCAGGGCTCGGTGCTGGGTCCAGCCCTTTTCAATGTCTTTATCAATGACCTGGATGAAAACATTGAGTGCACCTTTAGCAAGTTTGCAGATGACACTTAGCTGGGTGGAAGTGTGGATCTGCTGGAGGGTCGGGAGGCTCTGCAAAGGGACCTTAACAGGCTGGACTGCTGGGTCCATCGGCATAAGGTTTAACACGGCCAAATGCCGGGTCCTGCACTTGGGGCACAACAACCCTAAGCAGAGGTACAAACTAGGAGAAGTTTGTCTAGAAAACTGCCTGGAGGAGAAGGACCTGGGGTTGTTGGTTGACAGCGACTGAACATGAGCCAGCAGTGTGCACAGGTGGCCATGGATTAGAAACGTTGTGACCAGCAGGTCCAGGGAGGTTCTTCTCCCTCTGTACTCAGCACTGGTAAGTCTGCTCCTTGAATACTGTGTTCATTTCTGGGCCCCTCACCACAAGAAGGATGTCGAGGCTCTGGAGTGTGTCCAGAGAAGAGCAAACAAGCTGGTGAAGGGGCTGGAGAACAGGCTTTATAAGGAGAGGCTGAGAGAGCTGGGATTCTTCAGCCTTGAGAAGAGGAGGCTGAGAGGAGACCTCATTGCCTATAACTACCTGAGGGGAGGTTGTAGAGAGGAGGGTGCTGGCCTCTTCTCCCAGCTGACAGGGGAATGGACGAGAGGGAATGGCCTCAAGCTCCGCCACGGGAGATTTAGGCTGGACATTGGGAAAAAATTTTTCAGAGAAAGGGTCATTGGGCACTGGAACAAGCAACCCAAGTAGGTGGTTGATTCACCTTCCCTGGAAGTGTTTAAGGCACAGGTTGACAAGGTGCTAAGGGGCATGGTTTAGTGTTTGATAGGAATGGATGATCCTGTGGGTCTCTTCCAACCTGGTTATTCTGTGATCCTATGATTCTACTAAATTCTTAAATCTGCCTTCGAAAATTTTTTCTTTTATGTCAAAATATCAGTTTGTAAGGGAATATTTTTCCCAAATGCTATCCTTTTTTTTAGGCAGACAACTTACAGAATCTTTCAAACTTCCAGGAAATACGGTGAATTTATTGAACAAATTATGCTACATCATACGACCAACTGCCTTTGCTGTTTTCACACTAGTACCACATTGAAGGCATAAGGTTTTCTGTTTTAAGCTTGTTTGCCATGTGTTTTTTATTCCTTACTGGAGAATTTTGCTCATGGGTATCCATGTTACTGGAATGTAGGAAAAGAGGGAAGGAATATCATTACTATGCTGTTGTGCTTCCTCTCACCTTCCTTCAAATCTTAAAGTTTGTGAAGTATTTCTGCAGATTATGCTTATATCTCTGTATGTTCTCTTCCAGTACTGTCCTAGGGAAGGTGACTAGCCATACAGCATGGCTTGGTTCATCAACATCTCTCTTGAAATAACTGAGTAAGGTTGACTCAGTCTTCATAATTCTGTTAGTACAGGAACTAGTTCTCTAGCCCTGGTAAGTCCTCTAGTACCCCCCGTACTCTGCCATCATCTTTCCTCTAGCTGTATCTCTTCCCATCTCACAGATCTTATTCCAATTCCTAATTTTCTGACTTAAGCATATGGCATTTTATTAAAAGCTTTAGTATCAATGTGATTCCTAATTAAAAATCAAAGTAATCTATTAAGCTGGCTAGCATGGTCTACCTTAGATAAATCTGTGCCATATTTAATTCCAATTGTATTTTCATGGTTTTAGTTGGATCCTGTCATGTTATCAAGTCTAAATTAATAAGCTTGTTATTATACAGAACATTTTACTTTCCATTCCCTACAAAGTATGGCTGCTCTCAATTGCACAATACTTTGACTGACCTAATAAAATTATTCAGACGCCTTACAGATGGACTTACAGTTTTGTAAGTAATTTTTAAGTTCTTGGATGGAAATTACCTACTGTCTTGATGTAGGTACGTTGCTTAGTTTCTTTCTTGTAAGGCAACTTCTGTTTCTCATTCCATAAGCCTTTTATTCTTTCTGTACAAGATCCACATAGTTCATCTTCTTGAAAACAGAGGTGAACTATCACAGGCATAGACAAATGTACCTGAATTGTGTTAATCCACATATGATGCATTTCATTTATGTGGTCAAAGAAGGTTTTCAGTGTTTCTTTTCCAAGGGTAATACAGCTTTGGCAAATTTAGTTTTATTTAGAAAATTCCTTTTCTGTCTGCATTATCTATTCATTTACTATTATCTGGTTAGAATCTGATTTGATCCTTCTGAATTACTGTGTCTGAACTCAGTAGTTACTGTCTACTAATTCATTTTTTAGAAGAGAAATAAAATTCAAAAGCCAAATTCATCAACATTCTTAGTTGCAGGGGACATCTAAGAGGCCTAATAATCCTTTTTTTCTTTTCCTTTTTTTTTTCTTTTTTGGTTGGGTAATACAATCACTGCAATCTAAGTCAAAACAATAAAAATATGACATTTTATTAGGCCCGTAACTATTTGTGAAAAAGAATTATTACAAATTACATCCATGGATCCCTTAGTATCACTATCAATATTTATCCGGTGAGGAGACAATTTTTATGTAACTTATACAGTTCTAATTTGTATGAGAGTTCCTGTCTGACAACACTTTAGAGATCTCCACTCATATCCAAATCTGAGGCTCCTTTCAGTTTTTCCTTAATGTTGCCAACCCTTAGCTACTTATATTATGGTTGCTTTTGCCATGGTCATCAGTTCAACATGAACTTAGCTCTGTTTTCTCATAATTTCCATATAAACGTTGGAGCTGACTTTCACACAAACCTTATATAGGTAAACCTTCATAAAAACATAGAGCAAAATTCACAGGGACAAGTAACATCACATGCTTCATAACTGCTGTGCCTGGGACTTCTCAGTTAGTACTTTTTTCTGTTCTTTTATTTCCTCTCTTCGCCCTGTGACTTTCGCTACCTGTTCTTGCCTCCACAGAACAACTGAACGCCTATGGTTATCACACATTCAATTTTCTGATGTGTATAGTGTTTAATTCTTTTTCTTAGTTTTCTCATATGCTGGCCATTTAAGATTTCAAATTTACAACAGTTTTTTCCCCAACAGATTAGCTCAGGAGCAAATACCACACATCTTTAATGAATGGCTGGAACTTTTTCTCCACACCCAGATACACTTTGGAGTACTGCCAAAAATGACCAAAGAAAGAAGGACTTGAAAGTCTTCTGTCAAGAATCAGCCACATGCACAGCTCTCCACTTTTTTCCTCCCTCTAATTATTGTGCTTGTTGTTCCCTTTCTTTTTAAGTCTGTTATAAAATTCTACCATGTCTCTTTCATTTATCTGTGGCAGTTGTAATTAGCAGACAGATATCATTCTCCAACCTGTAAGACTTATGGCCCATCCAAAACCTGAGTTTATGCTTTTGCTTTAAGGATGGAATGGCATTAATGGCTAGTGTATTCTTCACAAGATCTGATTTTCCCTTGCCATTTCCCTTTTGCTATCAAGCTGCTGTATGCTTCTCTTCATTCACTAAAGTAAAAACACTTTACAAAGGAAAGTCTATTATCTGCATTTTATAAATGAGTCACAGAGGTAAAAATACGCTAGCTAAGAACTTTTAGCCGGTCAGTAACAGAGCTAAGAATAAAATCCAGGTCTCTTGACCCCAATCCAAATTACATTGGATCACTCTCCTTTAATCTATTGAAATCACTAAAGTGGATGACTTGTGAAGTTGCTACTCAGCACAAGCAAGAATGGCAGAAACAGGCATTTAAGTTGAAATCCAGGCCATGTACATGGAATACTGGTTAGCTAGACTGTAAGTAAAACCAAGAATACAACCTAATAAGCCCTTTGTTTAATTCACTTTTGTGCTGTGTGTGCCAAAGTAGAACATTTTCTTCCTAAATATCAGTTATTTGTATAAAATAGTTTTCCATGCCTCATACTTTGAGTTAAGGTAGTAATTGATGTTCCACTTGGCTAGCCAAGAGTATTTGTCTTCCTATTAACATAATTTTCAATATTTAATTTGCACATCTCCTTGCAACTGAATAAGTGTGCTTTGAGCATACATGCGACTCACTGAAACCATCAAGGTTAGCACTGCACGTAGAAGACATGGCTGGAAGGAGGAGATAAATCGTCCTTGCTTTTGCCTAATAATTTAATGCGTAGGACAGCTGCCTCAGTCTGAAGGAGCTCAATCCAAATCACTTGCTATTTCTGTTGAAGCTGGAGTCACCTAGACAGATCTTGACTTTATAGTCTGACAGATAACTAGGTTCATGATGTGGGATTCAATAGTCTGAACCCAGGAACATGTCTGTGTGTCAGCTAATGACTGCTAATTCAATAAGCCATCACAGGAAGACAGACAGATAATTTATTGATACTGAGTTGTAATGAAAGAGAAGTTTCCTCAAGCCCTATGTCAGGCCATAAAGACAGATATCAATTTTTTGTTCTGCTGGCTCATATTGAAAACATTCAACAGCAGTTGCATATGGCTGTTTTTCCAAATCTATTCTACAGCCTGATGCCCAAGGCCTTCTCTTGAAGAGATGAAGGTTTGAATTCCTGCAGAAAAGAACTGAAGGAAGGTCTCTCATTTCTGGAGAGACTCTCCTGCCGTGATTGTAGTAGGAGAGAGAAAAGGATCAAGAGAGTGAAAAATCAAAATAAACGAAGCCTGCTATCGGCTGTCCTTTCAAATGAATGTGCCCTTAAGGAAGCTGTGTTTGACTATAAAGCTGAAATGTCCAAATGATGGGGTGGCTTCTTGGTCATGAATCTCTTTTCATGGGTCTACCTAAAAATAGCAATAAGATGAAAACTATGTTCTGCGAATAAAGCTGAATTTCAAACACACAGTTCCCCTCAGAATTCTATTGTAGCTCCCTGCCTGGCTATTATGAAACACATTTCCACTCACCTAGACAAGATGGCCACTTCTATTTTGTATTCTGCTTCTGGCCCATTCTAAACTTGATTTTTTTTCACAGAAGTACCTCATTAAAGAGTTCTAGGTATAAATGTCAGGTGACATTGGCTGTCAGCAAGTTAAATAAGTTTTACCAGATTTTACAGAAATAAGTGTAAAGAAGACTTGAAGGTGAACCCTGAAGAGTTAGTGGAATTCTATTAAAATCAACACAGAATTAGTATTGCAAAGGTGATTTATTGATGTCTAAGTGTGAAAGAGGACATGAAGCCTGAAGCAAACATATCAAGACAGCTGACAGTTTATGCTCTTTATTTCAAAGCAGATGGATGACCACCTTTTATAAAATAAAACAGAATTAACAGTTTCAGTTAGATTCAAAAAAGTGCCATCTCTTCAAACAACAGACTGGCTTGGTGTTATACCATCATAATCATCTGAGTAGTGCTGATACTGGTCAGTCAGAAGAGGCTGGTGCAACTCATCCTTATTTTTCTTGACACGTACAATGCATGCAGCAACAGCAAAGATAATAGCAACAAGAATAAGTGCAGTCACTATTGCGATAGTTATCATTTCTGTGACACGGAGAGCTCGACCTATAGGGAGGAAAGCAAAATGAAAAGTTATTAAAAGTCAATATCAAATAAATGGATAAACATCAGAGGGACAGACCAAAGCTCATTGAGTCATCAAGTAGAACAAGTTTAAATTTTGGTTGATAACATTGGTTTCAAAATATGAGTAAAGTTCAGTCTTGCATTGCACTCTAAAAACAGACCTGTACCCTACTTCTACTATCTGGTTTGTAAGAGTTTTGAATTCTTGGTAATAATATAATGAAAGTGTATGTTATAGGAATAAGGATCTTCTGCAAGGTTTATATCTAGTTGAGAACACCAAAAATTGGAGTAGTTTAAGTGTCATGCAGGAACAATATATAATCAGTAGCGATTGAAGTGTACTAAATCCCAAACACAACTTTTTTGGAAAGCTGAGGAAGAAAAGAACAATAGATCTTTATAGAGGAATCAAAAATTGTTTGTGAAATTTGAACCAGCTTTGTTACATGCTGCATAGCCTTAAAGGAAGAAAGACAAAATAAGAAAAAAAAAACCAGAAGCATCTAGGTTGGACAGTTTACCTGGCCATTCAACTTCATAGCTGTATCCCAGGTTTTCTGGCGCAGTAACAAACATTTCGTTATTGGTAACTGGAGGCCAAAAAGGCACCATATTGTACTGTCGGTTATGTCCAATAGGGGCATTCTCCAGTGGGTATGTTGAGATATCTATATTTGAAAGTCAAATGACATTTCTTTAAATAAAATCAAAATAATTTACACTACTTCATTTTTCCCCCGAGTAGTGACTCAGGGTTTCCAGTTCATCACTTCTTTTTTTTCCTAACCTATGTTAATCTAGAAGGGTTGATTTTCCAGTGTGATAGATCTAGAATAGAGGGTTCTGCTCTCTCCAAAGGCAAGACCACCAATGATATCTCATTTTTTAACAAAAGACACCAGTAAATGGTAAAATTTTTGGTTTGTGTTGGGCTTTTCATTTCTTCTTGTATAACAATCAATGAATATATACATATGGAGGACTTGGAAAACATTTTTGCTACAATCTGTCTTTGTCTGACTATAACAGTGATGAAGAGCTCTTTCATGCAGTTCAGGAGGGCAGCTGATATGAACTACAGTGAATTTTTTTTGCAATGTTGTCATAAATCAGGAGGAAGTCAGCTGAAGCAATAAAATTAAAAAAAAAAAACAAAACAAAAGAAAGAAAAATATCCATCTAGATAAGATGATGCAAAAGCTTGTGATAGGTTATGTAAGTACCACAAGGCAATACAATTGATCTCTGATAGCTGATGTGGGAAAAATACATGAAGCAGGTTGTGGAAGCTTCACAAAGACTTCTCTGTTGTGCAACAGTAGCTGTCCTTTGTAGAAGAGGGAAGAGGGTTCTGGGTTTCCCTAAGAGGAATACAGTCAGTGCTTTATGCAGACTAATGCCCAGACCTTAGGGTTACATTGAATTCTCTTCCTAATTCACTGATGCAAATTTCCTTCCTTCTTATTTTCCATTTTTATTTCTCTCCTTGCAGTTCCTTTCTTCTGTCCTTCCTTCCTACCTCTCTTTCACTTCCTCCATTTTTCCTTCTCACTTCTCTTTTCAGAGTTAAAGGAGCAAGGACAGCAACAGTGACCATCCTTTGAAAGGATGTGGCAATTGTAATAGGATACTGGTCAATGTGAATAGTGAGGATGTGCAAGACATCTGATCTTGTCAGACAAGAGGAAGCATAGATATTTTAATCCACTCAATGATGTTATGTCCATGAATTATTTGGACCTTCCATGGCTACACTGTCTTTGCTCTACAGAAACAATATATTTGTACAATTTGTTTTCTTAAATTGTGCCTGGTATCCCTGGCCAAATCCATTCACAGTCAATGAGTTGAAAATGGCTATCAGTGGGGTGAGGAAGGGAGCTTACTAGTTATTACTGTGTCCTTTTTAACTGTACTAACTGCTATAATTCCCATCCTCTCTCCTAAACTTAGGGGCACCTTGCTGCCCTACAAAAGGTAGCTGAGCCCCTGTGACTACAAAGACTGACTGCCACCCATCCTGCTTCTGTCCATGAATACATCTTACCTGCAGAATATCTTCTCAGCCACTCATCAAAAACAGCATCTGTAAATGTGTGCAGGAGGACAAAAATGGGATCGTTTGGTGATAAATGTGTTTGTCCTCCTGTCCCATTCAAAAATAGATGAGCCAAGTTGTGAAGACTTCGAACCGCTGGGTCGTATTTCCCTGAAGGATCACTGTACCCTGCACATACAAAGAAGAACAAAAAAATCCCGGTGAAGATTTTGTTTAGAAGCTGCAGTCTCAGCTGGATACTTTTTTCTCTGAAAGTCTGTCATGTGGTTGTGTTGCTCTGCTTAACCTGAGCAAGTAGCTAATTCTCTGCCTACTGGAATTTGAGAAATGTCCATAGCATGCATAATTTTAAAATTCAAATAGTCTTTACAAAAGAATGCTGAGGACGTGGAGTGTACACCTGCTGGGATCTAATGTGAAAGTGGCCAAGATAAACAACATCATGGCGTGAAAATAAGCATATATATTTGGGACCTACATATCTTCATCAGAACTGAAATAGCTGTGTGCTGCTTCTAACTGCTGTCATAAGTGTGTGTATGTTGCCACCTACCCAAATGAGCCAGCTGTTATGTTTCCACACATTATTTCCATGCTTACTGCAAACACAACTCAGCAAGTTTCACATGCTCCATTTTTTTTCTCTGAAGATACTCTGTGTAATTCCATTAGTACCAAACACCTAGTACTCTCATGTCAGATGTCAGAACCTGAAGTGTCAAGAAAATCTTTCCTGCTTTTAAGGTACAGCCAGACTTGTCAGAGAGGGGATCGTACAGTTAATAGGCTAAAGCTAAGTTTAGGTACCTAGATCTTGATATCCGATTTTTCAAATGTGGGAAGCTTCCCAAATTTTCATATATATATATATGGTTGTTGGTGCAGATTCCTAGTTTTTTTCCTAAAGAGAAATAAAACAGCGCATAAACTCCCCGTCATAGGAATTATGCCTTTTCAAAAGAGCCAGAGGATCTACTGGAGGTCTGACAGGGATCAGAACTGCCACTTCATCATCTTTTCTCATGAACACTAGTCTTTCTTATTAAAAAAATCTGGATTAAAGTGCAGAAGCAGTTGGCAGGATGGTGGCTAAACAACACGGATCAAATCTTTAGACTGGTTTTTGTTTTGGATAATGTGTATTCAGAGGCCAGTGACTGAAAATTTCATTTTAAATGTGCACAGAATAGACGAGAATAGAGTTATATGGTGCAGGGAGAGGAGCTAACATGACTAACAGCAAATCCTGTAACCAGGTCTCATTTACTACTTCAACTCCATTTCATTAAGAACTGCCAAGGCTTATGATTTGTTTTGTTTTCTTTCATTCATTTTAATCCATATAAAAAAGTAACTTCTATGAGCACTTATTTTCTTCATTTAAGGATGAAACTGCTTCCTTTTCCTGGCAAAGGATACTTGTTCTTAGCAACGGCAATCTATTACTAGGTTAAAGGATGTCAGCTAGTTTCTACATAGTATGGCAGTGACAGACTTTTAAGGCTTTTACGCGTTTAAAGAACTGACATAATCTATAAAGTAATTTACACAGAACTTATTTCCTCTTTATACTAAGCTAATACTTAATGCTAAGACCAATGTGTCTTAGTCCAATATCTGCTTTCAAACTTATACTTCAATCAGGAAAAATAGAAAGCCTGCTGTCTTGACTTATTTGGAGAAGTTCTAGATCCTTTTATTTGTCATATTTACCTTCTACTGTGTTACGAAAGCTGTCTGTTGAATTGGAATAGAAAGGAGGAGTGTCAAATACACCAACTTCCAGGCACTGAGCAACATCCTCAGGCTCTGGGAGACGCTGTACCATGGGCCGTGCAACATTTCCAGCAGGATTTCTTCGGATGGGACCACCCTCAGTGCCTAGGGGTGGAGAGAAACCGGGAAAAAATGTTGATGCACAACAACAAACCACAGAATGTATCCTTTTAATGACTGAACCACAGGGAAAAAAGATCCCTTCTAAATGGCACTTAAACTGAATGAGTGTGTTAGTTCCTCATATCAGGCAAAGAATCTGAATCTTACTGGAGTCCTATATGCTGGATCCTTTGCACCAGGATTTATAAATTTCTCTAGAAGCAATTTTGGTTCTGTAAGTGTTTTGGGGAAATTTTCTATAGTTTTTCAATGTAGTTTACTGAGAAGAACCAGGATAAAAGTTTTGAGGATATCCTGTCAGAGTTGTTTGGGAAAGGGCTATAATTTTTTTGTAGGAGGCTAACCCAGTATAGTGTTTTTTTCCCTGTTTTTTCCCTAATTTCAATGAAGATACTGAGTTGTAACTTGAAGGTGATGAATGTATGAGTATCCTGTTGGGATTTTTTTTGCTGTTGTAGCTGAGGTAGATGTGTTAGCATCCAGTACTCTTCATATTCAAGACATTCTCCACATAGTCAACACAGGGATGTGTTAGGTGTTCTCCTTTTGAGGACAGAATTCCATGGAGTTGATAAATGCAGAAGGAAGAAGAAAACTTAAGCTTCAATTAAGAAATTACACTGCCAGATTTAATTATTTGTGGCACTGAAGATAAGTAGATACTGTATAAGAAAGGAAGGCAAAGCATTTAGTGCTTCCTCAGCTACAAACTCCTTATCAAATTTTGAACTGTTTGGTATCTCAGTGAAAGACAGATAAGTATGTACTGTCTCAGAATAGTAATAAAAATATGATCAACAATATTAAAAAAACATTTTAAGACTTTTTGCCTGGGAGAAGCAATTGTAGTGTAAAGTATTATGTTTATTTATTCTTGAAAGGATTTTCTTTCCAAATATCTGCCAGGAGTCATACTCACTGTTACAGATGGTTCCCAAAGTTTCGTAGTCTTCTATATTTTCACATATCACTCGCCACTGGGAGAAAATTGAGTTCTGACTGATAAGTGAGACATCAAAATTGCTTCTAGCACCCATCAAGTCATCTGAGCAGATGTCACAAGTGTTCTGTCCTGTTGCAAAGTTCCAGTATGGCAGTCCAAAATTAGGGTCCTGCAACATGTTCTAAACCACATAAATATGATGTTAATACATTTGTGCAACAGTTAGTTGTAATATTTACTGCTAGAAGTATGCTAAAACCAATTAAATACATCTTCAAAGGAGTCCAAGTTCTGCCTCATGGAGGAGAAGAGCTCTATGGAAAAACCTATTGAATCTATTTTTAAAAGTTCAATTGTTTTTCAGGTTGATATTTTAGTTTAACAGAACAGGTAGTTGGACTATCCAATGGAGTCATGGATCTTTCTGTTAAGACAGTACCTCTTCCATGAAACCGTACCATGAGTAGTAAGACACACTACTTAATACTGATACTCATTTTTCCAAATATTTTTCGTGGCCTGTCAACAACAGCAGTATTTGCAGCACACAGAATAACATAAGCCAACTGTAGAACAACTGAGCAAATGGAAAATTTAGGATTGCCAGCTCTTGAAATTGTCATTGTTTTGTTCTAGTATGGGTTGGAGTTGAACAGCTTTTTATTGTGTCCTGGTTTCCAATATTTGTACTGGAAGCCAAATTAGATATACTAGCCGTGGGGCACTAACATAATTAGGAATATATATTAAACCACCAAGATATAGAACTTCTCAGAGCTTCCACCTAATGAGATGTTACTGAGACCAAATATGAATTTTTGAAGGAAGTTTGTGTCTCAGCCTGACACAGAGCCCTTGAAGCTAGTGGAAACACTTGTAGGGTTTTCAAAGGCTGTTTCATCTCGACCTTAAAAACTTAGTTCTTTCTTCTTTACGAAGCACGATGGTCCAGGAAATAATCTATTCCTTTTATGGATAGGTCCACACAGGGAAAGTGAAACAATAGAATCACTGATCTATGGAACACAGTATATCAAAACACTAAGTTCTCTAACAAGTAAGTCACATTATTCAAATAAAATCTGTTTCTAAATTCGCAACCCCTCTCTGTGGTTGTTTTCTTTAGAATTTCTGATGCTTTTATTAGTCTACCTTAGTCAAGAATCAAGACTTTGATATGAAAAATAACACTAGCAATAAATTTTGTTGGTCCAGTAAAATGCCTCCTATGCATTATCTTGATTTGTATCTATTTTTACAGAAGACTTTTATTTAACTTCTATGACTTCTATTATTCTGATTGAAAAATTATTTTTAGTGTCTGTGTAACTATGACAATCTAAATTCTAAATGCACTCTAAGGTTTAGCATACATAATGGGTTACAGAAATTGAAGCAGAGTTATTTCAACATGTGAAAAGAGCTGTTATCATTTTTGCCTCTTTGAATATGAGGAGTGGTTCTTCAACTGTACAAAACCCAGCATGAACACATGACTTAGCATTAACATGAACTATACCTGCATGTCTCTCTCAAGCTGCAGTAGATGGTACCTGTGCCACGTGACAAAAGCTGGTCCCTCATGGGAGAAATCAATTCCTCCAAAACTCTGCTGCCCTGGGCCAAGAAAAGTCTTCCTAACAGAATAATAATGAGACCACACAAAGTAGTTATAAATGGAAATATTTTCAAATTGGGGTGTGTTGCCATCTGGTCCAAATATTTCCTCACGTCTTCTTGTGGCAATAACAATGTCAGGGTGAATTGTCACCTTGGCTTGATGTAAGGCATTCACAAAACGCCTCCTTTCTTCTGCACTCAGATCCAAAAGATTCCTTCTGACTGTGAGGATACAGAAGAAATAAGTTACCAAAGTAACAGACACTCAAGTCTTATCTCACAGACCTAATTTATTTTGCTCCAAATAATTCCAGGCAAACCCCTTATTCCTTCAAGCATTAATCCATTTTTTATTGGGGCAATTCAAAGAGAACTGAACATAAATAGAAAATGTTATTTATTGTCAGAAAGGTTGAGCCAAATAAAAATAAAGCCTGAAAACTTGCAGGTTTAATGGTTCTAGGAGTATTGTTACAGATTATCCTTTCATCCTGTCAGAAAAATGACAGAAAGTTCTTTGTCATACATACCTTTCACAATTTCACTCAGTATACCTAAGGTTTCCTATGAGAATGCTTTACAGGAAAAGAATACTATATAGCAATTTATAATAATTAGAAGCTCTACTGCTTGACATTTTAGTGAAAAAGTACATATATTATGCTTGAATTTTTGTAGGAAAAATGGCAAATTCACCAGTGAATTGTGAATTTCACATCTGTCTTTAGTATCATTGCCTGCTGTTACAACAGCAATTTATTAGTCCTTTTTAGCAGTAAATCTCAAAGCCATTAAAAAATACCATTAGCCATATATAGACAGTGAAACAAGGAAGAAAAGTGGCTTATTAAGTACCAGTATATTAGCAAAAGGAACAGAGTCCATATCACTTCAGTCCCAGTCCAGCACTCTTTCACCTGGGCTGAGAAGATTTCAGGCCAAGTTTAGACTAAGATGTAGGCAGAACTCCTCATAGCTGTTCTATAACATGCACTAATTTTCATTATAAGGAATACTGTAAAATCCATAATTGTCAAAATGACTGATAGGCTATGTTGATATGAGAAACAAAGGTCTTCAGCTTGAATCAATATGAAGAATAAAATAAACTAAATCTCACTAGAAATAGTTGTTCCAGTGGTGGATATTTTAACCTTCCTGAATTTTATAGAAATACATTTTTAAAGTATATATTTCATCTGAGGGCTCTGTACTCTGAAACATGCTGTTCTTTTTTGCAGAACTCAACTGGTATGCTAGCCCTGGCCACTGAAGGGTTGTGATTTTTTCTTTTATTTTAAGCTGCATGTGAAAAACTATCCATCTAATTTTGATATATAGACTTAAACTTTTCATTTTTCAAAATATTTACCTGAAACACAATAAAAATTTTTGACTATTATTAAAATTAGGCATGAATTTAGAATAAATGAAGACACCAAACTGCATTTTATAGCTATCTTATATGGATATGCCATCAATAATACAATAATTATTTCTAAAGTCTCAGCAGCTGGGGCCAACTCTATGGCTCGACATAACTGGTGGCCTCCATGTGAAAACTTCAAGCATAATAACAAGCTAATTTCTCCTATTTTAAACTCATGTTGTTATTAATGATAAATCTTATTTGCTTAGCTTTCTACTGAATAGTAAAGGATTTAATAAGTAAGAAAAGTAAAAAATACTCTTTTATATCCTAGAAAATCAGATAAGGTTGATTTTGGCCTATCTCAGGATTTACTTTGCTAAGGTTTTCTGTGTGTTAACATTTATTTCTTGGTTATTTTTCAGTTATCATCATTGTGTTGATGAGAACAGGCCAGATGATCACACCGGGCAGCCTGGCTTAGCAGTCCCAATTCATGAATCATACTTTCTGCTTTTGAGTTTGCTTCTTGGAGCTCAAAAGATGAATAAAATCCTAAGGTCTTTCCTAGAGCCCTCAAAGAGTTAATTTTTAAGGAATATTAGTGTTAAGATTTTTAATTGGTAAGTAGTCCTTTGTTAACCATTGCAAGAACATGCATTAATTCATAGAGTATTTCCTAGCTGGTGAAAATAATGACAGTACTTATTTCTGTTTCTGCAGCAGGCACTCCACATTTAGGCTAGAGACTTGTTTCTCATATCAACAGAGCCTAGCACTTATTCAAGAGATTACAGATTTTACAACATTTGAATAACACCTTTGAACTTTCTCTAATAATGACTGAAACGAGGATCTTTCCCCAAGCCTGCTTGTCTTTTTCAATTTACCAACAATATTCAACATTTTTATGGTCCCACAAGGATTTCATAACCATTTAAAAAAATTAGGCATCTGTTTACTGATATTCTGGACTAAACTGAAACTGTAGAACTCTCAGAAAGGTCCACTATCCCTGTGCTGATTCATTTGAACAGCTCTCAGTCATGAGTTAAGATTTTAAAAACATTAACAGCAGATTGGTTAGTAAAAATTTATAAAGCCAGGTACATAGTTTAGAAATTACTAATTTTGAATCAAAAAAGCTGCCAACACACCCAAAGTATTTACAAGACACTAACCATGATATCTAGATATGTATTATTCACAGACATGCTCACAAACACACATGTGTCTATATATATGCTGTTTTACTATTAAATAATTCAAACAAATACAATTATTTCAACTTAGAAGTTCTATTCTTTAATGGACTTCATCCTAATCCTGCGCTAACTATGGGGTTTTTTTATTCCTTTTATTAGAGGGTAAATATAGTACAAAAGCTCCCTTAATAATAATGTAAGGGCCATTTTATATTATAAAGAAAAGAAATATACTAAGTACATTTAGATGCAAACACTGCCAACAGGCAATCTTCATGTCATGTTTCTGATGTGCTTACCTATATTAATTCGCTGGCTGCAGGTAGGTCCAGTCCAGCCAGGGCGACATGATCCACAGTTGAAACCAGAGAAGTTACCGTTGCACCGACAGGTTTGGTTGAAGAAGCGTATGGGCCATTGCTCACGGTCATCCCTCCCATCATGGATGTACTGTGGGCCATGGGGTCGTGAATCAATTGTCACCTGTACGCAGCGGCCTCTCCCTGTAGACACACCACACCGGTCAGTACCTGGCCCAAAGACAGGGAAATAGTCTGGGCAACACATGCCACTCCTCAGGGACTCGACAGTAGTGCACTGGCGAGGGAACTGAGCTCTAGCTTGGCCAAACATGCTAAGAAGCCATGGCAAGGAAACTAGCAGCAGCACTGGATTCTGCATGATGGTGAATCCAGCAAAGCTGGCTCCTTCTGAGAACTGGCAGTCCACACACAACGACTTCTTCTCTCCTGCAGTGGGGCACCCAGTTCTCTCTAGAAAGAAAGAGAGAGAAAGAGAGAAGAATAAAACCAAGTGATACAAATATCCCTGTTACTCCTTCCATGCCAGAAAGCATCTCCGAATCCTGCACTTCAATACTCTAACTAGAAAAGTGACTGACTACCGATGCTAATGCTCTTCTCCTCTCTTATTATCTGCACAAAAAATAGTTAGTTACCTAGAGCTACTTTTGTGCATTGACTTCTAAATCCTTCCTGAATGTCCGTTCAGGTTGTATACCTGCCAGTCAGATTTACTTCACTCTCACAAAATACTAAAACCTAATGTGCTAGTTTTTTGAAACTTTTTTCCACCATCACACCCTGCCAGACACCCAACTATCCCTTCCCACCCCCCACACTTCATGACTCTCTTTTCTGTAGTTAACTAGTGTATCTTGTTCTCTACCGAGAAGTTCCTCTCTGTGTTCACTTGCTGTTCTAATGGCACCTCCACCAGAAAGTGAAGATAAAATGCATCTTGATTATACCTGTTCTCTCTGTTTCGTTCCTCTCCTTTTCTGAGATCCAGTTCTATTTCTGCACCTCCTACAGCTGTGTCTAGCCCAAAATAAGCACTGCTAATTTCTCCCCTGGTTCAGTCTGCTTACTAATCCTTTTTCTGCCAACACAGTATGGCTTGGCCTCACTCTCCTTCTTCTATTAATCCCCTTTCTACTTCAGTGCATTTCCCTGGACTTTAAGTACTTGAACAGCACATGATTTCTTTCATGCTTATCTCCTTGTGATTTTACAAGTTTTAGCAAAGGTCAGAGACAAATACTTGAATTCAAAACAGAACAACAGTGAAGGTTTTTTCTTTTTCTTTTTTTTTTTAAATTACTTGCTAAGAAAGGGTCACTTGAAAACAGACAAAGAGCACTGAGTAAATTCACATCTAACAGACATTAAAAACAAAAACCAATTCTTCAAATGGCATTTTCAAGATCAGGCTTACATGATAAAGATACATTATTTAGAAAATGAAACAGTCCAATCTTAAACTTACAGTTTAAATTTTCAGTTTAAGTATTTATTTTGATAATCAAATAAAAAGACAATGGACATACTGGCGTACCCTGAAATGCTAAATTCTGAGCAGGTGTTATGAAAGGTAATGAAACACAGAAAGACAAAACCCCCCCAGTTTCTGAAATGAACAAAATGCTTCTCATTTCTTTGCAAGGACAATTTCCACTGAAGAGAACTGGCCTTACTCAAGCTCTCACTCCCTTTCTAATCTATCAATAAGGATGACTTTCAGTGGGTGAGGATATTGTGTCAAGAAACAGCTTAACTGGCACCAAGACAACACTTTAACAAGTTTTCTGGGAAAAGGTTCAATCACAATCTAACTGACATAAAGCAGAAAATGGATTATCTACTTTTTATTCTACTTCTCTATATACAAGTCAAAATGTGAGAATGTACCGAATTCTTTCAGGGCACAGAAGTAGGGTTTTTTGTGCATTTATTCTTACCTGCCCACTGTGGACCACAGTGAACCTTACCATCTGTGGCTTGTATAACAAAACATGCTATAGCTTACTTCAGTGTCAGACCAAGACTTTCACTACACTCCTTCATATCTTTAATTCATTCTCCATATCTTTAATTCATTCTCCATTTGCAAACAGGAATATTTGATAATGTTTAAATGAAACTCTTTCCTTTTCTAGCTTTCATTTTGTTCTTCATTTGAGCCTATTTCCTCTTCTTTACTAGCTTATTCTATACCCTGCTTCCTTCCAAGTTTAAACCTCTTCTCTTTGAACATGTCTTTTGGGACACATGTGATGCAAATTCATCACATCAGATGGTAAACCAAAACTCTCGAGATTTTTATCTGAAAAGAACTCCCAGATCAAAGAAGTATACACATTTTAGCTATGAATATTCAGCAAATACAAAAAATTCATAGTAAGATTAGAAAGGAAAAATCCTGCTCCTTAAACAAAGCCCTGGTAAAAAGTCAAACATATATACTGACTGGCATTGTCTGACATCATAAAACTTCACCTTATCATGGTGGACATGATGTAGACCTTTTGTAAGCCTTTTGTGTAGCCAGCACCTATGAATTTTGTTCTGATAATTACTAGAGCTGCGCAGCTGAGGGTCATTTCCCTTCTTTGGCCCCAGATACTCACTTGGGTTTCCTGCTGGAAGTCTTGCTGAATGGTTTGGCATTATGCAATCTCTTCTATACTCTTTATTTTGATATTGTTTTCCTGAAAGACTGCTTCTCACCTACTGTACCTGGAAATATTTGACCTCAGAGATTATCCAAATGCACAACATCTGTTTTTCTGTTGTTGGGTTCAGAAAGGGCTTGTCCACGTAAGTGAGGTAATGAAGAAAACTTTTATGTGTGAACCCCTTGCTCAGTATTTGCCTGTGTGGACTGCAAGTCCTGTGAACAGAGTTAGTTAATATGCTAGATATTGTTTGCACAGTTTTTGTTGTGTAAACATTAGTTCTTGTTGTTGAGAACAGGTCTTTATACAGTTATATGAGGTCTGGCTGTGGACCATAGCCTAACTTACTGGAGAATGTTATGAAAACATAGCTAATTCTATTTATGCTTGAGTGGTGATGAAAGCTGATATGCTGGCTCTGTCTTACCTCATGCTATTAGCCATACATATGGTATTTACTGAGTGCCCAAGTTTTACAAATTCTTTAGATGATTATGTACTGTGAAAGCTACTGTAGTTTGCTAAGATTTTTATTCCTCAGTCTCAAGATATGTACAAACACTCTACAAAAATTAGCTTTTGTCAACTTTACCTAAGTTGCATGGGAAGTAGTTTAGTGTTATTACTGTTATTTGTCTATCACCTCTTGGTGTGATGACAGCATACTGCAAGTGTTTCTTAACTCTGTATTGGAGTAATCAAGTGGATGAATTTGGCAGCAGGCAAATGAGCATCTGAAATGAAGGCACAACTGTGGTAACCATCATCACAATCTTAAACTTCCTAGAGTTTCAAATCAAACAGTTTCATCTTCAGCTAATGTAAACGGATCCATGATTTATATCACCTGTGAATCTTGGCTAGGTCTTTGATGCCTTAGAGTATTTGTTAGTTATTAATGTTGTATTTTTCTTTTTCCTTGTAAGTAGCAACATTAGGCAGTATTTTCATAAATAAGCCAAATCCTCAGTTTACAGGGCTAGCTTTAAATTGTTTTAAATTTCTTTTTTCCCTCTCAGTAAAAGAAAACAGTGTTGCTTTTATGGAAAAAGCAGAGCTAAATATAACTTGTATGAGAAATGGGGACTTTGAAGAACTAACCTTCTGTTTCTTAAACACAGTGGTGCAAACACAAATGTTCAAAAAACTTGGGTTTATATATGAATCCAAATGCTATACAGGATCTCTCTTCGTGAAAAGCAAGTTACAAGAACATACATAATTCTCAGTGTCTAGAAGTGAAAACATGAAAATATAATTTTACAGAGTGAATCTATACGTATTATGTCATAAACTTCAAAGACAGTGATTTTTAATTCACTGGTTTCAAAAAATAGTAAAAATTAGTTTGAGAAGGCCTTGTCATCTTTTCATCTTAACTGGCAAATATAATTACAGATATTTATATACAAAAATGACATTTTTGTTCACTGAACATGATATATGATTCTAGTGTTTTATAAAGTGATTATTATTATTGTTGACACATACGGCTCAATTTTACTTTGCTGTATAGACACGTGTAGATAAAATGAGGTTTATTAGAAGTGCAGTCAAGTTGTCAGGGGATGAGTACTGGAAAGAAGACATTTCTGACAATCATCTTGAAAAGTCAGTTTGCATTTTTCCTTTAAAGGAGTTACCTGGGATAGCAGGTATGCTAGAATTTGCTGCTGGATCACATATTATTGCAACAGCTTTAACTCAGCTTGAAAATACCAGTATTTCTTGAGATGTGTCATAAGCTGTGATGTATATACTGAAAAATATGAAAAAACATTTTTTTTCTGCCTAAATGAGACTTTCATACCAGAAGTTAAAGAATTAAGATCATTTTAGCCATACCTCCTTCTCTTCTCTCCAAAGAAAGAAAAAAGTTCAACTGAAACAGCAAAGCTGCTCGTAAGGACATCAAAAGGTAAAAATGCCCAGGCTGACTAATACTCACTCTAAGCCCCTGGCTCCCTTCCTTCCTGTGGGGAGCAGCCAGCCTTTGTTCTGTCCTGATACCTTCACCTTCCAGCATTGTATGTTCAATATTGTTACAGCGGTCTAAGACTGGTGGCTGCTCTTGTGCCACCCAAAAGTGTGAACTGGTGACTCTGCGCTGTGATTGCTCTTGAGCCGTGCTTGGGCATCACTCAGTAGCATGTTTGCCTATTTATGTATGCCATCACAGTGTAATGTTGCATCGTTAGAAACAAAAACAAGTAAAGAGTATGTAAGGTCATGCAAATTGTTTGAAGTTATGAATTTAAAAATTTGTTTTTTAACAATCCCCAAACAGATGCTTTTATCTGTAGGAAAAGTATCATATCTTAAGCCATAGATAGTATTAAATATCCTGATTACAGTACCAGTTTCACAGTGAGACTTCTACCTTTTATATGTTGCACGTCTACAACCACTTGGATCACTATTTTTAATATGATTTCTGGTCAGATGTTTCTTTGAAAAGCATTTTTTTAAAAAGCAAGAAATTACATAAATATCAGGTTTGGGGAGAAAAGAAATATATTTCAGAAATGAACAGATTTGAGTAGATTTTTACCAATGACATAATACCTTTTTTACTCCAGTAGGTTAGAGACATCTAGAATTTTATGTGAAATGAACCAAGCAAACTTTGGAAGCAATAGACAATATCTTGTATTTTTAAAAGATAACAAGTTTAATATCAAAACTAGGTTAGAAACAATGATAGATTATATTAATAAACTATCCAACTTTTGAGTTTCCAGAGGAGCAGGGCTTTATGATAAATGTACGGAGGCTAGTGGGACAGGCAGTTGGTAACAGCACCACTGCACATTTTCAAATGACTCAAGAACATTTTAGGGTAAATGTCAAGGTCTTGAGTGTGACAGACCAAATATTTTAAAGTTTAATTCATTTTTTCCCTTTTTCTCCCCTTCAGCTTCCACTTTTTCATTTGATGCCTTAAAAAAAAAATCTTAATGTATATGAACCGAGATGGAAAAATGAAGTCTGACTGTTCACAGTACTAGCCAAGTTTTCCCACATTTCATGTTGGCTAGTGTTCATTGATGAATGTGTACTAGCCCCAAATAAAGGACTTCCTTGTCACATGCATCAGCATATTTAGGAGAAGCTGCCAGTATACGGCAGTGGTATTGGATCCTGTGATTACTTTTTATTTTGGATTAGAGGCAGTTTTTTTTCTTTCTTCCTTATTGCCAGCCTACTTACTTAAATGAATTGTTTTTTCAGTCTTCTAGATCTGCTCTTTCTCTTTCGTGCTTTTTAGTATAGCAACCTTTGTTGTCTGTTTTGACAGCTCCATTTTTATGCTCTGGACTATTTTCTTTATTCTGCAAGCACCATCTTGGGGCCTTGAGTTGTTTCTTACTGCTTGTCCCTAAAGTATTCCTGAATAATGTCTTTTCTCTCATGGTTTATGGCACTCCCAGACCATTCTGGCCACTCTGGTGCCCCCACTCAATCATGAAGACCTAGTTCCAGTTCTGAACAGAGTATGACTCACCTCAGGTCAATGTCAATGTAACATGACATGTAGGTACAGCGCTGAGCTAATGACATGAACTCAGTATACTTCTGTATGGCCTACAACGTCAGCCTTTTTTAATTTTTTTTTATGTTTTATAAAGCACAGTACCAAACATGTTTAAAATCAGTCCTTCATCCCTACTTCTGTTGTCCTTTTCTGATTAATTACATTGTCTATTCTTCTGGTCTTTTCCTCATCTGTATTTTGGCAAATCCTTGCTAGTTTTTCCCTTGCTCTTCTGCTATCCAGTTAGCTTTTGTACTAGTGACGTCCATTTAAACAGAGACATTATAAGGTAGTTGAGAAGATGTTTCGATACATAAAGTTTCCCCACACCAGCTGTTCAATTTAATATTATTAGTGATGCGAACAGGGATATTTTCAGGAAGAATTACAAAACAAACGGAAGTTACTGCATAGAGCTTAGATGCTGAGGTTCATAGGACGAGAATCACAGAATGGGAGGATCATTCCAGAGGCCAGAAGGAATCTGGTCTTGTTAGCCTAACCTCCTGTTGAAACTAAATATGGAATAGGTTGCTCAGGTATGTAACCAGATGGCTCTTAGAAAACTCAAAGGATGAAGATGGCACAATCTCGCAGTTCCACTACTGGACTGCCCTTGAGGTAGCAGTTTTTCCTTCCTTGTTCTAGACCAGAACCTGTCCTGTTTTTATGGGATCCAACAATGGCAGGCTGCTGTTGGGTATCCTCAAAGCTGTTCTTCCTCCTGGCTGAAACAGCTCCAGTCTTGCAGCCTCTCCCTGTGGGACAAAGGTTCCAGCCCCACCACCTTGATTAGCAACTCTGAACTTATTCCAATGCAATGATCTGATGAGCACTGGGCAGAGATAATAGTACATGGCCGTTCCACAGTTCTACTCCCTGGCCCTGCTGATCAGTTTATACCCTTACAAGTTTCTGCCTTCCCAGGGCAAGACTTGGTCTTGGTCTCATCCTTGCTAAATTCCACAGGTTCCTGTCAGCCTTACAGAATCATAGAATTGCTTGGTTGGAAGAGACATTTAGATCACCAAGACCAACTACTGCCCACTATTAAACCATATCCCCAAGCAGGTCGTCTATCTGTCTTTTAAATGCCGCTAGGGGTGGTGACTTAGCCACTTCCCCGGGCAACCTGTCCCAGTGCCTGATAACCCTTCTGATGAAGAAATTTTTCCTAATATCTAACCTGAACCTCCCCTGGTGCAACTTGAGGCCATTTCCTCTCATCCTGTTGCTTGTCACTTCGGAGAAGAGACCAGCACCCATGTCTCTACAACTTCTGTACAAGAAGTTGTAAACTGTGATAAGGTCTCCTCTCAGCCTCCTTTTCTCTAGGCTAAACAACCCCAGTTCTCTCAACCATCTCTCATAAGACTTGTTCTCCAGCCCCTTCACCAGCTTCATTGTCCTTTTCTGAATATCCTCCAGTACTAATGCCCTTCTTGCAGTGAGGGACTCAGAAGTGAACACAGTATTTGAGGTATGGTCTCACTAATGCTAAGTATAGGAGCAAAATCACTTCTCTGGCCCTGATGGCCATGCTGTTTCTGATACACACAAAGATGCCATTGGTCTTCTTGGTCATTGGAATATCTGGCTTATTGATATTCAGCTTTCTGTCAACCAGCACCCCCAGGTCTTTCTTCAGTGGCAGGCTTTCCAGCCACTGATCCCTAAGCCTGTAGCACTGCATGGGGTTGTTGTGTCCAAAGTATAGAACTCAGCTCTCGGCCCTGTTGAACCTCACCCTGTTGATCTCAGCCCATTAATCCAGCCTGCTCAGATCCCTTTGTAGAGCCTCTATACCCTCAAGCAGATCGACATTTCCACCCAGCTTAGTGTCATCCACAAGCTAACTAAGGGTGCACTCAGTCCCTCCATCCAGATTGCTGATAAAATCCTCCACCTGTCCAGGCCCCACTGCACTGCAGGTTGGCTTTTAAGTGTGGTGAATGCTTCCCTATTGGTGTCAGCTCTAAATGTGATGTACTTGTCCTTTGCCACCTTCCCTGAGTCCCTCATAGAAATTTCAAGCAGCATAAGTTCAGGATAGGCCTGTGGGACCCAAGTTGTTACACAGCAGAGCATGAGTGCATTTTCCTTGTTCAGCCTTTTACTGTTACTGTGACAGTAGAAGCTCTTACTCATTCCTATGATGTCAAATTTCAACATTTCTGCGCTTTGGTTTTCATAACATCACCCCAGCATGCCTAGGCAGTGCTTTTATGCTTCTCTTTTATTGCCAGTCCTTGTTACCACCTACCATACACATTTCTTTTCCATCATAGCTATTTTGAGGTTCCCGTTGTACCACATTTGTCTCTGACTGTCTTTTGCTGTCTCTTACTGTCCTCTTTCTCCATCAAGAGGAATGGCTTTTGTGACTGAAAGATGCTGTCCTCAAGACCTCCCAGATTTTCTTATTCTTTCAGAGCTTCCTTTGATGAAACTTGCAATAAGAGTTTTGTGAATAATCCGAAGTCTGCCTTCTCCAAATCCAGGGTTTGTACTCTGCTGTTCTTACTCCTCTCTCTCCTCAGAACCTCAGACTCTCCTGTTTCCTAGTTACTACAAACATTGGTCATCACATACACAACCAGTTCTTTCTTATTAGTTGATGAGAAGCTCTACATGAACCAGCAATGTGTGCTTGCAGCCCAGAAGGCCAACGGTATCCCGGGCTGCATCAAAAGAAGCATGGCCAGCAGGGAGAGGGAGATGATTCCACCCCTCTATTCCTCTCTTGTGAGACCTCACCTGAAGTATTGTGTTCAGTTCTGTAATCCTTAGTGTAAGAAGCATGTGGAACTGTTGGAATGGGTCCAGAGGAGGGCCATGATCAGAGGACTGGAAAACCTCTGAGACAAGGACAGGCTGAGAGAGCTGGGCTTGTTCACCTTGGAGAAGACTCTGAGGAGACCTTATAGTGGCCTTCCAGTACCTGAAGGAGGACTACAAGAAGGCTGGGGAGGTACTTTTTACAAGGGCATGTGGTGATAGGATGAGGGAGGATGGCTTTAAAGTGGAAGGGGGAAGATTTATATTAGACATTAGGAAGAAATTTCCATGGTGAAGCTAGTGAGACATTTGAAGAAGTTGCCCAGGGAAGCAGTGTATGCTGCCTCTCTGGAAGTGTTCAAGGCAAGACTGAATGGGGTTTTGAGCAGCCTGGTCTAGTGGTAGATGTTCCTGCCCATGGCAGAGAGTTGAACTAGATGATCTTTAAGGTCCCTTCCAACCCAAACCATTCTATGACTCTATGATTCTGTGATTCTATGATAAGCAGTAATTTTCCCCCTCTACTTTGTTCTCATGAGTCCTCACTTGGAGTACTGCATTGAGCTCTGGATTCCTCAGCACAGGAAACTCATGGATCTGTTACAACAGTCCAGAAAAAGGCCGTGAAGATGATCAGAGTTCTAGAGCACCTCCAATATGTAGATAGGCTGAGAGAGTTGAGCTGAGAAGAAGGCTCTGGGGACACCTTAGATCAGCCTTCCAGTAATTAAAGGGGACCCACAGGAGAGATGGGGAGGGCCTCTTTATCAGGGAGCATAGTGAGGGAATGAAGGGTAACAGCTTTAAGCTGAAACAGGGAAGATTTGGTTTAGATATTAGGAAGAAATTTTTTACTATGAGGGTGGTGAGATAGTGGAACAGGTTTCTGAGAGAAGTCATGGACGGCCTCCACTAGGAGGTGCTCAAGGTCAGGATGGGTGACTCTTTCAGTGGCCTGATCCATGACAGGGGAGCTCGAATGAGATGATCTTTGAGACCCCTTACTATACGAATCATTCTATGATTCTATGATTCTAGTAACAGATGCAATTGTGTACCAGTCCTGGTTTGCCTATTTGGTACCTATACGCTTGATAATATCTTGATATCCAGAAATTTCATACAGAATTTTTTTTGACTGTGCTGCCTCACCAGTAGGTGTCAGGAGGTTGAAGTTCCCTATGGCAGCCAGGATTTTTGACTCAGAGACTTATTCCAGGTGTTTGAAGTAGGCTTCGCCCACTTCTTCATCCTCTTTGGGTGGATACACTCCTATCATGATGTCACAGTTTTTAGACTAGGCCTGAGCTTCCACATAGCCTGTAAACTGTCCCATTAAAAAGCATACATTTTAACTCTTCCTTCAAATACAGGACAACCTTTACCTTTTTGTCAACCCTGCAGGTCCTTTCTTAACAGCCTACATCCCAGCATTAAATAACTCCACGACTTGGGAGTGTCTCAGCTATTTCAGTGGTAGCATAGCTCTATGACCTCATTCAGAGTTCTAATTCCTCTTGCTTATTTCTGAGGTTGTGTTAATTTGTGTGCAGTCACTTGAGACAAGTCAGCTGTCAGCCTGTTTTATCCTATCCAACAACTGCCTTTCAGCCTGTTTTATCCTAACCTATTCAACAACTGCCGTCTGCATCTATGACCTCTTCTTGAGTTACCTGCAAAGAGCTATGGCCAGTCTCCCTGATACTTAGTTTAAAGTCCTTCTTGCCAGATTGGCATGCCTGTTAACAAAGATACTCTTTAGCAGATCTCATCTGTTAATAGTTTTCAAGGCAGACAAGAAATCCTTCTCTGAGGGGCATGGTTTAGTGTTTGATAAGAATGATTGGACTCTATGATCCAGTGGGGCTCTTCCAACTTGGTTATTCTGTGATTCCTCCTGTGGGATATTATAAGCTTTAAATCTTTCCTTCTTAGGAGTTTCCAGGCATCGCTGGTTCAAATGCAGCCCAGGCTTTACACTAAATAGTTTGTAACATCCTCATGCCTTCTTCTCTAGTTGCTTAGGTTCAGAGATTTTACTCTGAAGTAGAAATAGACTTCTGAAGAGTCTGCTGTTGTTTGTATTTAAATGTTTTCATGCTGGTTCAGTGCAGCATCTCTTCGTGTAAACATCTGAGTCCAAAAACTAGGCTGCACTGCAGGACCACACTGAATACCACACATGGCCCATTAACCAAGCTCACTTCCTCTGTGGAATACAGCTGGATCTGGGATAGAAGATCTTGCTCAGATGACATGCTCCTCTTTCCTGCAGTGGCCTATTGATAAAGGCTTTTTAGTGCATCTTCACAGTACATAGCAAGTCTGGAGCTGGAGTACGTGCATTTGTTTGTTTAGAGTATAAGAACACAGTATTCATTCATAAGCCCCATTCCTGAACACATGCAAAGACATATGACTGAAGTGATATTGTTTCACATATTTTCATTCCTGCCAAACGGTACCTAAAGTTCAGTACCAGGAAACAGATACTTATCAACTGAAGTCATAGAGAATATATAGTGGAACAAGGTTATCATTTCAAGTAAACCATCTCCTTGCATTTCTTTAGTTGTCATATGCTTATTTGAAAAAGCACATTATATTTTGAAGTTTAGGCAATTGCTTCTAATTGGTAATGGTGACTGTGACTATTTAAACGTAGTGGTCTGATAAATAACCAATTTGCTGTAGTGATAAAGGGTGTACTAGTCTCAGATAATGCAAACCAAGATAGCTTCATTGGTTTTAATATCAGATAGTATTACATTGAGCCTGAGGGAACTCAAGAACTGACAATTACGACTTAGTTCACTTGAATAGATTTACCTTTAGTAGGCTTATTTGATGACTAGAGCAGGACACAAATACTGACCGTTACAAGAAACTGCAGTGATTCCCAGATAGCTGTAGTATGTATTTTCTTATTCTGTATTCTCTTTTATATTTTTTTGATAAAGAACTGAAAGTCAAACCACTGGTCAACAAAAACTTTCACTTAGTGTAACCTTACAGACTTAGACATAGTCTTCTGAAGGAATAGAAATAAAAATACATTTTGTATGCTTTGAATTATACATGAAGTACAGTAATATTATTTTTTCCAGGAAATCATGTAGATATTGGACTGTATTATACTGTAAGATTGAAACTTAGATTAATGATAGTTAAAATACCATTAACCAGTCATCTGTCTTATGGGTAATACTTTTCTCTTTCTGTTTTTCCAATTAGGCTAATTCTATTTTCATTGGGAGAAAATTGATATTAATTTTCTTGAAAGGCAGACCAACTATAAATTTATATACAGGAAAAATAAGTAAGGCAAAGGAGAAGATTTTTTTTCAGGTTTTGGATAACTTGATTAAAAAACAAGCATTAAATCAAGACAAAATATGCTTTACATTATTTTATATTGCTTTTCTTAAAGAACCAAATTTTCATAATTAGTCTCATGTAGGCTATAAACAATTTAAAGCAGAGTAAGTAATTTCAGTAATGTCTACTTCATAAAATGTGTTAAATATTGTTCCACTCAGAAATTTTAGACACTGTACTTAAAGGCAGGTCATACTAATATTAATTTCTGTACATGTTCCCCATGTTCTGTTGTGTTTCATATTCTGGCATGATATCAATGTGCATAAATATGGCTGAAAGATAAAATTGCCCTGCAGTGGCTTCTGCAAAGCACAGTGCATAAAATTCAGTCTGTGTCTGTAGTTCAAGAGTTCACCTTCAGTAGGGAAACTTATAGAAGCGATTGAAGCCTTTATTACTTTCACTAAACAGAGTCTGGTGCCTAGAGAGAAATCTGTAGTTTCAAAATAATGCAGTAGAGGTGACAAATTACTGCCCACAGAGAAATAAGTGAGACCTGGAAGAGTGTTGTGGATAGCCATAAAATGAAAATAAGTAGCACTTAGACTAGGAGTTTGAAATCACTCTAAAATAACACACATCACCATTATCTCTTCAAGATATATAGAAGATTTGAGGGCAGTATTTCTGAGAAACAGTTGACTGACAAATGTGCAAGATTGGATAGAGCTTCCATAAAGCAGAAAATGTGGGCCTTTTCCTCCTGAATTTACAGAATGATACATACAACAAGCCTGAAAGAATGAATTTTGCCTGTAAGTGACTGTTGATGAAACCTGAATTTTAGCAGCCTACGATGGAGGAACTTAGGTATGTTGTAGGCCTATTGATGAATTTGATATTAAAGCTGGCTTTGTGTTGTGGCCACATAAAACAAACACATTGTTTTGATTGGCATACTGCAATAGCAGCCAGGCAACATAAACTCTGAACTTTAATATAGGGAATTGTCTAACATATTTTCATATGTCCCTGCCTATGGCAAGGGGTTGGAACTAGATGATCCTTGAGGTCTCTTCCAACTGTTCTCCTAAACCGTTCTATGATTCTACATGGTCATTGAACCCAGAATGGCTGTCAATGAGGCTCTGTGTGTGTGTGTCTCCTTGACTTTACAGGAATTAAGGTGTTCATCACAAACAATGCCATACACCTGTCACACTACCCCATGCTCTCCTTTATCTATGGTTGATAAAAGTCCCAAGAGGGACAGTACTTAAGGGCAAGGGAGCCCATAAGGGATGGGTGCTCTTCAAAAAGGAAATTCTAGCAGCTCAGGAGCAAACCATCCCCATGTTCCAGAGAAGGAGCTGGTGGGGAAAAAAAACCAGCTTGGTTGAGCAGGGAGACCCTGAGGGACATCAAAAAGAAGAGGAATGTCTTTGAACTATGGAAGAAGGGAGAGGTGTCTTGGGTGGACTCCAGGGAAGAAGTGAGATTGTGCAGAGGAAAAACCAGGATGGCTAAAGCCCAACTAGAGCTCAGATTGGCCAAGTCAGTGAAAGATAATAAAAGATCTTTCTATAAATCTATTAACAATAAAAGGAGGACTAGGGAGAATATTCAGTCCCTACTGGATGCAAGTAGAACAACAGTGACAGGGGATGAGGACAAGGTTGAGGTACTTAATGCCTTCTTTGCCTTAATCTTTAATAGCAAGGAAAGTTGTTCCCTCTGTGTACACACCCAGGAGTTAGAAGAGCAGAATGAGGCTCCCATGATCCAAGAGGAGGTGATTAGAGACTTGCTTGCCCAGCTAGACACCCAGAAGTCTATGGGGCCAGATGGGATTTTTCCAGCAGTCCTGGCTTACTGGGGAAGTTCCATTGGGTTGGAGGCTCGCTGATGTGCCCATCTACAAGAAGGGTAGGAGTGAGGATCCAGAGAACTACAGGCCTGTCAGTTTGACCTCAGTGCTGGGGAAAGTCATGGAACAGGTGATCTTGAGTGCTATCATGAAGCACATGCAAGAGAACCACGTGGGTGCTCAGGCCCAGTCAACATGGGTTCATGAAGGGCAGATCTTGCCAAACTAACCTGATTGCCTTCTATGACAAAGTGACCTGCCTACTGAATTAGGCAAAGGCAGTGGATGTATCTTCTTGGAGTTCAGTAAAGCCTTCAACACAGTTTATCACAACATTCTGCTTCAGAAACTATCAGTCTCTGGCGTGGACAGATGCACACTTGATGATCCAGTGGGTCTTCTCTAACCTAGTGATTCTGTGAGTCTGTGGTGTTAGAAGTTGATGCAGGTGCATTTGAAGTAAAAATTAGAAGATGTGAGTGATAAGTTTCTTGGTTAGAGGAAAGAAAAGTCCTTCTTATTAGTTAAAAAGACATGCTGGATCAGCATAGAAATCATTATTTTGCATTTTTCCACCTACCTTAGATCACATCTCACTACCTAGTCAAAATGTATGAGGAAAAGCAAGGGAGGCAGCAGTGAGCGATAATGCTATTCACATAACAATGCCAATCTGTTCTTTAAGACTGCTCTTCACCAGTGCACTGCGCTTACTTTTTGCTTTCTGGAAGAAATACATGCAGATGCATTTTACAAATGAGGTTCATATTTGTTATTTATGAATATCAAAGTTGTAGTGACACTTTTTTTTTGCAACAAAATGAGGGTCTCTTTGATCAATACTAGTCTGGACAACTGCATTATACCCATTTAATATGTCTTGGTATTTTCAATCAAATAGAGCAGTTTCCTTCATTTCAAGTTGCAGATTGTTTTATGGTGCTGCTACTGAGACATTCATTTTGAAAATAGGGCTGTGTTTCATTCCAGTTATGACTAAAGTTCATATATGGTAAGGATGGATTTTAAGGGGTATTAAGTCCCATAACTCTAACTAAAGCCTTTGGGAATTTCATTATTGAGCAGTACTGAAAAGTAAAATACTTGATAGCATCAAGGTCACAAATCAGATCTAAACACTTCACATACCTGATAATCTGTAGAGATATTTATATTATCCAGTCATCTATACTATGAAGTATATTATAAGCCTGAAGAAAAAATTCTTCAATAAAATCATGTTAGTCACTGCAACATAGCAGAAACTCTATACATTAAATTCTAACAAGCTAGGAATAGAGTTTTAACTTTACTACACACTTACACTATTTCTTAGCATGGTGTAGGTGGTTCTAGACTTCTGCTTTGGTTGTATTTCAAAATAAAATCTACCTGAGCAAACCAAGAAGAAATGCTGACTTACCTTCCATTTTGTAGGCAGTTGATAAAAGACAACATGATGAAATATTTTTGATGGTGAAACTGTAACCAGGTGCTCAGAATCCCTTAATTACATGAAAATTTTAAAATTAGACAGGACACATTAAAGCTAAGTCCTAGGGAGTCTCATTTTTGCTGAACAAAATCATCCATGAAATCTGATTCCACTGGTTATGGTCAAAACTCTTATGTGCG
Organism: Clamator glandarius; assembly: GCA_033459285.1. Lineage (NCBI taxonomy): Eukaryota > Metazoa > Chordata > Aves > Cuculiformes > Cuculidae > Clamator > Clamator glandarius. Next base: position 1,519,386 of record JAUNZM010000366.1, read on the forward strand.
TATTTCATCCAAGAATTACAGACTTCTAAATACTGTGAGCACTAGTGGCTCCCTAATACAGACAGATTTACTGGTATGCTACAAATCTAATTTAAAACTTTGTAATATTGTCCATTGACTGGAAGACTGCATGACAGCTTCTGAAGAAAATGACTAAGCAAAGAACTCAAGAGGATCACACAAGCATTTAGGGCAAATACATGTCTAATGAGGGCAGACATATATAACTTTGGCAATGTGGAACTATTTCCTGAATGAAATATTCCTGTATAGGGTGATTACTCTAAACTGATAATCAATTTTTCAGAATAAGCTTATATTTTTAGGCAAAAGTTTTTGGTCTTTACTTTTGTGTGAGACATAAATGAGAGGATATTTAACTATACGTTGTTGCTTATATCTATCTGTATTCTTTAAACACATTTATTGATATGGTTGTGAGAAATTTTTGAAGAAAACAATTATACTCTTTCTAAGATTGTTATGCTGATATGGAATTTCAAGAATTCTATTCCACCACCTTTTAACTAAAACATTTTTAAGTTTTCTGTATTTTTTTCTTAGGATTGATTTGAGGTTGACCAGCCTAGTCATCCACATTATTTTCATTTTTTCTTTTGCATAATATTTTACCATCAGTTCACTTCCAGCCTGTTAGAATCTCAAGCAGTTACAATCCCTTGCAGAATTATCAATCTTGATTTTAATAACTATGCCTATTATAGTTATTATTGTTGAATCTTGCAAAGTTCTTATCACTAGCAACATCCTATCACAGTGAATTGAGCTACTTATAGGCATCGAACACAACTTTTCAGTGTATATAAAGAACTTCTCCAGTTCATCCAGGGGTAGACTTGAATACAGATAAAAAAATCTCATCTTAAAAAAATAATTGTCAACTGCAAGATATGTAAGATGGCCTCTCCAAAAATTTAATCTAGTAAACAAAGACATGTCTACTAGAAAAAGGGAAGAATAAAATTGTTCTCTACTGTTTCAGTTTTTTTGCACTTTCTAGGGCTTTTTGAATGCATTGCAGCATTTTGGAGGTTCTGTGTGTTTCATTTTCCAGATGAAAGTTCCTCACTCAATTCACTGTTTAATCTGTTCTACTAAGAATAAGACTGGAAGTGCATCAATCACATTTCATATTGCGTTTTTAAGTCAGAATGTGGGTGGCCCTGGGCTGATCAACACATTGATCAATGAATATTTATTATAATTGCACTTAGAAGCCTCACCTATAAATCAATGTTGTCAAATGCTTCGAAAAACAGAAAAAAAAATCGAACCTACAGATGTTAAGAAACTGTAGATGCACAGAAACAGAAAAATCACAAAAGACAAAACTTGTCATGCTTAAAGGGTGTAGTTTCAGCAAAATGGTACTCTGACTATTTCTAGTCTTTTCAGTGGACATTACAGCCAAGAAAATCTGAAGAAAATCAGTGAAAAAATGTTATCTGTAGTGTAATTGGTCCTGCCAAATCTGAATGATAGCCTCAGGAAAAGCAGAATACATTTAAAGCACAGGAGAATTACGTCTGACGCTGTGCGTAGAGAAAAATAGATAACAAGGTCACTCCCAGTAGTGAATGAAACATGGTCAGTAGAGACATAAATACGCAATAAAGAAAACTATGGGGTTTTTTGATAGGGCAGAGAAAACAATGCAAAGTATGAAAAAATGTTGACATGAAATTAGTGAAGGCCACGTAGTGTTGGATTACCACTTTGATCTGTAAACTCCTTACATTCATATTAAACATGACTGGATTGATTTTGGTAAGGCTTTTTGACAATATTTCACTGAACATTTAAATTTTATACCCGCCTTTAAAAATAAACATGGTCAGAAAAAGCAAAAATAAACAAATATAAGTTATACATATTTTTCTGTTACTGGAGAGGGAAAAAGAGGATCAATAACCACATTCTGTATTATCTTTCAGAAAAGATGTTTAATGAAAAAAACAGAAGCTTAGAGATACTTTCAGAAACAATTTAATCGCTATGAAAGACAATAGGGCCTGTTATCCACCTGTCCAAAGGACACATATACCATTGAGTATCTAGGAACTAGGGGGTCAAAAAAAGGGGGAAAGGAGTCAGCTATATGGATGGCTTTCTTCTTCACTTCATGAACACCTCTTCAGTGAGATGTCCGGGAAATAAGACTGCTGAAGTGGTACAGATTTCAGTTTGCCTCTGCCTCATTGCCCTGATCCCTTCAAATTGCAATGAACTCTTGTAGCTGTATTTCAACATTCGTCTGGAAGCTCAGCCGGTACTAAAAGACAATTGTAACTGTATGTCAGTGATCAGCAGTTTCTGCCAAAAGGCTCTGACAACTGAGCACTACTAGCATGCTTGAATTTTGGACTCTGTATTATAGGTCAGAAGAAAAGGCAATTTTCAGTCAACAAAAAGAGACAGGCACTTTCAGAATACAATGTATCTCATTTGAAAATAAATATATAAAACAGATCAGATGAATCATGTTCTATTAACACCCATTTCCCAACACTTCTTGCAGTGATAGCCACACACAGATAGTAGTACATTTTAGTAGAAGAGTAAAGTTAGCTGACATGAGTTGAACCTTAAGCTCTTAAGAGATGAATAACAAATCTTACTGATCTTTGTTTACACTGTGCATTTGACAATACTTTACATGTGTAAAATTTTTTGAATTTCAATTAGGCCCTAAAACGATCATACAAAGTGACTCTTTAAGACATATAAAGTGTTTTTTTTTTCTTTTAAATGATGTCTTTAACATTGGATGTAATAAGTTTCTCTGCAACGAATGTAATTATTAGTGAATCAATTATTATCTCACTTTTAGTAAAACCATACTACAGTTACAATATGCTTTGTAAGGCTTCAAGCCTAGATGTAGTCTGAGCATTTCTGTAAAAGCTGAAATATTTGGTTCCTTTATTAACAAGTAGTTTGGTGGTGCACGTAAGATTTGTATCATAACCACAATTTGAGAGTTTGGGATATCATTGGTAAATTAGTGATTAAATGCTTTTTGCTGGTAATACAACAACCCAGCTGGAAAGCTGCTTGGCAGAAAAAGACCTGGGAGTCCTGGTAGACATCAAGTTGAATACAATCCAGGAATCTGCCCTTGAGATGAGATTACCAAGAGACACTGTGGACTCTCCATTTTCAGAGACATTCAGAAATTTCCTGGACATGTTCCTGGTCAACCAGAACCAGGTGGCCCTGCTTGAAATTAATTTGAGACCAGAAGTTCACAGGCATCCCTTTCAGCCTCTGTCATTCTGAGTTTCTGTGAAATAATCACAGAATCACAGAATAACCAGGTTGGAAGAGACCCACTGGATCGTCGAGTCCAACCATTCCCACCAATCCCTAAATCATGCTCCTAAGCACCTCATCTACCCTAACCTTAAACACCTCCAGGGACGGTGACTCAACCACCTCCCTGGGCAGACCATTCCAATGCCTAACCACCCTCTCTGTGAAGAATTTCTTCCTAATCTCAAGCCTAAATCTCCCCTGGCAGAGCTTGAGGCCATTCCCTCTCGTCCTGTCCCCTGTCCTTGGGAGAAGAGGCCAGCTCCCTCCTCTCCACAACCTCCCTTCAGGTAGTTGTAGAGAGTAATAAGGTCTCCTCTCAGCCTCCTCTTCTCCAGGCTGAACAATCCCAGCTCTCTCAGCCGCTCCTCATAAGATTTGTTCTCCAGCCCCTTTACCAGCTTTGTTGCTCTTCTCTGGATTCGCTCCAGAGCCACAACATCCCTCTTGTGGTGAGGGGACCAGAACTGAACACAGTACTTGAGGTGCGGTCTCACCAATGCTGAGTACAGGGGGAGAGTAACCTCCCTGGACCTGCTGGTTACGCCGTTTCTGATACAAGCCAAGATGCCATTGGCCTTTTTGGCCACCTGGGCACACTGCTGGCTCATATTCAGATAAATAGGCTCAAAGGAGACCTTATAGCGACATTCCAGTACCTGAAGGAGGAGCAGAAGAAAGCTGAGGATGGACTGTTTACAAAGGCATGTAGTGATAGGACTAGGGGCAATGCGTATAAATTGGAGAGAAGCAGATTTAGACTAGTTGTAAGGAAGAATTTCTTCACCATGAGGGTGGTGAGGCTGCCCAGGGAAGCTGGAGATGCCCCATCCCTGGAAGTGTTCAAGGTCAAGTTGGATGGGGCCTTGAGCAGCCTGATCTAGTGGGAGGCTGGAACTAGATGATCTTTAAGCTCCCTTCTGATCCAAACAATTTTATGGTTCTGTGAGTCTATGATTCTAAGATAATCTTAATTTTGTTTCCATACAAAGTCATTTATTGCTCTGATAATGACTGATAAAAGCCACAATTTAAAATTAAAAAGACGTGCATTAAAACATCACATTCATAGATGGAAATAGTAATATATAAGCCTGTAGTTTCTACTGCTTTATTTCAGGTATGGAGAGCAGTCTAAGGCCCTTTGAACTAATGAATTCCAGTTATTTTAGAGGATTTTCCAAGGTTTCCCAGGCGTTACTAAATTGTTACACTAATAATAATTTTTGATGGGCCTAAACCATAAGGCTCAGAAAGGCTCTCTGCCATGAATACTGGAAGGTACTGGCTCATGGAGACAGTGCTGCAAGAGTTTTTGAAGTGCAAGCAGGTATCAAGCTTGTAGGATGAACCTTTGGTGTTACTATTCTTTGGTTAGTACACTAGAGGTTACTCTTTTCTGTGTAAGTCTGTTCACATGGGATGGACTAAGCCTTTATCTAGCTGTAGTCCACCTGCAAGAGGATTTCTTGTTGGGGAAGAGACACAGTTTTCTATAATGAATTCCAGTATTGAGTTAGAAAGGTTAATAAGGGTAGAGCTGCTTTACTTAAAACAAGAAAATATACATACTTCTAGTCAAGAAGATATTCCTTTGAACATATCTCAGTTTTATTCAAAGTCACATGAAGCATATTAAAATTTAGGAATGTTTGAGTTAAAAGAAAAAAAGAGTAAATGCTTTGGTCCTTCTCCCACACTTTTGACAAAAGCAACACTTCCATAATCTTATACTCAGCATAAAAATAATGTCTAGGAAAAATCAGTGTCATTCATTGGACTTAAATCATTAAAGTATTCCTTAGACTGTTCTTTTCAGCATGCTTAATGTCCTCTGGGCAGTAATGATATGAAAACTTCATATTTTACACTACTATGAAATTCTAGGAAAGGCTTTTCTGGTTTATGTAAGGTGAAGTAAGATCAGATGCGTAAATCCCTGTTAAAATGAATCACATCTTAATAAATAGCTAAAACAAGAATTGTTTTTACCAATGTAATTCATTTTCATTGTGCAAAATCCACTTAATTCTCAATGATTAAGTGTCAGGAATTATGACTATGCATCATAAAGAGATTAAATATGTATCATTATTTGATTTTCACCTAACAAAATTGTGATAGTGGAAAGATTAAAATTAATAAATTTAAGATAAACTCAAACAGTAGGCTGAATACTTATATTCTTTAAAGACAGGGACAACGATTAATGTGAACAGTATATGCAAATGAGAAGAAAATTGTTTTTAGGGTGGGAAAATCTTATTAGAACATTTAAAATATGTGTAACGACTGTAAAGGGGTGATAGGTATTTCAGTAAAACATTATGATAAAGTCAACATTGCAACATCAGTGGTGGTACAGTCTGAGACCCCTAAAGCAAATCTAATTTGTGTGAGAGACCAAACTGGTTCTTTGCAGGTCTTAGCACATGTAAGAAAAGAAAAATAACTATATCTATTCAGTATCCCATATAGTGTCCTGCTTTGTTTTCCTCAGCAAGCACACTGCTCAAGGCATGTATAGCTGGAAAAAAAAAATCTGAATAATAATTTAATGTATGCAGACTCTCTGTCACAAACAGTTACTGTTGTAAACACTCAGGACACTGAGCAAGCAGATAACTCAGCCATATCTATTTTCAAATCCAAAGGTAAGCAAAATATCAGGCATGTTTTTTTTTACAAATGTGTCAACTTAGCAGTTGTCAGCAGAATAGGCTTCCCTGCATTCAGTTTTCCCATTCGCTTTGCATGTGATATCTTCTCCTAGGCATTCCCATTTCCCTAAGATGTGACCTGAAAAAGGGGAAAGTTATTTAGAGAAACCACTTAGAATTTATAAGCATTAAAATTCGCCACTGTCATCTGCAAAGTATAAGAAGAAAATGGGTAAAATAAGTTTTGTGAGTGTTTCTGCCTAGCAAGAGTAGATAAAGTTTGAAGCTAAGTAAGACTTTTCCTTGATCTGAACGAAAGCATGAAGAAAATTTTTTTCTTCTGGTATGTATAGATTCCATATAAATGAATTATTCAGGGTAATGCTAAACAGCAGCAGAATCCAATGCAATCTAAAATTACTCACAAATACACATTATCTTGGTTTAAAGCTTTTAGAACACATTTGATTTGAAGAAAAGCTATTGAAGCTTATTACAGTTATTTTAAGCTAAGTCTCACTTTCCATAATAAAACATTCCAAACTGTTTTAAAAGTAACACTGTTGATTGCCCTACTACTTTTTTCCCCTGTATTTTATATACATGTCACATTAGGTCTTAAACTCCCAAACACTGCGCTAGGTCTTGAATTCCTGGAAACTGGCAGAAATTATATGTGTTCACTGTAGATATTAAATATTTTGAGGTTTTTTAGGTCATATGATGTCTGGAGTGGGAGATTGGAATTCTTACAGGTATTAAGACAGATATGGGCAGGCATTGACACAAGTCATGAGTTTATCTCATGGAAAAGGTTTATTGCAGAATACCAAAAATGAAACATGCGAAATAAACTTTTTCATTAAAAAAGTAAGTTAAAAGTAGTACAATTTTTAAATTTTTTATGAAAGGGCATTTGAAACAAAGATCTTTCTTCTAAGCCTTATGATAAGATCTGACCTCTTTTTTATAAAAGAGGTCTCTGTGGTAATCATCATAAACACTAAGATAATCTCATGGGTCAAAAATGAACACTATTTTCCAACTATTGGATCTGAGCCTGGCTAAACTACGATTACATATTGCGTTTTATCTGGATCTACTTTAATTTCAGTCCATAAGTTATACTACTCTTCTCCCTGAGCAGCACTGAGGGTCTGATTTTTAGAGATATTGAGCATTCAGACCTCACATATTTTTTTCAATTAACGGCTATGTTTTGCACTGTAATTCCCAAGAAACTTTTAAATAAAGTTGTAATGTGTAATACAATATCATATGGACCAAGGAGCTGTTTAGCTCTTTATATTTTAGTCAAGAATCAAAGTAATGGATGAAACCAACTATCAAGTAAAACTAGTCAGATTCTGCTTCTATGCGAATTAGAGCTGCTTGGGGCTATTTTTACAGTATATTCAGAATACCGATAATAATACCAATAATAACAACAATAACAGTAATAACAATAATAACATTAAAGAAGGTTTGGTTTTCAGTGGAGGTGTAATAAGATTAATCTTCATCAAGAAAGCTGAGTACTTGTAATGTATTACTATCAAGATATTATCTTCTAATCTTACTATGTGGGATTTGTCTTTGTGCCTAAGAATACTTGAAGATCTTGATGGAGAATAGAATGATGAACTGTACTTATTCCACTCAAGGACATCATCTCTTATAGAAACAAGTAAATTAATTTCTTAAGAATTCTTTTGGTCAAGAATACCAAAAGAAAAAATAAATCTAAGTTCTTATGGGACCTGCTGTGAAATGGAAAGACAAAAGTCATTTTGATATTGGCCTGAAACAAAGAAACATCAGAAGAGACTGATACTTACACATTTATACAATTCAGCAACTCTTAAATGACAAGTAACCCTATACATTTCTTGAATTAACAAATAATAATGTGACTATGAAACTGGAGAGTCAGAACCAGAAGTATCTCAGTACTTTTTAAACAAATATAACTGAAGTACATTTGCTAAGTCAGATGTAAAAAAGCTATTTACAATTTTAATACAATTGCAGTTAAATTTTATATTTAAAGATACTCTGAAATACTATGTGGGCTTTATTCTTTTTTCAGTAAAGACACTTACAATATTGAAAAAACATTTTTATATTGCTGAGGTTATTTAGTTGAGTTCATTGTAGAAGTAGGATTTTGCCAAAACACCTTTAGTTGTGCTGTCAATGATTGTATCCTAGTTTGTACTTATGCCACAGGAACTTCCTACTCAAACCCTCCCTACATTTAAAGCTGCATCAAATGATTAAAGCAAATGCACAATTTTAGAGACTATTGAGAACAGCATTATGTCCATCAGTTCAAAATAAATGCTGAATTTCTTTTTGAGTGTCAACATAAATAAATATTTAGTTTTTATAAATGAAAATAATCTTCCAGTTCACAGGGAAACTAGTGACAATGAAATGGAGAATTTTGAGGTTCTCAGCAATACTTTTGCCTCAGTTTTCACTGGCAATAACTCCTCTCACATCTCCAAGGCCCCAGACCCCAAGACAGATCCATTGTAAGAGGCAATTAGGTTCATGACCATCTAGGGAAAATGAACGTACACAAGTCCATGGGATCTGACAAGATGCAGACCAGTTTATTGAGGAAACTGGCAGATATAGCTGCTAAGCCACTCTTCAACATGTTTGGAAAGTCATGGTGGTCAGGTGAAGTACCCAGTGACAGGAGAATACAGAAACATCGTCCTTATTTTTAAAATGGGTAAAAAGGAGGATTCTGGGAACAACCAACCAGCCAGCATTACTGCTGTGTCCAGGGAGATGATGGTACAGATTCACTTAGAAGTTAAACTGAAGCACATGGAAGATAGGGAGGTGATCAGAGACAGATAATGTGCGTTCACAAAATGCAAATCATGCATGACTAATCTTGTGACTGTCTACAATGAAACAACTGCATCAGTGGACAAAGGAAGAGCTGCCAACATCATCTAACTTCTGAGAGACTTCTGATATAGACCCTAAATTCTTACCTCTGAATCGGAGAGATAAGGATTGATGGATTGATTGTTATATAGTTAAGGAATTGGCTGATAGTGGCACCCAAAGAACACAGAACATAGGTCAAACTCCAACTGATAGTCAACAATGACTAGTGTCCCAATGGTCCCTACTGGGATTAATATTATTTAATATCTTCATTAAGGATATAGATACCAGAATTGACCATCAACAGCTCTGTGGATGGTGTCGTGTTAAGTTGTGCAGCTTCTACAATTGAGGAAAGGGATGCCATCCAGGAGGACCACCATAGGCTTGAGAAGTAAGCCCATGAGAACCTCATGAAGTTCAACAAGACCAAGCACAGGGTGTTGCTTCTGCCTGAGGCAATCCTTAATGTCAGTACAGACTGGGTGATGAATTACTTGAGAGCAGCCCTGCAGAGAAGAACTTGGGCATAATGATAAATGAAAACCTGGACATGAACCATCAATGCATGCTTGGAGCCCAAGCCCAATTCCATCCTGGACTGCATCGAAAGAATTCTGACCAGCAGGTTGAGTGGGGCAACCATCTGCCTCTACTCTGCTCTTGTGAGAACCCATCTGATGTACTGCATTCTGTTCTGAGGTCCCCAATATAAGAGACACGGACCTGTTTGAGAGGTTCCAGAAGAGGCCATAAAAAATGATCAGAGGGCTGGAACACCTAACCTACAGGAAAAGACTGTTAAATTTTTGTAGCTGGAGAGGAAATTCTGAGAATTTCTCAGCCTCGAGAAGAGAAAGTTCTAGAGGAGACCTTATTGAAGCCTTTCAGTGTATGAGGGAAGACTTATAAGAAAGATAGAGAGATTTTGCCATGGCCTATACTGACACAAGGGGAAATGGTTTTAAACTGAAAGAAGGTAGATTTAGATTGGGTAGGAAGAACAAAACTTTTATGATAAGGGTGGTGAAACACTTTAATTGGTTGCTCAGAGGAGTGGATGCCCTGTTACTGGAAGTGCTCAAAGTCAGATTGGATGGGGCTTTCAGTAACCTGGCCTTTTGAAAGGTGCCCCTTACCATGGCAGAGAAGTTGGCTTAGATGATCTCTATATGTCCCTTTGAACCCAAAGCACTGTGTGATTCTTAAGATCTTTAACACTTTTTGTGGCTTTAATCCAAAGAATTCTGTGTTTCACATAGGAACACTGCATTCGTATATAAGTATAAATAATCACATTTTCAAGCTTTTGCTATTTTATATGTCTTCTGAATTATTTAAATATAACTATTTCAAACACACTGTAATTGTGTGGTCCATCTTATGTAGTTACAGTAGATAAATTTTTCTCTATAGGCAAGCACCCTGCAAATTCAAGTGAGGAATCATTAAATAGCTTCTGTATTTGGTTTAATGTGTTTACTAAATAATCTATTTACTGATATTAGATTAACATTAATTTAGTTTTGAGGTGTATTTACTTAGACATTCTTTTTGTTTTCACCATCTACACTGGTTATTCCTGAAAATCATCTAGACTCACTCCCACTGTGGTTTTGGCCCACAAAGTTATTCTGTTACCCTGTCTCTGGTGCAAAAAGGGAAGATGGGTTGTTTACATCTCATACATAAAAATCAACACTATTTAGACAAAACTTTAAACTCACTAAAAGAAAATGAAAATCCATATCATGTGTTTCTGGTGTGACCTCGAGGGAGTACAACTTGCTATTAAAACCACAACTATTAAAAATCCAACACACGCCATCTGAACATAGAATCATAGAATCATCAGGTTGGGAAAGACCCACTGGATCATTGAGTCTGACCATTCATATCAAATACTAAACCATTCCCCTCAGTGCCTCGTCCATCTATCCCTTAAACACATCCAGGGAAGGTACTCAACCATCTCCTTGGACAGCCTGTTCTAGTGCCCAATGACCCTTTCTCTGAAAAGATTTTTCCTAATATTCAGCCTAAACCTCCCCTGGAGGAGCTTGAGGCCATTTCCTCTTGTCCTGTCCCCTGTCACTTCGGAGAAGAGGCCAGCACCCTTCTCTCTACAACCTCCTTTCACGTAGTTGTAGAGAGCAATGAGGTCTCCTCTCAGCCTCCTCTTCTCCAGGCTAAACAACCCCAGCTCTCTCAGCTGTTCTTCATAAGGCCTGCTCTCCAGCCCTCTCACTAACTTTGTCACTCTTCTCTGGACTCGCTCCAGAGCCTCATGCAGAGCAAAAATTGAGGCCTGCCATTGCAGCACCTTATAGATGATAGGCTTTTCATTTGACTGCTACATATAAAGAAATCCTTCTTCCAAGATGAACTTCTTTTTTTTTTTTTTTTAATTTTATTTTTTTAAATCCTATGTGGCTCTTAGGAGATCTTGAAAATCATGACCTGAACACATCATTCTAATTATGTAATCTCTTGGCAGGTTTTCAGAGCGAAAAGGTCAGATGCCTTCAAAGTCTAACACATACCTTTGTGCTATTTGTTCTGGCACTGTCATGGTTTTCTGGAAGACTAAATTGATTTAAATCCTGTTTCATAATCATTCTGCTATATCATGCTTACTACAGACGAACTAGACTACGCCTCTCATGTCTACTATGTTTTCTCCCTTGTTAGCGAAAAGTTGATCAATTGTACGTTACCTCAGATCATGATGTGACTCCTAATACTTTCTAGAAATCTTGGCTGCTTGAAGCTCACTGCACTGCCCTACCTGCAGATGTCAGGGAGATTACAGTCCCCCATAAGAACTGGAATTTGCACTACAGAGTGTTTCTCCTATGATTTGGAGAATGTTTGACCACTTTCTCACCATAGTTGGATGGACACAATCCATAGCGGCTCCCTTACCTGTGTGATCCCCTAATCTGGCCCTATGAGCTCTCACTCTGCCTCTTACATATCTTGGAGAGGAGCCCTATGTAGTCAAGCTCCTCCTTCACAGCAAGGGCAGCCTCTTTCCTTATTCCATCTCTCTTGAAGATTTTTCACCTGTGCCTTGCTCAGTGTAGTTGTGCTAGCTGTCCTATCAATTTCACTTTTTCAAACAAGATACCAGTTGTGTGGCTGGAGTGAGTCCTGTGGAGTGAGTCCTGATTTTGTTTGGGGCTGCATATGTATATGGACATGTACTTAAGATTGATTTCTCCCACTCTTTCCATCATTCCTTAGGTCTCTCTTGTTACCATTGCTCTGAACCCTTTGCTTTCCACATCTTTTTACTGTTTATCTCTTTACTTGACTGTGATTTACAAATCTCATTCTTCCATTTTCCTGGCTTAAAGATCTTCTGACCATGCTGACCAGCCTGACAAAAGAGCTCTTGCCCAGCATTGCCAGAGCTATTCCCTTCTCAACCCAGAAGTCTTTGATCGCCATAGGTTCTGTGATCATAAAAGCCAAAACCTTGATCTTGAAAGCAGCTTGACGTCAACTGGTGATGACACCAGTTGTTGACAACCATATAGTGACCAAAATGATCCTTTCCCTTCATATGCTATCAGGGCACTGAACTTAATAGCAACAAAATCTAGCTGAGCTCAAAATATGCAACAGGACCAAGAAGGGTGTATGTGATACTTTCAGGAGTCTTCTTCTAGCTGGGGAAAAAAAAAAAAAGTCTCTCATCTGCTGGCCTGAACTGCTATTTATGGAGTTTTGCTCCATTCTGAGGCCCTGGATCTCGTATGTTGCTGATAATGTTCATGATTTTCCTGAGTCAGTGATTAGAGATTTGTGTTGGCTGACAATAAGACAAATAAACTCTAGATTGTTTTTCCTGTGACCAGTGGTGGAAGACATCCATTCATAAGTGTAACTAATTCTGAGATTGTTATGGGAATGATTCTGTGAGGCATAAGAATTATTGTCTGCTTTTGAGAAGCTGAAATATTTGAAAAGATTTTTACCCTATAAAGCCATTACTTTCTCAGTTCAGGTCTCTTTGTCTCTCTTTCTGATCAAAAATAACTTTGGTCAGGAAACCTTACTGTCAAAAACTCTCCGGAATTCATATGTCTTTGTGAAATATTTCCACATCAACAAGACAATAATTTTCCAACAAAAAAAAATCTGCTATAAAAAGTATTCCAAATAAGAAGTAGCCATGGACACATAACTCTGGAGAACAGGTCCACAGGGCTACATGTAGGGGAGCATGGGCTAAAGCAAAAAGAAGTGATTGGTCTTAATTGACACTTATATAAAAATGCCATATTGAAGGCAATCATGCTGAAGAAATATAGCTCTACTTTGTTTAAAAGATTATTCTTGCCAACTTAGAGAATTTTAATGAGATTGAGTTGTTACAAAGATAAAAGAAAGGATGAAAGTAAGTAAGGAAGGGAGGAATGAGAGAAGGAAAGCAAAAATGTTCTGCAAACTGTTGATAAAAAATGAAAAGAGATAAGAACTTTGGGAAAGGAAGCTGGAACTGCTGAACAGCAGAGAAAGGTCTCTGCTGATGGCATTAGCAACCCAGTTTTGCTGACTAACAGATCAAGTGACACAAAGTAATACAGTATCACTCTGTGAAAATATATCATGAGTTGCTACGTGAATAAAGAGCATACTGTCTTTGTTTCATACCATATGGAAGTCATCAGCTAAAGATATTAAAGTCCCACTTGTATACAAACTGTAATTCAATAAATGATAATATTTCACACAGTAATGATATTCTGCAATGGAAAATAAGAGTCATTGTGTAGAAAGTTAAAAGGAAGGCCAAATAGTCTTCATCACTTTGTCTACCATGGAAAAGCTTAAAATTTGATGACATGTGACGACATCATAAGAGAATGATGACACATAAAAGAATTTTTGACTTTTTTATATAATAAATGAATTTAATATCATGAAAAATTATCTTACATTGCTACCAAATGTAGACCTAAATATGAGCATAATTTATCTAGTTATTTCTGTTCTTATCAGAAAAATTTTGGGAAAAAAATCATAGGTCGTTAACAAGTTTTAACAAAGAAAGTCTAATTTGGAAGTATTTGATTTTTTTTGGTCAGTCCTTGACTAGTAAGTTAATAAATAAGCAAAAGCTTGGATTATGTGTATACCTTCTTGTTCTTACGTGGAAAATTATAGGTGAGATCATTGTTGAGAGGTGTTGGGAAAAAATGTGAAATGTTATTCCGTCACTTTTTGTCTGCAGCTTTGTTTCCCTTTGAGAGGTCCTTACGTATGGATTAGTACTGCCGAGTTTAACACTAGTTTTGCTTTCTTGTCCTTTTTCCTGTGCTGCTCGTTCATAGAAATGGATCACCTATTGATCTAATCAAGTATAATAAGTTTGCACACAGGATTTATTGCCTGTGGCAGCTGCTATACTACAGGAAAACAGAAAGGGGAGAAAAGAAAGGAAAGGAAGAAGGGAAGCAGGAGAAGGAAAAAAAGCAAGAAAGAAGAAGAGAGAGGAAAGGAGAGAGGGAGGGAAGGATATAGGAAGGAAGAAAATCCTCTTTTTATCTCTTCAATTAATATATTTTTCTAAGAGCATACACTGCAAATGCTGCTTCAGTATATTGAGCAGTGCATAATATTTGTATGTTGATTTTCTTTCCTTTTTTTTTTGATAACAATACTCCTTTTCTCTTTTCATTGAGTGTGCATTGTGTGCAAAGAAGTCTACAAGGGAGACTAAGCTCCTTAGTGCTTTGCAAGTTTAGAAGAGATTTGCTGCTTGAGTAGTTACTTTGTTTTCTGGTATCTGTAGGTTGGAAGAATGCAGAGAAATAATCTTCAAATATAATAATTAAATACCCTCATTTTGTAGTTCCTTTTGATTTTCAAGAGAATACCAAAGACTAGACAGTTCTGCTCGGCTCTGAACATAGGTGATTTGGGAATCAGTGCTTAGGAAGGAAAAGGGTTTAGGCATGTATATCCAAGTCATCTTCTGGATTGGAAATAAAGAGTGGAAAAAATCTGTGTAATTACAAATTATGAACTGAGCTTCTTCCATATTTCTGTAGTCTTTCAAGATATTCACAGACCTGCAAGTCACAGTGATGAGTACAGGGAGAGAATAACTTCCTTGGATCTGATGGCCATGCCATTTCTGATACAAGCCAAGATGCCATTCACCTTCTAGGTCACCTGGGCACACTGCTGGCTCATGTTCAGTCAGCTGTCAATCAACACCCCCAGGTCCTTCTCCTCCTGGCAGCTTTCTAGTTATTCTTCCCCTAGTCTGTAGCACTGCACAGGGTTGTCGTGCCCCAAGTACAGGACCTGGCATTTGGCCTTGTTAAACCTCATGGCACTGGATTCAGCCCAACAGTTCAGCCTGTTCAGATTCCTTTGCAGAGCCTCCCTACCCTCCAGCAGATCAACACTTCATCCCAGCTTAGTGTAATCTGAAAACTTGCTAAGGGTGCACTCGATGTCTTAATCCAGGTCATTGTTAAAGATGTGAGATACAGTATAGGAAGAGATCACAAGCTGGTGAGAGCAGGGTGTGATCTCTTGAGGCCAGGAGAGAGAATCAAGTCAATAGTGACACCGTGGTGGGAGAGCATCTGTAGAGGATGAAGCCTTCTTCATAGCACTACAGGAATTCTTTGTATCACAAATCCTGGTTCTCACTGCTGACTGACAGTATCCAAGCAGTGATCACATTACCCAGCTAACTTCCCGGTTTAAATATGGAGCGTGATACTATATGGCATGGAATATCCCTTTGACCAGTTTGGGTCAACAGTCCTATCTATACTCCTTCCTAGTTTTTTGTGCACCTCTCTGCTGGCAGAGCAGTGAAAAGTCATTGACTTATAAATGCTGCTTCAATACAAGTATAACCATCAGTGTGTTTTTAAACTTAATTTCATACTAAATCCAAAATATAGCACTATATCAGCTACCAGGAAGAAAATTAACTCTATCCCCGCTGAAACCAAGACAGTATAAGCAGTCAAGGTTTCTGGAAGAGGGCACAGATACATTGATACAGGTACAGGATGTGATAATGAGGGCTGACGCACGGTTGCATATGCTGCAAGCTGATAAAGGAGTACTTGTTATTGAAGTAGCAACGGTTGGATTGCGTTGGCTGTAGTGATCATGATACAGCTGAGTTCAAAGGGAAAAAGGAGATGAATAGCAGAGCCCAGGGGATTCAAATGATAACACTTAAATTTATTCAGTACCTTGTATAGGAGACAGCATTGAAGGACAAGCAAAACCTAACAATTCTTAAGAACAGCATCCTTCAATGGCAAAAACAGTTCATTGCAGTGGAAAAAGGGATAGGCACAGCAAGAAATCAACATGGAGAAACAGGAAACTCACAACAGCTCTGAAAGAAAAGAAACATGTATAGAAGGTGGAAACAGGGACTGGCTGCAAAGAAGGAATATGTAAGAAACACTTCAGGGACACTTCAGGGATGCTGTTTGGAGCACTGAGGCTCCACTAAATTCCAACTTTTCAAGAGATACAAAGGGCAACAAGAAAAAATTCTAGTGTTACATTAGTGTTAAAAATTTTGAACATGGATATTATGGTCCCTGTACTAGATGCTGATAAGTTTTTGTGACTTGTTTGCCTTGGTCTTCAATGACAAGGCCTTTCAGCACTTTGTGTCTACTGAAAAGGTTCCAGGAAGAAATGGACGAATAGTGGAAAACATTCAAGTCAAGGGCTACTTTAGAGAACTGGATAAGCATATGGGGCCAGCATATGGATAAGCATATGAGCTGCAAGTGAAGGTTCTGTTAGAGTCAGCTGTTGTCAGAAGAAGCTGATATATGGAAACTCATACAAATCATGAGAAGTCCCCAACAAATGGATAAAGCAAAATGTTGCTTCTAATTTCAAAAACAGGGTAAAAAAAGAGGATGTAGTTGCCCCTATTTGGTCACAGAGAAGGCCATAGAGCAAATCTTCTTAATAGTCATTTCAGGGCATAGGAAGAAAAAAAAGTCTTAATCATTAGTCAGCATTAACTCACAAAGGTCTGGATGGAAGAAAATTGATTGAATGTTTGAGTTTAGAGGATAGTAGTTTATAGGATACACTGTATAATGGTACTGGTAGTACAGGGGTCTGGATATATCCTATTCAATAACATATCAATGACAGTAAACAGTTTACTTTTCAGTTGGAAAGATCTGGTTTACTGCATAGTATCTCATCAAATTATAAAATCCTGCCTAGGACAGAATAGCTGTGTATTCCTTCTTCAAACAAGCACAGCAGTTCTAGGTAGAAAAGTATGCAATAAACTTAGGAGATAATCAAACATTTTCTCAGAGCTAGCAAGCTGTAAAATGTGATTCAGTTTGATGAAAAAGTCAATGCTGTATTTCCAAGTTAAAATCTGCAAATTCCTGTATATCATTATTCTAAACTGCTCAATAAATATTCCCCAGTAAAATAATATCTTGTGCGTATCTGAATTGAAAGCCAGATAATAAAAGAAAATGCTATAGTATGAAAATCAAATGTAATTTGGCATAACACTGTTTATAACATCTATTTCTTTAATTATTGTGGTAAAGATGAGCTTGTCTGTTGTAAAATACATCATGGTTTCACACAAGTAAGAAATCAAACAGATGGTAAAAATTCTATGGAGTAAACATCCATGGTACACAAATTTCTATCCCAATTACAAATAATTTTTTGTATTTCTGTAACATATTTTTGGTACAAGTCTTAAAGAATATTTATAGATGGAAGCTAATAAACCATCTTAACATCTCCATGAAGAAAAGAATGAATCTTACATGGCTATGTACCAACAGAGTGCAAAATAATTCCAGATAAGTTATTCTGTACTGTACAGCTTTCAAGATGGGTGATGTGCAGTAGTGTTACAAAGTGACAGTTTTGGTTTTTTTTAACTTCAATTACACATTTCTGTAAAAAGCAGATGTATTTTATTCTAAACTATATAATGCTTAGCCCTTTTGGTTATCTGTCTTAATGGAACAGACACATTTTTCTTGGACTTTTTGTCTTTCGATGACATTCAATTTAATCTTCTATGGAGTTCTGAGGGCAGTAAGTCATATTCACTCATATGTCATATGAATGTTATGACATTAGATATCTAAAGTGAGTTTTATATGCCATCATGTATTTGGTCTATTGAAAATCATACTCAGGTTGAGTTCTCCTCACCCTATTCCTCTGTCTACCTGCTCTATCATATTTGGCCATTTAGCCTGCATGTTTGGAACATAAGTGAAATTCCATGTGTGCATTTAAAATATAACTTTTATATATAAGCTCACTAGTGTTTTATTACTGCTGAGCAGCGCTTACACCACATCGAGGCCTTTTCTGCTCTTCAAACTGCCCTGATGGTGTACCTGGAAGTTCACAAAAAGACAAGAGAGGACACAGCTGGGACACCTGACCCCAATTAACCAAAGAGATATTACATGCCGTATGATGTCATACTCTGCAATAAAGTTGAGGAGAATGTTGGTGAGGGCCTGCTGATCAGGGGCTGGTTGAGTTGGCAGTGTGCAATTTCATTTGCACCACTTATCTTTCTTGAGTTTTATTTTTCTCTTTGTAATTTTTTTCTCTTTTAATCACTTTTTAAAGGTTATTAATATTATTTCTTTTTTGTGACTGAACTGCTGTTATCTCAACCTATGAGTTTGTTTCTCATGTTCACCCTTTCATTCCTCCCTCATTCCACCAGTAGAGGGGGAAGCGATTGAATGGCTATGTTGTGCTTAGTTGCCAGCCAGGGTTAAACCACTGTTCTTTTTACAGCCAAATGTGGAGCACAAAGGGTTTGAGTTAATAACAAACTTCACCAGAGGAAATTAAAAGAGATTTATATCTGTTTACAGTTGCTGGTCATGATATTGATTCATCTGTTCTCAATATTGGTTTATCTGATCTACATCATGCTCTGGTTTTGCTGTATGTGTTAAAAACTGGTGCAGCTTTTGCAGTTTGCTGTTATCTGTAGAGCTTACTGATGTTTTTCCAGAGAGATTTATTATTAAAATGCTAGCATTGAGCATAATCTGATCTTGTAGCTCTTCACTGAAGCCATTACTGTACTTCGAGAGTCATCTCACAGAGACAATTAACAATTATACTGCTACCTCTGAGAGAGTGTTTTGTCTGTGGAGGAAATACAGAATGGCATCTTCACCACTTTCTGTGATGTTTTATCCCTCAGTACAATAGCTTTTCAGTATCTTGACCATCACTAGGTAGTCAAAATTCTTCTATTGTTTTCTCTTAGGAACGTTTGTTTCCAAAGTTAATAAGCCGTTTAGTAATACCATCCAGGCCCCATGGTAGTGTGGTTATGAGTCACAAGAAACATGAGAACATGGGCAAGTATCTAGCAAGCTTCTCCTCTCCAATGGTCTGGAACTTCTCTCCTGAGCTTGTGCAGAATCCTGACAAAGTGATAGCATGTTTGAAAAATAGATGCTTTGGCTGTTTCAACTGAGGCACTATGCTGGGGCCTGGACAGCACCTACCACAATCTTGGAAGTGATTAAGGACTGACTAGGAGGCTGAGACATTGGAGTGTCACCAGAGGAGGTGACACATTCTGAAGAGCCCCCACTGCATAATAAATTACCAAAAAATTAAAAGCAATATACTTTGTTTACAGATGGATCCAATCATATAATGGGAAAATACTGAAGGTGGAAAGCTGCTATACGGAATCCTACATGACAAGTTACAGAAACTGCCAAAGGGACAAGGTGAATCAAGTCATTTTGAAGAAGTGAAAGCCATTCTGCTGGGTTTAGATATTACTGAACAAGAAAAATGGTCAGTACTTTGTCTCTATACTGACTTATGGGTGGTGATAAAAGCTCTATGAAGATGACCATAACAATGGAATCAGAGTAACTAGCAGGACAGAAGTGAACCCATCTGGGGTGCCATACTGCAGAAAGGTATTGATGCCTGTGTGGAGAATCTGGTTGTGAAAGTATATCATGCGGATGCTCATGTATCTAAGAGTTGAGCCACTGAAGGACATTGAACCAACCAGCAGTTGGAGCAGGCTGCTAAGATTGAAATGCCTCAGGTGGATTTGGACTGGCAACATAAGGGTGAGCTATTTACAGCTCAATGGAACCATGACACATCAGGACATTTAAGAAAGGATGCAGAATACAGACATGCTCATGGTCAAAGGGTGGATCAAACACGCCCATACTTTTTGGTATAGAAGATGATGGTTGAAATATCAGTATAAGGAAGCCTGGCAGATTGGTTATAACACACTAACACAAACCTGTGATGGTAAGAACTATGCGTTTACTATGTTGGAAGTGACTATTGAATGATTCTGAATATACCCTGTGACCCATGCTGCTGTCTGGAATACTGTCCTGGGCTTTCAAAAGCCAGTTTTATGGTGACATGACACCCCTGAAAGAACTGAACACCATTCCTTTCCTAAACAACCTCATAAACACCTAGGCCAAGCACCATGGCATTGACTGAATGCATCACAACTCTTATCATGCATCACCCTCTGGTAAAATTGAACAGTATAATGAGTTGTAAAATACTACATTGAGAGCAAGGGGTGCAGGGATGTTCAAGTGTTGGGGTACAAATGTAGCAGAAGCCACTCAGCTAGTTAACACTAGAGGATTTGCTAGTCAACATGGCCCTGCTCAGTCAAAACACTTGCACACTATGGAAAGAGATAAGATCACTGTAGAACCTATAAGAACTGTCTGGGAAAAAGTCTGGGTTATTTTTCCTCAGGTAAGGGCAAATCTATTTCTGGGATAATTTTTTTTGCCCAAGGACTTTAGCACTATTGGTGGATAATGCATAAATATGGGAAAGTCTAATGTATACTTCAGGGTGATTTAATCCTTGGTGAAAATAATCCATTATTTGAGTTGTACAGTGGCAGTGTTACGTGGTGCTGTATGTTAGTACTTCTGTGGCTGCCATATATGCAACAGTAAAATATCTGGCCCGGTTCAAAGGGAACAGGGTTGGAAAATTTTATGGACATATCTTTGACTTGTTATAAGCCATGATTTGAGTTTTATGTTATAGGAAGTACTGCAGCAGAAATCACCTGAAACAATGAAGGATGAACATCACAAGAAACAGTGAAAGAGCAGCAGTGACCTGACTTGGGCTGGTTTTGGTGCCAAGTAACTCCATGCAACACACCACCTGTTTTGTGCTTAGTGAATGCCATAACAGATGAATTTCAGACTCACAGACCAAATAAATTCAATGAACATTTTATAGAGATTAATGGACGTTGTACAAACTTTTTACAGATAAATGAGTGGTTAATCAGGATATTGAGACAGGATGGGACCTGTACATAACACAGAATCATAAACTCATAGAATTGCTAGGTTGGAAAAGGCCATTGAGATCACCGAGTCCAACTGCACCTGTCCACTGTCAAACCATATCCCTGAGCACCTCATCAACCCATCTTTTAAACACCTCCAGAGATGATTACTCAACCACTTCCTTGGGAAGCTTTTTCCAGTGCCTGATAATCCTTCTGATGAAGGAATTTTTCCTGATGTCTAATCTGAACCTCCTCCAGTGCAACCTGAGGCCATTTTCTTGTCCTATTGCCTGTCACCTGGGAGAAGAGACCAACATCCACCTTGCTACAACCTCCATTCAAATAGTTGTAGATCATGATAACGCCTCCCCTAAGCCTCCTTTTCTCCAGGCTAAACAATCCCAGTTCACTCAGCCATTCCTCATAAGACTTGTTCTCCAGCCCCTTCACCAGCTTTGTTGCCCTTTTCTGAATTTTCTCCAGCACATCAACGTCCTGCTTGTAGCATGGGTCCCAAAACCAAACACAGTATTTGAGGTACTTCCAAGTACAGAAGCAAAATCACTTTCCTGCTCCTGCTGGCCATGCTGTTTCTGATACAGGCAAAGATGCCATTGGTCTTCTTGGCCACCTGGGCACACTACTGACTCATATTCAGCTGGCTACCAAAATCCCCAGGTCTTTCTCCACCAGGCAGCTTTCCAGCCAGTCTTCCTCAAGCCTGTAGCCATGCATGGCATTGCTGTGTCCCAAATGTAGGACTCGGCACTTGGCCTTGTTGAACCTCATTCCATGGGTCTCAGCCCATTGATCCAGCCTGTTCAGATCCCTCTGTAAAGTCTCTCTAGCCTCAAGTAGATCAACACTTCTGCCCAGCTTAGTGTCATCCACAAACTCTCTAAGGGCACACTCAATACCCTCATCCAGACCATCAATAAAGATATTGAACAAAACAAGGCCCAGCACTGATCCCTACATAAAAATAACTCTTGCAGAGCTAAATTCATGTTCAGTTTTAAACATCAGAAATAGTATGGGATTGGGGTTTTGGCGTGGGGGCGGTTGTGTTGCTTTTTTTTTAACCTCTGTACAGTGCTGATAAAATTGGGGTTATTTTATAAATATCTTATGTTAATTTATTAAATGGATTAAGATCGCTCATCAGTTTTTCAGGTGATGACACCAAGCTGGGTGGAAGTGAGGATCTGCTGGAGGGTCGGGAGGCTCTGCAAAGGGACCTGAACAGGCTGGACCACTGGGCTGAGACCAATGGCATGAGGTTTAACAAGGCCAAATGCCAAGTCCTGCACCTGGGGCACAACAACCCTAAGCAGAGGTACAGACTAGGAGAAACCTGGCTGGAAAGCTGCCAGGAGGAGAAGGACCTGGGGGTGCTGGTTGACAGCCAACTGAACATGAGCCAGCAGTGTGCCCAGGTGGCCAAGAAGGCCAATGGCATCCTGGCCTGCATCAGGAATGGCGTGACCAGCAGGTCCAGGGAGGTTATTCTCCCTCTGTACTCGGCACTGGTGAGACCGCAGCTCGAGTACTGTGTTCAGTTCTGGGCCCCTCACCACAAGAAGGATGTTGAGGCTCTGGAGCGAGTCCAGAGAAGAGCAACAAAGCTGGTGAAGGGGCTGGAGAACAGGCCTTATGAGGAGCAGCTGAGAGAGCTGGGGTTGTTTAGCCTGGAGAAGAGGAGGCTGAGGGGAGACCTTATTACTCTCTACAACTACCTGAAGGGAGGTTGTGGAGAGGAGGGAGCTGGCCTCTTCTGCCAAGTGACAGGGGACAGGACGAGAGGGAATGGCCTCAAGCTCCGCCAAGGGAGATTTAGGCTTGAGATTAGGAAAAAATTCTTCACAGAAAGCGTGGTTAGGCATTGGAACGGTCTGCCCAGGGAGGTGATTGAGTCACCGTCCCTGGAGGTGTTTAAGGTTAGGGTAGATGAGGTACTTAGGGGCATGATTTAGGGATTGGTGGGAATGGTTGGACTCAATGATCCAGTGGGTCTCTTCCAACCTGGTTATTGTGTGACTCTCTGACTCTGTGGCAAGGGAAATTATTACTGTGTTTGTTATCATTATACAGTTCTATGCCTAAAATACAGTACTTGAAAAGCAGTCTGCTTCACTTAAGGTGGGCATGTAATTTTAATATTTTAAGTATTAGTAATCTAAGTATTTCTTATCTTATGCACTCTGAAAACTAGTATTACATTATCTTGCTTGGATACCTACAGAAAGAAAATGATAAAATATTACTGTGTGTTTCTATGCTTATTGTCACAGTGGGAAGGCCTGCTTAAACAATATTTTTGAGCACTCTTTCTGTTGTTGACACTCATCCTGCTCTCTTTTCATCTGTGCTGGCACAATTATTTGTGGGGCTGCAATACAAACCATATGAAAGAATGACCTAATTTTTCTATTTTTAATCCATCTCAGATCCCTGATACAATTCACAGTGCAGTGGTGGGAAGAATTATGTTAACAGAGCTAACAGGGAAAGCTGTTGCAGCGTGATAGCAAGAGGTGGGAATACCTTGAATGGCCAACTATCTGAATTGAGGTAAGTATCTACACTATCAAATATTGCATTTTGATGGCATAATTTTATCTTTATAAAATGCCTCCTCACATGTAAGTATGCACTTATTTTAGACTGAGTCATCCTCTTGCACGATACACACATTAGGTTGTGTGCGTTTATGCACACGTTTAGTTTTTTATAAAGTAACTCTACCAGCTGGTAGAAAAGTAGAGATTTACTTCAGTCCAAATAAGGTTTAATAAGCTCACCAGGTAAAACAGTAGAAGTTAAACTGGGAAAGAACAGTTATACAAAGCCTATTTTCTTTGTTGCAGATACTTAAGTTATGAGTAGATATATTAATTTAATTCTTATTAATTCGAGATTTTATGGTTAAATAAATGCTGATGTAAAGCATGAGGATTTAGCTGCTTGACTCTTGTGGAACTCCTACAATTTATTTCTACTTTCAGGACTCAACAGTCAATTATGTTTGGTTTTGTATCAAAAAGTTTTGAATTGCAGCTATTGCATCTGTGTTATAGCTGTCACAGTTTAATTACAGACAGAAAGACAAAATTTACAGGCCTATTCATGCATATAGCCTGAAGTCCACCTAAAATGTTTGTCTTAGTATTTGATATTGGCTAGAGTCCTGTCATATCTTAGAGGCAATCAGTTAGAAACATTAGACACAGGAACTTATGTTATCTGGATGTGTTTTACTTCTTCAGGCTGCAGACTTTTTATCATACTGACTGTTGGTTGTGAGGTCTTTTGGTGATTTTGGTTGGAATTATTTTTCTCTGTCATCTTTCAGATCAAAATTTTATAGTTATTCTTTCTCTTTATCCCAGTTTGCTCTATGACAAATACCTCAGAAAATTTTTCCTAAGGCTTGGAAAAGTATAAATTTTTATGGCTAAGGATTTTAAGATTTTCCATGTATTTAGCTGAAACAAGATAAAACCGGAACTATAATTAGGTATCTTCTCTTCGCAGTCAGTACCTAGAGTACTTTGTACAGACATTGTACATGTATAAGACGGCAAATAACTTCAGTTTATGACCCATTATTGCCTATGACCACTTCATTCCAGCTGGTATTGGGGGGGGTTTCTGTGAAGCTTTTTCCATCATTCACCTTCCTTGCTCCCTGTAGACCCAGTATTTCCTATCAGATGTGGATGTTTGTAATCTCTGGTTTTTTTACAGAAATAGTCACTTTTCCCAAGGTCACAGTCCTTTTTTTCATGGTCCTTCTTTTGGCAGAATGATACTGTGTTACATACAATTTCTGCCTTTCCAACAACATTCAGATCTTACACAATATTGTCTGAATTAATTTCTGCTTGTACTGGAAAATAATAATAGAAAGGAGAAGCTGAATGCAGTCAAAAAGTAAAGGAGGAGTAACAGGCTGTTTACAGCCCTATTAAAGCCTAGCATTGAGGTAGTCTACACATTCTTCAAAATGCGCATAACAGGATAGACCCTTTGTGCTCTCCTCCAAGGTGCATAAACATTTACTCAGTTCCTCAGAATTCTTAGGGTCTGCAGTTGAGACATGCTTCAATATTGTCTTGAGTTTTGCAGATCTTACCATGATACTATGTCTTTGGCCATGTGTTTCTCATCGGTTTTTCCTACATATATTGTGTAGTCAAGCATTTATGCATTTTGCTATTTTTTTTCCTTTCACCTGACTGCCTGACTGCAATATCCCACTGTGCAAAAACCATGATGTTATATTCACTCTCAGTTTTATTGTTCAATTAGTGTTGAGATCTCCTATAACAGGTGTGAGAAAAAGGAAAAGGAGTAGAATAAACAGGAAACTAACACCAGATTTCATGCCTTGACACATTTTTTCACAATACCTTTATTTTAGATTTATTTTAACACTAAGTTATGTTAAAATATATGCATTGTAAAACAGAAGAAGTATAGTTTACCAGTTCAGCATATTGTCCTTTCAGTGGGCTGCACTTATGTTGTAGGAAAAGTTTAAGCCTTGATGAATAGAACAGTTTTAGTCTCATTACCACAAGACAAGCATAATGGCAAAATAGAATTTTCAGGGGAGAAAAAAAAGAAGAGATTAGCACAGTGCAGGTGAACTATATTCCATTTATTTCTAGGAGGATATCAATTGTCAAGGAAGAAAAATATTTGCTCCCAACAGAGATGTCACTAGAAGAGAGGCTGTCCTGCATTTTTCCACTTGGTGATTTCTAGATATTTGTTGATGTCTTACATAGCCCTGACAAAACATTTGTCACAGGCTTGAAAATCCATTAAAATATTTCAAAAGCATGATAAAAAATAATATTGTATAAAAAGAGTGGGCCATATTCTGCTTCAAATTCCCATTGAATTTCAAGCTTGCAGAACATACAGAACTGCAGAATTTAGAAGAAAGTCCAACAATGCTTGGGCACTTGCACTGTGCTCTTTTCAACATCTCAAAAGAAGTTGCTATGACCTAAGGATGACGGTAAATCACTGCTTTTTAAACTGGCATCCTGTCATATGTGGGGGCCCTACCAGGGACTGATACTGGACCCAGTGCTGTCTAACATCCTCATAAGGGATCTAGAAGATGGGATGAAGTTTACTGGTGATACCAAACTGAGCTGGGAAGTGGACACTTCAGAAGGGAGAGCTACCCTGCAGGAAGACCTGGAGAGGCTGGAAAAGAGGGCTAACAAAAAATCTTACGAAGTTCAAAGATGACAAGTGTAAGGTTTTGGGGAAACATAATCCAGGAGTGCAGCATAAGCTGGGGTTTACCTGACTAGGGAACAGCCCTATGGAAAGGCATCTGGTGGTCATGGTGGACAACAAGCTCAACAGGATGATATATTCCTTCAACAATGGCATCACCAACAGAGATAAAGAAGTCAATTCACTCTGCCCAGTACCTTTCTGGCCACACCTGGAATACTGAATGCAGTTTTGATCTCCACCATATAAAAAAAGATGTGGACAGGCTGGAGAGACCTTATCACCATGTTTCAGTATTTAAAGAGTGTCTACAAAAAAGGTGGAGACTCCCTTTTTACAAGGAGTCACAAGGAAAAGACAAAGGATAATGGGTACAAGTTACTCCTGAAGAGATTCTGGTTGGACATGAGGAAAATTTTTCACAATGAGAACAATCAACCATTGAAATAATCATAGAATCATAGAATTACCAGGTTAGAAAAGACCCATCGGATCATCAAGTCCAACCATTCCTATCAAATACTAAACCATGTCCCTAAGCACCTTGTCCACCCATCCCTTCTTCATATTTTAAATAAAAATATCTACAGGCACAAGGGTTATTTTGTGTTGCATGTTATTCTCCAGACATGATCATTAAAGGAATGCTCATCCAAATAGGTCATTATTTGTGTGTATAATTGCATGCACCAGACATAGTAACTTCAAGGTAAATTGTGATTACTTAAGGCTCAATGGAAGAGGGGCAAACAGACCACTATAGATAGTAGCACTCACAAATTGTAGATTGCAGCAGGTACCCTATAGCTTGCTTTTAGTATGTCTTTTGACACTGTCTTCCATAATATCCCTGTATCCAACTTAGTATATTATACTCTGCAAGTCAGGACAATTAGATGGGTGAAAAGTTCTGTGTTATGGCTCAGAATGTTATGATTCATAGATTACATCCTACAGTTGTGGTCTTGTAGGGTTAGTCCTGAACTCTGCTGGTGACCAAGAGGAGGCCACAGAGGGCATTGTTTGCAGATGATGCAAAGAGGGACTGGTCAACATGCTCAATGGACAGGCCACCACTGCCGTGATGATTGACAGAGGAGGAAGGTTCCAGTGGGTTCCCATTAAATTAATCAAGGACCAGGACAAAAACTACACTATAAGTTAGAGTGCTGCAAGGATGCAGGCTGGTGCTGATGGGGTCAAGGAACAGCTGTGGGGAATAGCACTGTGCCCTGGGCAGGTGGTGAGGTGAGTGAGAGCTGACGGTACACTGAGGCAGCGACAATGGCCAGTGATTCCTAGGGTAGTGTGAACAGACCAGGGACCTGAGAGCCAGGGGAAGGCAGTGACTTTCCTCTCTGCTAAGTGCTCATGAGACCACACTAGGATTTCCTTTCAGTATTCAGTTTTGGGCCCCCAGTACAAGAAAAGCCAATGGCATCCTAGCTTGTATCAGAAACGGTGTGATCAGCAGGTCCAGAGAGGTTATTCTCCCTCTGTACTAGGCACTGGTGAGATGGCTCCTTGAATATTGTGTTCAGTTCTGGGTCCCTCACCACAAGAAGGATGTTGAGGCTCTGTGGCGAGTCCAGAGAAGAGCAACAAAGCTGGTAAAGGGGCTGGAGAACAGGCCTTATGATGAACGGCTGAAAGAGCTGGGGGTGTTTAGCCTGGAGAAGAGGAGGCTGAGAGGAGACCTCATTGCTCTCTATAACTACCTGAGGGGAGGTTGTAGAGAGGAGGGTGCTGGCCTCTTCTGCCAAGTGACAGGGGACAGGACGAGAGGGAATGGCCACAAGCTCCGCCAGGGGAGATTTAGTCTGGACATTGGGAAAAAATTTTTCATAGAAAGGGTCATTGGACACTGGCACAGGCTGCCCAGGGAGGTGGTTGAGTCACCTTCCCTGGAGGTGTTTAAGGCACAGGTGGACGAGGTGCAGAGGGGCATGGTTTTGTGTTTGATAGGAATGGTTGGACTCTATGATCCAGTGGGTCTCTTCCAACCTGGTTATTCTATGATTCTATGATTCTATATGAGCTGGCAGCACTTTAGGGGAGACCATCTATCTAGTGAGTCTGGATCACTTGACCTGTGATGACAGGCTGCATGACTAGCCCTGCTTCAGTCGGGAGAAGCAGCAACCAACACCTTCCCCTGCACTGGCAGGAGGGGATGGAGGAGACCCAGCCAGACTCTTCACAGTGGTCTATGGTGGGAGGTTGAGAAGTGGCTGTAGAAAATGAAACATAAAAGTCTCAGGCTGGAGATAAGGAGAAGCCTTTCCTCAGTAAGGAGAGCCCAGTGGTGGAGCAGAGGCTAAGGGAGGTTGAGCTGTCTCCATCCCTTGGCATTTCATATCCTGTCTGGGTCAAGCACTCAGCAGTCCAGTCTGGACACAGAGATGGGACCACTCAGGGCAGGGTTTGAGGCTGGAAACCTCCCCAGGTCCTCAGAAGCCTGAACTGATCCTACACCTTCAGATTGTAAATGCAAGTTTGTGCTTATGTTTTACTCTGCTACAATGCATGTAATAAATAGAAACACTTTTCAAAATAGTACCAGAATTCAGGTCTTCTCTTACCCACATACCATACTGAGAAGTCACTTTTTACTCTTTATCCCTTTTTCTTGCTCTTATATAGTGACTGCTTGCACCTTTTCAGTAGGAGTTGTGGAAAATAGCTTCTTTACAGTGATTAGTGTTTCATTTTGAGAAGTGTTTTTCCTTTCTGCAAGGGTTAAATACCCTCACACTAGTAGTGCTTGAAAAACTTGAAGGATTACTTAAAGTTCTAAAAATAGATTCTTGAGAATTATTTATACATATGTCTTGCTAAACAATTCAATGGACAATATCAAAATAACTAGTTTTTTAAAAATTCTGCAATTCTGAAAATGAATACCATTAATCCTGTGGAAAACTGAGGTTTTTTATTTTGATGTTTGGGCTTTTTCGGTTGTTCTCTGTTCCCGTCCCTCCCCCCCCTTAGTTAAAATGTTTTCTTCTCAGGTCAGCTGCCTGTGTCATGATGTAGTTTTGTGGAATGCAAAATAATTTCAGTCTGATACTGAAGACATCACATCCGGAGAAGTTTAAATGTTATTTTTCTATCTTTCTGAAGACTATTTTTTTCTTTGACAAAATGTAGGTGAACTTAAAAAGAGTAGGTGATTTTGGTGAATTTAAATGATATTCTTCAAATTCTGGCTATACTAGGCAATGAAACTCAATAGAATGTTCAGCTAAAATTGTCTGACTGGCTCTACTCCAAGTTCTTCCCAAGCTGTTACCTATTGATTGCATTAAAGACCACCTCTAGAAATCAGAAAACTGAAATACGTTAGGCTGAGATTAATTGCAAAAAAAAAAAAAACCAAACATTCCTGTAATGGGATAATCCTGCACCCATTAGGTTTCTAACCACTATTTTACTTTATTTACCTAAAACATAAGTGGATACAGAAGTGGTGTGGAACTGTGATTTGAGCCAGATCTGACCTTTGCTGCAGTATGATTCATCTGACCCTAATCTAGTTTTCAAGGGAATGTGTTGTCCTTAATCTAACCTTAATACTATGATAATATGTTATTATTAATATGGCTTAACTATGGCGGAGTTCTCCACTTTTCTCTTCTTTTTGTAACATTGCAATATTCTAAACAGCAAGGAAATATCTGACCTACTAATATACCATGCAGGGAATTAAAATTCCTTTTCTGAATACATCTTGTTGTTGTACTACAACTCTGGGGAATCATATAAACTAAACAATAACATTTCCCCTGAAACTGAAAATTAAAGGTAGGTCATTTGAAACAAAAATGGTAGGAATGGAAACAGACAAGACTCAAACACCTAAAAGAAGATTTTTAGAAGAATTATGTACTCTCGTGTACTTGCTGATGCATTGCTTCATATTTGTATAGCTGTAAAGATTTTAAGTGACATAATATTTATCATCTCTTGGTGACCGAAGGAATATGTATTCATACTCTAAAATATGACTTCGATTTTCAGAGCTAAAATATTCAATTTAGTAAAATTAGCCCTGCTGCAGTGGGATTTTGTGTATTGGTTGATGTTGTGAAAGAAAACAGTAATTTTGGAAGCAATTTTCTTTAGTGTTTTAGTGTTTGTTTGTAAATATGTTAAAGATGGCCAGTGTTTGGCAGTAGGTTATCCATTTTCTTTTCTTGACAGAAAATTCAAACACAAGGTACTGAATGTATATTTTTGTAGTTCCTCATTGCAATTAGTTCCTTTGTCTTAAGATGAGCTAAATATTTTTTGTAATACTTAGCTTGTTGAATTTCAATCTGATCTCTAACTTTCCTTCCCAAAATATAACAAAGAAAAAAACCCAGATATTTTCACTCAATAGATATATCTGTTCTACCTTAACACCAAAGATTTTTCTTTAAGCTAGAAATGCCTACACTGTGGCACTTTGTTAATACAGCCAAAAATTAGAGTTTTGGGTTGGTGCTTTTGGGTGGGTAGTATATCTGTTTGTTGTTTTTGTTGGGTTTTTTTTTTCTGAAGTAGTTATACAGTTGTGAATGAAGAAGCTAGCTACCTACCTGGGAAACCTTGCTAAATGGAGAAAAGAGAAGAACACTTGAATGGAAGAATGTTACATCTTACTTTCTTACTTTCTTTAAGAAAACCTTGGAGCTTCCTGGAAATAAGCGTCAGAATTTGGAATTCTTACCTAATATGTTGGGGACAAGCTGTATTAACAATATAGTATGCAGCTTTTTCTGTGCATTTTCATCTTGAGGAGGAACTTCTTTGTGAGATTCAGCAGAATTTTATCACATTGTAAAAACCCAGCCAATTTTACATACTTAGCACTCATTTGCAAAGTTCAATGGTACTATATGTTTCTTAGGCAACTCCAGATTTTGGTGTTCTAGTAATTGAAAGCTGATGTGGAAAAATCAAAATGCAACAGCAGTAATCTTTCCAAAAACTAAGAAAACCTACTTAAATTAGATAAATTAATCCATGGAAATTGTTGCACAGAAGCAACTCTGACTAGCCCAAAGATCTTTAGCAGATAGCTGTGGGACAAAATTTCTGCTTTACAATGTGGTGTAACTATCCATCAGACTGATACGGCTTTGTTTCTTGCCTTATGGACAAAAGACCAAGTCGTGATTAATGACATTTCTTTTTCATATTTGTCATCCCAACACTAAGATAGAAAATTCCACTGCTGCTAGAGGTCCAGTTTTATCTGTCCAGAAAAGAGCAAAGGACCCTCCAGAATGAAAAAAATGACCCAAATCCTTTGTGGCTGTCCATTAGAAACAGTTCCAAGCCTTCTGAAAATCATTGAAACAATGTGTTCTGCTTTGTTTTCTTCGCTCACCTACTCTGATGTAACTATGGAAAGTATCGGTTACTATCTGTGTAAGCTGAAGACAAAGCACAGAGCCTGGCATTACCAAGGGACAGAATGGAAAAAATGGTGGTCTAAAATGACTAAAGGAGCATCACTCTAAAGCAGACAGAAAGAAATAGATGTTAGTAATAAGTTAAGAAGGAGAAAGTCTATATATAGTAAAAGAAAAATTGATTCAGAACCTGTGATACTAGGCTATATCCTGACATTCTGAAGACCTGGGAGATTCTAACTCAGGTCATCCAATAGACTAGTGTTATTTTATTTTCTCTCTGTAACAATAACAGCAGTAAACATGCTTTGTTCATATATTTCACTCTATACTTTTCGCACTGACAGCAATCAAAGTTCCAAGCTATGACTAAAGAATAAATGTAGATCTGCGTTTGAGTAGTAAAGGAATCAATGAAAACAGCCAGGAGGTGGCAGTTTTAGACCATTTTGAAAAAGGAATGACAATGGCTTTGAGTATAACTAGACTCCTTCTGTATGTTCTGAGATTCAAGCCACAAGAAATCAGAAAGACATTTTTAAATTATCTATTTTATAATATAGTCATGAAATGAAAAGGATCATTCATCTCATGAGTGGTAAATTCAACCCTATTATTGTATTAATACAAAGGCTACTACTGAGAAAACAACAGTTTCTTGAGAAGATATTCAATTTACGACATAGAAATTTAAAGACAAATTAATTGTACTTTCAGGTAAGAAATACCAGTTACTTCAGAACCCACAAGGGCAACGTTATCCACTCTGTATCTATATCTAGAAATTACAAATTTTAGTCAAGTTCATAAAATCATAGAATCACAGAATAACCATGTGGGAAGAGACCCACTGGATCATCGAGTCCAACAACTCCTATCAAACACAAAACCATGCCCCTCAGCACCTCGTACACCCATCCCTTAAACCCCTCCAGGGAAGGTGAATCAACCACCTCCCTGGCAGCCTGTTCCAGTGCCTAATGACCCTTTCTGTGAAAAATTTTTTTCCTAATGTCCAGACTAAATCTCCCCTGGCGGAGCTTGAGGCCATTCCCTCTTGTCCTGTCCCCTGTCACTTGGCAGAAGAGGCCAGCACCCTCCTCTCTACAACATCAGTTCAGGCAGTTGTAGAGAGCAATGAGGTCTCCTCTCAGCCTCCTCTTCTCCAGGCTAAACAACCCCAGCTCTCTCAGCCCCTCCTCAAAAGGCCTGTTCACCAGCCCCTTCACCAGCTTTGTTGCTCTTCTCTGGACCTGCTCCAGAGCCTCAACATCCTTCTTGTGGTGAGGGACCCAGAACTGAACACAGTATTTGAGGAGTGGTCTCACCAGTGCCGAGTACAGAGGGAGAATAACCTCCCTGGACCTGCTGGTCACACCATTTCTGATACAAGCCAAGATGCCATTGGCCTTCTTGGCCACCTGGGCACACTGCTGGCTCATATTCAGTCGGCTATCGACCAGCACCCCCAGGTCCTTCTTCTCCTGGCAGCTTTCTAGATAGACTTCTCCTAGTCTGTAGCATGGGACAGGGTTGTTGTGCCCCAAGTGCAGGACCCGGCATTTGGCCGTCTTTAACCTCATGCCGTTGGTCTCAGCCCAGCAGTCCAGCCTGTTCAGATCCCTTTGCAGAGCCTCCCGACCCTCCAGCAGATCCACACTTCCACCCAGCTTAGTGTCCTCTGCAAACTTGCTAAGGGTGCACTCAATGCCTTCATCCAGGTCATTGATAAAGACACTGAACAGGGCTGGACCCATCACTGAGCCCTGGGGAACCCCGCTTGTAACTGGCCTCCAGCTCGATTTAACACCCTTTACCACCACTCCCTGGGCCCCTCTACCCAACTATTTTTCCACCCAGGAGAGTGTGCACCTGTCCAGGCCAGAGGCTGACAGTTTCCGTAGCAGAATGCTGTGAGAAACTGTGTCAAAGGCTTTACTGAACTCCAGATACATCCACAGCCTTTCCCTCATCCAGCAGCCGAGTCCCTTTGTCATAGAAGGCGATCAGGTTAGTTTGGCAAGACCTGCCTTTTGTGAACCTGTGTTGACTGGGCCTGATCACCCTGTTCTCTTGCATGTGCTTCATGATCGCACTCAAGATCACCTGCTCCATGACTTTCCCTGGCACTGAGGTCAGACTGACAGGCCTGTAGTTCCCTGGATCCTCCCTGCAACCCTTCTTGTAGATGGGCACAACATCAGCCAGCCTCCAGTCCAGTGGAACTTCCCCAGTCTTCCAGGACTGTTGGAAGATGATGGAAGTTCTTGGTATTGCTCCTAATGTGTTTTCTTTTTTTCTTCTTTTTTTTCTCTTTCCCCTCCACTCCCCCTCGGACTTTCTTTTCCAGGCTACAATGACATCCAGGAAACAACAGTACTCGAGAAAATTAAGAGTATTACTTGTTTAAATATACTAGGGAGAGACAAATAGCTAGTGTGGCAGTAAACTCTTCTTTTGAGGAGCTTGGCTTGCCAAAAGAGCCAAGAATTAGGCCCTTAGAGGTCATCAGGTTGTCATAGATAAAAGTATCTGATTCAGTTTACAGATAAGAGTTAATCTCTGTTTTAGCAAGGCAGATTCTTTTTTTAGACATGCAAACCTAAGGAATGCCAGTATGTTTTTACATCCTGAAATGTTTGTCACTGAAAACTGCAATGAAATCTCTGACTTCACAGAGGAGAAGCACATATTTGCAGGAACAGGGCACATGTTAGGACACATTTACTCTATAGTTTCTTCAGCTAGGGAACACTTGGTACCATGCATGATATTCCATATCAAGGGGACTGGCATACAAACTAAGCTTTGGAAGGACTTGAAATCAGGGAAAAAAACCTGCATCTTACAAAAGGAAAATCTTCTGACTTTTATTATAACTTTAGTCAAAGGATTTCTCTCTTTTTAGATACCTGAGAAAAAGAACCTTTAAAATAGAACTCCCTTGTGCTCTCCTTGCAAACTTTTCCAAGTGACCCCTCTTTGTTCTGACTTTACACTACTATAACTCATGAAGAAAACAGTACTTCAAGAAACTCAAGGACAAAAAGCAAAAAATTGGTAAAAACCTTAAGAAACAGAGAAAAGAGAATAGGGTATATGCAGCTGTGAGGTTAAATTGGACTACTGGGGAAGAAAGGAGGGAACTAAGGTTCTGGATTTTAAAAGAGGACAGCGATGAACTGAAGGAATTGTTGCTATAGTCATTTGGACTGAAGAGCTCAAGGACCTGAATGTGAGAAAGGCCTGGAATTTTTCCAGTCAAACTATTGAAACTATTATGAGAAGTGTACCCTGAAGAAGAGAAAGGAGTACAGGAAGGGTGTAAGCCCAACTGAGTGAATAAGTAGTCCAAGAAAGATATTGTGAATAAGCAGACAGCTTAGGAAGAAGGAGAGAAAAGGAAAATTTTACAGCTCCCTGAGAGGCAAGAGGGTCAGGAATAATGGAAAATTAAAGCAAGTCTATTTGAGGGCCTACACTTTGCTCTAGCAAAGTTTGTGACTGTAAATCAAATGCAAAAATGCACTTCAACCCTCAAAGTGAAAACAGAAAAGGAAAGGAAAAGATTTCATGAGAGTGCTAGGAAGGACTGGAAGGTGTATATAACTCCAAGGAAAAGAAATGGTTTTCTTAAGACTTTAAAAATGAAGATTCTGTTAATCTCATACATAAAGAATAAAAGGCTGCTGGAAAATTTGAGTTTTGCTATACCACAGCACAAGATTTTCATACTCTCTCCTAGGATTGTATGTGGACAGTAGTTGAAACTAGCCGCATTAAATTGACATGGTCTTCTGGGTCTGCTGTTCTAAAAAACGGAATAGGAAATGCTGTCAAGTTTCTTTCATCGTTTTCAGATTTGGGGAAGGCCAGAGGAAGTATTATTCTTCTATATTACTTTACAGTACTGTAATAGAAAACTATCCTTGTTGTATACTCATACTTTTGCTTTACTTTACAATCTGTCACAAAGCTTCAGTCTAATTAGTATTGCATCTCCAGTGCTACATCTGGCAACATTTCGGCAGCATTTCGACATTCACAATCATGATGTAAATGCTTCAAATTCAAGATTAAAAAGGCAAACCCCCCAGTTTTCACACCTGTGAAATTCCCTGAGCTTCTAAACAGATTAAGTTATTAAGAAAAAAGTAGCTGAAATGGCAAGAATGAAACAAACAACAAAAAAGTATCCACACACTGCACAGTATCCCCCCCAATTCAAATCTGTAAGAATTCAGTGTTTGAAAAGAAGGACAGTGAAATAAGCCATATGTAAAAGAATGATGCAAAGAAGGCTACGTTTTACAATGCCACACAAATAAATCCTTCCAAGACTCCTTGTATACTGATATTGTTTCATTTTGTTGATACACTTCCTCAAGCAAAACTCCAGGCTTGATAGCAATATTACCTAGCTATTCCTACCATCACATCCTGAAGAGCCTTAGATAGAGACAGGGAAAAACCACAAAGAGGTAAAGTGAATCATCCAGGGTCATACACACCCAAGGCAATAGGAACAGAATTTGGGTTTTTTAGAGATTAAAAACTTTATTCTTCTGCAACCTAGTAGATTTTACATCTTCCTAACATCTCCCTCATTTAGTATCTAGTCAATACAGTGCCTATGGATATGTTGTTACTTCCTTACAATGTTTAGTGAATTCAGTGCAGGCCTGCAGTCTTTAAGCAATCTTGCTCCTAAAGTGGAAAAAACAGAAAATATCCTCCATTCATGGCCTTCAGTTTTGCATTTATATCTTGTGATTAGAAGCAAAAAGTCACCTGTCATTCAGAACCTGTGAAGATTAAATAACTATGAGGGTGGT
Source organism: Clamator glandarius (assembly GCA_033459285.1). Taxonomy (NCBI): domain Eukaryota; kingdom Metazoa; phylum Chordata; class Aves; order Cuculiformes; family Cuculidae; genus Clamator; species Clamator glandarius. The sequence continues at coordinate 1,556,146 of JAUNZM010000366.1, forward strand.
CAAAGCAGAAGTCAGGGCAATCCCACAAATACAGGTGGAGAATGAGTTGAGAGTAGCCCTGAACAGAGGGACTTGGGGGTGTTGGTGGATGAGAAGCTCAACAGGAGCTGCCAATCTCCAGCACCAAAAAGCCAACCTGCTTTCTGACGGGCTGCATCAAAAGAAGCATGACCAGCAAGTCAAGGGAGATGATTCTCCCCCTCTACTCCTTGAGAGACCTTGCTTGGAATACTGTGTTCAATTCTGGAGTCCTCAGCACAGGAAGGACATGGATCACTTAGAATGGGTCCAAAGGAGGGCCACAAAGATGTCCAGAGGGCTGGAGCATCTCTCATACAATGGCAAGCTGAGAGAGTTGGGTTTGTTCAACCTGGAGAAGAGAAGGGAGACCTTATAGCAGACTTCCAGTATTTGAAGGGGGCTTACGGAAAAGCAAGAGGAGGGGCGGGGGGGGGGGGGGGGGGCTGTGCTCTTTACCAGGAAGTGCAGTGATAGGATGAGAGGTAATGGTTTTAATGTGAAAGAGGGTAAATTTAGATTGCATATTAGCATGAAATTTTTTACTGTGTGAGTGTTTAGGCACTGGAACAAGTTGCCCAGAAAAGTAGTGGAAGTCCCAGCCAAGGTTAAAGGCCAGGTTGGAGAAATGCTTTGAGCAACCTGATCTAGTAGAAGGCATGGCAGAGGGGTTGGAACTAGCTTATCTTTAAGGTCCTTTCTAATGCAAACCATTTAATGGTTCTGTGATTCTATGAAGTTTAACCGAACCTTCACCTTCACCTTCTCCTCTACGTGGGCTGACTATGGCTGACTTCCTCTCCTTCTGCAACTTTTGTTTCTTCATCTTCCTCTTCAAACCTTGCTTCTGCTATAGCAATCTATCAAAATCTCTGTCGTTTTCTGATTTTACATTGATAACCTTATGATACTTATTTACCGAGGGCTTATTTTTCAAGTACTTTTACTTTCAAAGTTGAGGTTATCAGAGCTATGGGTAATTTTTGTAATACCTCTCAGAGATTTTGAACTATGTCATCACAACAATGTTCATCATAGTTCCTATTGAAAATATATTAGTATCTTCTCTTGAGGCAAATTCATTGACTTCACTGTGAACTTGATCCATCAAGTACATAATGTACTATGCAAACTTCAGAACAGAAATCAGTTTTGAGTACACTAAATATAAGCTACAGTGAAAACCACAAGTGAAAGATGCTGGCCCTGACAGAAGATGCATATACACTTCAAATTGATCCATGGTTTTTAAAATGTTCATCTTGATTTAATTCATAGCTCTTAAAATGTTCATCACTTTAAACCTGCTTGAGATTACTTTATGAAAAAAACCAAAGATTCTTGAGAGCCTGTAATATTCCAAGAACCTAAACTTACTAGGAAAGAAGAGATTCATGACATTCAACAGCTATTTTCCTGCCTTTATTCTGCTTATCTGCATATGATTGTTTAGGTGAAAATCAGCGTAGTATAACCTGTCAAAGCAAAGCCTGGTTTTGGATTTAGTGGTGCAGAAAGTTTCTAAGTAAAATTTATCTTCTATGAAACAAGGTTTCTAATTGTTGTCCTTGTGTTCAATCCAACACACATGATCAGTTCATGTTCTGTATTTCTTTTAGGCCTTTTCCTCTAGTAACAACAACAGGACTTGTATAACACAAAATTCAAAGTGTTGTCTCTTGGTTTCTGTCTGGGAATAAACTTTAGGTGAGATTGGGTGTATGATCCGCACAAATGCCACCTAAAGAGAAATCTTCATTTTTAGAAAAATAGTGCAGGGAAGGACTTTTATATTTAGATATATTGTATATTTAGATAGATGGTGGGCAGCATATATCACTTTGATTAAAAAATAACAAAAAAAATTAAAAATTACCCTACATTTCATACCTCACTGAACTTATGCAGGTAAGTAGCTGCACTTGTCAATGCATTTTTATTCTTAATGAGACAGTGCTCTTGCCAGTGCAAAAGTTCAGTTTATCAGGAAAAGAATTATGTATTCCATATACTTTGTGTGAACCCAGATTATTCTCACTGAACAAAAGAATTGCTCAGAGCAAAAAAATGCAAATAAATAAAAAATGCAGCAACCTAAAATATACAATTTAAGTCACTCAGAGCTGAAACTTTCCCTTAAGGCTTTATCAGTCATCATTTGGATCAGGTCTTCAAAGGGATCAAGATGGCTTTGTACATCTATTCTTGAACAGCATGGTATAATTCTTGACAGATTTATCTATGGTTTAACCAATGCTTTTCAGTCATTAGGCAATATAGTTCTCCTTTCGTTACTTGATCAAGAATAGCTTGAAAAGTCAGTGAATGAATGCTTACATTTTGATGTAGGATTTTTTTGTAGGTAGTGCACAGAAGAACCCTGTACTATTGTATGTATAAGTGGCAGAAAAGTACATCAAGGAGATTTACTTTAGAAAAAAGTAAATACAAACCTGTGAATGCCTAAAATTGTTGTCAGTCCATAAAACAGGAAGCAAATACAGTGTTAGATTCACAGCCATTTGTTGGCTCACAAGCTTTGGAAAACATTGTCATTTATTATTCATCTACATCCACATGCCTGAAAATAATGCAATTTCCAAATCTACTGATTATACCTCTAGTTCTCAGACTCCAGGTATGGGTTATTGCATTAATTTCTGGTATGATTCCCACTGGAATTTTGAGTGTTCAAAGTTGAGGTATTTTACAGCTTACAGGAAATAAATGGTAACAAAGCTACCAATTTATGTTCCTATTTGACCTTATAAAATCTCACAGACCTGTGAAGACTGATAGAGCTCACATTCACTTGGGAGCAGTAAATGATAACCTAGTCCAGCCTGTGTATAAATGCAGGGTCTCCATACAGGATTACCTAACTTCACCAACAGAAATTCACTTACACCCCCTTAAATTTCTAGTTAATCTCTATTCATTTCTTTTAGTCTTTGTGACTATTCATATCATGCTTTTTCTTATTTAGGAAGGGTGGGCATACATGTTACCTTCAAAGCAATGGATCTGTGGCCGCTAAAGCAGCTATACGATAATTCTATTTAATATTAGAATTTAGCCTAGAATAAAATCCTTTGGGTGCAAAAGTGGCTGTCCTTGTACTTGTTCTTTGAGTGAATACAACCCCAAATCTTTTATGTTGCCTATTTACATTCTCAGTATTTCAAAACTTTATCCTATTTGTTTATACTTGACCCCCTTGGGCAATTGTGCAAGAAATGATGTGAATCATGGAATTTATATTTTTGTATGCTTCTGGGAGGCTATCCTTTTGAGATATTTGGTATGCAAGTTCCTCTCTTTACTTGAGCTGCCAGTATTAATTCTCCTTTGAAACAAAAATTTCATGGTGGACCTTTAATTCTGATTTTTGTGCATGATAGTCACTATGGCTATCTTCTCTTGTCAAGAAAATGCCTTTTCTGATAATCGAAGAAGTTTCTGCAAACTCACTGGCAATGGTATCTCAAATGCAGTTTTTTAAAGCCTTTCCCACTATTTTGCTTTCTTTCTGGTGCCGTTTCTGGATTTCTAATTTTTATTGTTTTGTCTTTTTAAGCTCCAAGAAACAAAAATAGAGATAAACTAGATTCATTACTTTTGGGAAAAAAACCTTCTAATATCTTTATAGATTGTATAAAATTCAAAATATGTTTTTCCTTCTTGATGTAAAGCTCACTCTGTTTCTTGTGGAAGCTGAGCAGAAAATGTCATGGGTTAGACTAAAGGAGTGAGAAGGGCACGCTCTCCTGGAATCTTAGAATCCTGTGTTCAGTTCTGGGCCCCTCACCACAAGAAGGATGTTGAGGCTCTGGAGCAAGTCCAGAGAAGAGCAACGAGGCTGGTGAAGGGGCTGGAGAACAGGCCTTATGAGGAGCGACTGAAAGAGCTGGAGTTGTTTAGCCTGGAGAAGAGGAGGCTGAGGGGAGAGCTCATTGCTCTCTATAACTATCTGAGGGGTGGTTGTAGAGAGGAGAGTGCTGGCCTCTTCTCCCAAGTGACAGGGGACAGGACAAGAGTGAATGGCCTCAAGCTCCACCAGGGGAGATTTAGTCTGGACATTGGGAAAAAATTTTTCACGGAAAAGGTCACTGGGCACTGGAACAGGCTGCCCAGGGAGGTGGTTGATTCACCTTCCCTGGAGGGGTTTAAGGCATGGGTGTACGAGGTGCTGAGGGGCATGGTTTAGTGTTTGATAGGAACAGTCGGACTTGATGATCCGGTGGGCGTATTCCAACCTGGTTATTCTATGATTCTATGATTCTATATGATTCCCGTTATTCCAGTGGGAAGAGTACATAATCCAGAAAGCTCCTGTCATGTTTATTTTTTTCTCACATCACCTCATCCTTCCTGTTTGACACTGAAGGCAGTAACATCCTAGGTAGGCATTTCTTCTCCTACTGTAGAGTATGGTAATATTCTCTATACTAATAAGTTTCTACTGTTATTTTAAAACCAGTATTGTTGTTGAGCTGAAAAAAAACATCCACAGATGTACCTTTGAGACCTGTAAAGAATTCTTGTATGCAGAACAATGCAAATAATGGATTAACCTACTTACTAGTTATTGTCATTTGAAAAAAAAAGTTTTCTCTTTTTTCTTTGTTTTCACTGTGAAGAATAAAATCTCAAATAATGTCTGCTTTAAATGTCATAAATCTATCATTTCTTAGCCTTGCCAAAAGGAAAACAATAAAACAGACTTTTAATTTATGAGGTTCCAACATTGTGAGGTGGTCTAGTTTAGTTGTAGAGGTGTCCAAAGCCATTTTTTTTTCTTTTTTTTTTTAAAAAAAGTGTGTTAATTTATTTTTTTAGCATATTTGTTCCTGCATCATGTAAAATACATGAAACTTTTTTTATATTGGTGAAAAAAAAAGATAGTCTTCCACGATGTGGTGTCTGGCATGTCTGCCCCAGTGGGGAATAAATTTGCACAAGTAGGATAAAATGTACTTTAACATAGGAACTTATTGGTAACATTAGTTGAACAAGTTAATGTTCATAATCATTTAGTCAGGAGTATTACCAAGGGAGATATCATGTTAATATATGTTGCTGAAAAGGCAAGGAAGCAGAATACAACAAAAGTTTTATATTTTTTTTTAAATTAAAAAAAAGTTAGATACATTTAAAAGGAAATATTTTTTAGAAATAGGAAATTTCAACAGATATGATGGGAGGTACATGCAATTACCAAGAAAATAAAACTTGAGGGATACGTTTTCATGATGTAAACATTTTGAAGATAACACTGGAAATGAATAATGGCAATTCTTTAACATGTCTGATGACCAGAAGGCTAATGTAGCTGACAGGATCTATCAGAAGTGTATGATTGTTAAAATATATGAAAACTATGGTACCAAATAAATTTAAAAATAGCATTAAGACAATATGAAAAGAAGGCTGAAGAGGAGGATGCACCTTTTTTTATGGGGAAGAGTAAGTAGGCAAATACAGTAGTAGGAATTGTCTGAGAAAAGTACCTGCAGAAACAGACCATGAGTTTTGTTATACTAAACCTATTATCTGAAAGAATAAAATATTCCATTTTGGTCCCAAGTCTGCGATTATTTGTATAGGGAATTTTTTTTAATATGCATTTGTCTACAACATTTGTCTACAAATCATATCTACAAACCTAATCTCTAGTCCAATCTTACGTAACAAGAAAATAAACATCAACTAAAACAGTATTATGTTGATTAAACATGGAGTTTGAAGAATTACGTATAAGAATCTCCTAAGTGATAGGATTTGCCTTTACAGAATAGCTATCATCTCAGAAGCAGATTACATGGACATTTTTATGTTATTCATATGTTACAGATATTTTTATGTTAATAATATCTTTTATAGTTACATCTCCCATTAAGTATTCTATGATCTAGTGATGAAGCGATTAATTCTCAAATCTCTGAATCCTGTTTAAGATATTAATAATTTTGTTGTAAATTAGCTTACAGATTATGTTTCATCTAATTTATGTTCCTGCTGTCTCTGTTTGCTATATCATTGCTGCATCTGCAAGAAGAAAACGATACCTTGGGTGTAAAACTATTGCTGCAAAAATTCACAACATTTCAGTCAGAAAATGTTTTCTACTCAAAATCTTTAATAAAAGAATTCTAATAGCTAAATAATTCATTTCTGTCCATGATTATTTTATTACGTGAAAATTCTATTTTTTTACTGAAAATAATAAGTAATGTACATATGCATGCTTAATATGTCTTTAATTATGAAAATTTCATGTCTATTATCAGAATTATACTTTCATAGTTTGGATTTTTTTTGCTAGACTATGCTTTCAATTTGTAAATTACACTTGTTATAATTTGGTTATCATTTTCAGCCAAAGACAGTTTACACAAATATTGTGACTTAATATATTATGAATTTGATTCAACAGGAGCAAGACCAAAGTGTGACTGTGTAAGGCTAGATGATCAATAGAGGTAAAGCAATGCAATCTTTCTGTAATTAATTAGGTTATCCTTATAAATAAAAGATATAAATGCATTATCCAAATAATTTTCTGTAGTTTAAATTTATGATTCATATCCACCTACAGAGCTAAGAACCTAAGTATCTCTATTCCTTTCTTCAATCTGCTGTCCATTTTTGCCCCTCTGTTTTCTTTCTAAGTTAATTTTATACCAAGGTACTTAATGCCAGTGAACACTGCTTTATGTAGTACAGGTTTGCTTCAATATTTTCATTGTAGTTTGTGGGAAAATAGATTGAATGAGTAAAGATAATTAGCAGAAGCAAATGTATGCTATGTTGACTTACTACAAGATGCAAAATTTTGCTGGACTGCATGAGTAAAAATAACACCCAAAAATGTGAAGTAGATTAACAGCATAATGATGTTACAGTCTTCCCAAATCAGCCATTAGTTACAGAATAGGGGTTTTATTAATGAGAATTTTGCTCACTGTGAGGTTCACCTTTCAGCAATAGTTTGGAGAGGATGCAGGAAAGATATCCCAGAATATCAAGGGGGATATACCTTCTTAGTGAGAAAATATTGACTCAGAAAACTGAAGTATTTTCAGTGTTCAGTCATATAAAGCTATCAAATTGAAGAATGGCAGAAAGAAAACAGGATGTGTTAATTCACTCTTTAACAGAGAAAGACCTCAGCAAAACAGCAGCTATAGCACAGATCGAAATGAGTTAGAGCAGGCTCTGTATTTTGAGATTGCATCAGTGAAGATGACTAAGCACTGGTTCGGGGGAGCCCACTACCAAAATATCCATAGGATATATCTCCCAAGCACATATGACTTTCCAGCCCTCTGTGCTCATACGGTCTTCAGAGTTCATCACCAATCAGAAGAAAAGAAAAATCTGATGTGGGGAACAGCTGAAAGAAGACAGGGAACAAAATGGAAAATGATTTTGCCTATGATGTAGTCCACAATGAATTTATGTGGTCAATGCAATGCACATCTCTTCCCCCACTGCTTTCTCAGCTTATCTAAAAAAGGATTTGGTAGAACAGGAAAAAATATACAGAGGTGCTGTTAAGAAAACTGCAGAAACAGAAAAGCCTTCCACATAAAAAAAAGAACTAGGGGGACGATGTAGTTGCATGTAGATATGAAAGGGAAGGAAAGTCCATAGTCTCTTCAAATACGATGAAGCGTGGACTGTAAGTAGAACTAGAAAATAGAAGTTTCATAGCAAACAGGAAGATGTGTTTCTTTATTCTTTTACTAGATCTGAGTGGTGGATTTCCTTGCAAGTGATATTTCAGATGCTAAAAATTTGCATGAGTGTAGAAAGTGTAATGAAGGAAACTCTTGTTAAAAGAAAGTCAAGAGCCACAATGTAAAATGACAAGATGTCTTTGGATGAGGAAACATCCAAAAAGAAATGTTCCAGAGGGGGAAGATTCTGTAGAAATAGAACTATAGTTTTGCTCAGTTCTTATGTTTTTTTCCAAGCTGCCATAGTTACAGAAGATAACGTACTATAGAATGTTATGGATGATGTTGTGGCTCTTCTATCTTTGTGGTTTGATTCCTTAAAACACAAGTGTCTTAAAGTACGAGCTATAGCATTCAGCTCAGGGGGAAAAATGTAGAACCCATGGTTTATGTTTTCAGCAACTCCTCCTCACTCACCACATCTTTTGTCTGTAGTCGTATTTATGTATTGTATATCTAAGACAATAATTCCCTTATGATCAGAGCTTCAAAGAGGAATTTATCTCATAAATGATCTGAATCATTATGCAGTCTGTATAGTCATATGTGCATTCATTCATTCATTTTTTTCATAGACTTTGAATCACACAGTGTTTTTCTTGATGTTCATTTGATATGATTTATTTCTGTAAACAAACTTTTTCTCATGTCAGCAGCTAAGGATAGTAAACTTGTGAATAAAACTGCCACTTCCTCCCCCTAAAGATAACCTTTCATTACTCTGGGTTTTTTCACAAGGTCTCGTTTTGTTACAGGAGTGTATGAAAGGAATTGCTATGATTGCAGCATTTTATATCTAGAGATCCCAATCCAATTTATTTAATGTATTAATAAAGTCTCTTGACATTCCAGTGTGATAGGGAGGCACTGTTTTTCCCCAAAGGAGTCAGAAGCAAAATGAAAAAGAGAAAGAGCATGTTAATTCACTTGTGAACAAGACATTGTTAGTACAAGACAGTGAATCTGTCTGAAAAAGAGCTAAAAAAACTGATAAGAGAGAATGGAGCATTGGAAGGAAAGGAAGGTTGGTGAATTCAGATACTATATCCAGAAAAAATTTTATTGCCTATGAGAAATTCAGCTGTAGAATATCAAGCACAAATAAAGATTTCTGGCTTTGTTAGGGTCTTAAGAATTTTCTCTCAGCATTTCAATACAAATACTTTGAGTACTTTGGTATTATTTCCTACTGCATTATCAGTTTTTTATTTTTAAATTATTTTATTGCCATTTTTTTGTACCAAGATCACCCTCATATTAAGAGGCTCTGTAGACTGGAAGTAATGTAGTAGTACAGTATCAAGTTAATAAGGTCTTTTCTTTGACTTCTATGAACTTTAGTTAACTCCCATATTAATCAAACTATTGATTGCCTTGTGATATTTGCTGAAAGAATTTACCTTATACTACGAACGGATTATTCGTAGCAATAGGCAGACTACTGGAAGAAATCTAACAAATGTAGAATTTCAAACCAAGAAATTTTCAAACTGTTCTTTGTCAGAATTTATGTATCTGATTGTCTCTCTGGATCTCTGGAAAAGCATCCAGATTAAGAGCACATTTTTAAAAAATTACGAATCTAGTGACATGTATATGGTACACTGGCTTATACTACACATTGAGTGTTTTCCATACTTGCTCAGTGTCATTGCTTGATGTACACAACAATATTTAAATTGATTTGAGATAGTTTACAATGCAACATATTTAGAATACAACTGCTCTATCAGGTGCCTTAGATCTTATTTTCTGTCTAATCTATATTGCAGGCTGTTTTAACAACTTTCTAAGTGCTGATATATTGGTCATAGATTTAAAAAAAAAATAAACTAACAAATATACAAACAAATAGACAAAAACCCTCCAATTTTACTTCACCTATATTTGAGTAACTATTCCCTGTTTGGATTTCTGTCTTTGAATATTGTATCTAGACTCCATGTAGCACTTTCACTTTCATAAACAGAATTGCCACTTAGAATACTCAGAGAATCCTAGATGTCCGTGTGTTCTCTATGAAATATGACAGTTCTGCATCCTTTGGGAGTGGCAATTAGAAGATGAATGAGTTTCCACAGGATCCTCAAGTGACACTAGATGTTCATACATGTGCTGTTGATTTGCTTCCAAAGTTTTCAAGTGTTGTTAAAACATATGACCCAATGAAGTGCCTAAAACTGGCCTGAAAAATTCTTCTTATATTTTTATGATTTTATGATTTTTCTAGCTTTCAGAAAAATTATTTTTTTTGTCTCAAGTGAGGAGATTCTGAAGAGACACATTTTTCTCTTTGTTTAGTGGTGTTGTGTAATCAGAAGTATGTCTTCTCTTGAGTCTTTCAAAAATCAGTAATGTAGTTGTAAGAGTGGTGCTTAAGTCTCAGTACTCTTGTTTTTATGGGCCTTTTTTACTGTCCAGCTACAATATTCACTAGAATATTAAAAGATGCATGATGTGATGCAAAGTTGTATTTCAAATCTCTCTATATTGGTAGACTTTGCGAGACTGAAGGAAGAAGTGAATTGGAAGGAAATAATTTCTTTTCTTTTCTTTTCTTTTCTTTTCTTTTCTTTTCTTTTCTTTTCTTTTCTTTTCTTTTCTTTTCTTTTCTTTTCTTTTCTTTTCTTTTCTTTTCTTTTCTTTTCTTTTCTTTTCTTTTCTTTTCTTTTCTTTTCTTTTCTTTTCTTTTCTTTTCTTTTCTTTTCTTTTCTTTTCTTTTCTTTTTTTGTTTTATTTTATCTTATTTGTTATTTTGTCAACAGAAACTATCATCTATTTGGACTTCTCTGAGGCTTTTGAAACAGTCCCCCCACAACATCCTTCTCTAAATTGGAGAGATATGGGTTTGACAGATGGACTGTTCAGTGGATGAGAAATGGTTGGATGGGCACCTAGAAGTTGCAGGCAACAGCTCAATGTCCAGATGGAGATCAGTGATGAGCAGTATTCCTCAAGGATCTTTCTGAGACTGGTGTTCTTTAATGCGTTCATCAATGACACAGATGATGTGAGTGAGTGCACCTTCAGCAAGTCTGCAGATGACACCAAGCTGAGTGGTGGGGATGACACACCTGAGGGATGGGTTATCATCCAGAGGGACACTCATAAGCAGGAAAAGTGAGCTTGTGAAAACGTCATGAGGCTCAACAAGGCAAAGTGCAAGGTCCTGCATCTGGGTTTGGGCAACCCTCAGTCTTGATACAGGCTGGGGAATGAAGAGATTTAGAGTTGCCCTGTGGAGAAGGACCTGGGATCTTGGTGGATGAGAATCATGGAATGATAGAATAACCAGGTTGGAAAAGACTCACTGGATCATCGAGTCCAACAACTCCTATCAAACACTAAACCATGCCCCTCAGCACCTTGTCCACCTGTGCCTTAAACACCTTTAGGGAAGGTAAATCAACCACTTCCCTGGGCAGCCTGTTCCAGTGCCCAATGACCCTTTCTCTGAAAAAATTAGTCCTAACGTCCAGCCTACATCTCCACTGGTGGAGCTTGAGGCCATTCCCTCTTGTCCTGTCCCCTGTCACTTGGGAGAAGAGGCCAGCACCCTCCTCTCTACAACCACCCCTCAGATAGTTATAGAGGGCAATGAGGTCTCCCCTCAGCTTCCTCTTCTCCAGGCTAAACAACCCCAGCTCTTTCAGCCGCTCCTCATGAGGCCTGTTCTCCAGCCCCTTCACTAGCCTCGTTGCTCTTCTCTGGACTCGCTCCAGAGCCACAACATCCCTCTTGTGGTGAGGGGCCCAGAACTGAACACAGTATTCCCGAAGAGCGGTCTCACCAGTGCTGAGTACAGAGGGAGAATAACCTCCCTGGACCTGCTGGTCACACCATTTCTGATACTAGCCAAGATGCCATTGGCCTTCTTGGCCACCTGGGCACACTGCTGGCTCATGTTCAGTCAGCTGTAAACCAACACCCCCAGGTCCTTCTCCTCCTGGCAGCTTTCTAGACAGACTTCTCCTAGTCTGTAGCACTGCATAAGGTTGTTGTGCCCCAAGTGCAGGACCCGGCATTTGGCCATCTTAAACCTCATGCCATTGGACTCTGCCCAGTGGTCCACATCCCTTTGCAGAGTCCCCCTACCCTCCAGCAGATCCTCACTTCCACTCAGCTTAGTGTCCTCTGCAAACTTGCTGAAGGTGCACTCAATGCCTTCATCCAGGTCATTGATAAAGACACTGAACAGGGCTGGACGCCATCACTGAGCCCTGGGGAACCCCGCTTGTAACTGGCCTCCAGCTGGATTTAACACCATTAAGCACCACACTCTGGGCCCGGCCATCAAACCAGTTTTCCACCCAGGAGAGTGTGCGCCTGTCCAGGCCAGAGGCTGACAGTTTCCGTAGCAGAATGCTGTGAGAAACTGTGTCAAAGGCTTTACTGAACTCCAGATACATCCACAGCCTTTCCCTCATCCAGCAGCCAAATCACTTTATCATAAGAGGCAATCAGGTTAGTTTGGCAAGACCTGCCTTTTGTGAACCCGTGTTGACTGGGCCTGATCACCCAGTTCTCTTGCATGTGCTTCATGATCGCACTCAAGATCACCTGCTCCATGACTTTCCCTGGCACTGAGGTCAGACTGACAGGCCTGTAGTTCCCTGGATCCTCCCTGCAACCCTTCTTGTAGATGGGCACAACATCAGCCAGCCTCCAGTCCAGTGGAACTTCCCCAGTCTTCCAGGACTGTTGGAACATGATGGAAAGGGGTTTGGCCAGCTCATCTGCCAGCTCCTTCAATACTCTCGGGTGAATCTCATCTGGCCCCATAGACTTGTGGGTGTCTAGTCGGGCTAGCAGGGCTCTGACCACCTCTTCTTTGATCATGGGAGCCTCATTTTGCTCCTCTGGCTCCAGGGTTTGTACACAGAGGGAACAAATTTCTCTACAATTAAAGGCTGAGGCAAAGAAGGCATTAAGTTCCTCAGCCTTTTCCTCACCCCCTGTTACTGTTGCTCCTTCTGCATCCAATAGGGTCTGTATGGTCTCCCTAATCCTCCTTTTATTATTTATATATTTATAGAAAGATTTTTTATCATCTTTCACAGACTTTGCCAATCGTATTTCTAGTTGAGCCTTAGCCCTTCTGATTTTTTCTCTACACAATCTAACTTCCCTCCTGTAATCCACCCAAGAGGCCTGTCCTCTCTTCCAGAGCCCATAAACATTCCTCTTCTTCTTGATATCACTCAAGGTCTCCCTGTTCAACCAAGCTGGTTTTTGACCCTGCCGGCTTTTTTTCCAGAACATGGGGATGGCTTTCTCCTGAGCTGCTAGGATCTCCTGTTGAAGAGCTCCCAGCCCTCATGGGCTCCCTTGCCCATAACCACTGTCTCCCATGAGACTTTGCCAAGAAGCCTTCTGAAGAGTTCAAAGTCTGCCCTCTGGAAATTTAATTCTACTGTCCTGCTAACCACCCTCTTCACATCACCTAGAACACAAAACCCTGTCATCTCATGATCACTTTGTCCTAGGTGTCCTCCTACTGCCACATCCCCCACAAGGCCTTCTCTGTTCACAAACAGCAGGTCCAGGAAGGCACCTTCCCTTATTAATTCATTTACCAGCTGTGCAAGGAAGTTGTCTTCCACACACTCTGGGAACCTCCTAGACTGCTTCCTTTCTGCTCTATTGTACTCCCAGCAGATATCAGGAAGATTGAAGTCTCCCACAAGAATGAGAGGCATCGATCTAGAGATTAACCCCAGCTGTTTATAGAAGAGCTCATCAGCTGCTTCTTCTTGGCTGGGTGGTCTGTAACAGACTCCCATCACAAAATCTACCTTCTTATGGGCTCCTCTGGTTTTAACCCGCAGGCACTCAATCTCCTCATCGCCACATTCCATATCAACAGTGTCCAAGTCCTCCCTTACAAAGAGGGCTATCCCTCCTGAAGAGTTTGTACCCTACCATAGCTGCACTCCAGTTATATGAGTCACCCCACCACGTTTCCATGATGGCAAAGACATCATAGACTCCTTGCCCTACAGCAGCTTCCAGCTCTTCCTTCTAATTACCCATGCTGTGTGCATTGGTGTAAAAGCACTTCAGCTGAGCTGCTGAGCCTTCAGCCCTCTTAGAGGGAACAGAGTTCATTCTCAATTGCCTGGTAACTGGAGTAGCTAGCACCAGAGTGCCCTTATCTCCCTTACCACCCCCAGGTGTGTTCACCTCCACTTTCTGTGTGGTGATGTACTGGTGGTCCTCTCCAGCACACCCTCTCCCAATCTCCAGAGCCCCATGTCCAGGCTCGCTCCTGTCTAGCCTGATCTCAATCCTCTCCCCCTTCACATCTAGTTTAAAGCTCAATTTATGAGCTTAGCTAGGTTTTTAGCAAGGGCTTTAGCCCCCCTAGAAGACCCACATGTCCCATCCTTAGCAACAGTGTTTGGGGGTGCATGAGCCACCCCATGATCAAAGAAGCCAAAGCCCCTCTCCTCACACCCGGCTCAGAGACAGGCATTAATCAAGTTCTTCTTCCTGACTTCCAGCTCCTCTCTATTTAGCCTTGGGATGGAGCAGAATACTATTTGTGCCCCAGAGCCCTCCATCATTTTCCCAATGGCCCTGAAGTCTTTCTTGATGGCTTTGGCCTTTCTGCTTACTAAATCATCATTACCAGTTTGGACTACTATCAGAGGATAGTAGTCTGACTCGTGGACCAGAGAAGGAAGTTTTCTAGCTACCTCCTTCACTGATGCCCCCAATAAGCAGCAGACCTCTCTGTGGAGCAGGTCCGGTCTGCAAATGGTCCCTCTGTTCCTTTTAGGAGGGAGTCCCCTTCAACAATCACCCTCCATTTCTTCTTAATGGAGGATGTTTTTATCGTTTTCTGAGGATGGTGCGGCCTAGGGAAAGATTCTAGGCTGTGGGAGCCATCATCCTCAGGATGGGATTCCACCTACAGCACATGGTACTTGTTCACCAGGGGGATCTTGGGTTTTGCTGTCTGGTTGACGGGAGCAGGTTTCCTTCATCTGGCAGGAGCTTGCTGCCATTCCCCATCTCTTGTAACCCCAACCTCGCAGTTAGCTGGTGGGTGGTGTTTGGACATACCAGTTCCAGCAGGCTGCTGAGTTAGTGAGAGGGCACTGCTCCACTGGTCTCTCTCCCTCTCACACACCCTGATGGTCCTCAGCCTCTTCACCTCCTCCCTTAACTCCTCCAACATACGACGAAGTTCCCCCCCTCGAGCGCAGCTTTCACAACTGGAGCCAGTAACAGGGGCATGAGCTGGTGTGGAAGGGGGGCACTGTCTGCAGCCCAGGGTCTGGGTAGCTGCCTGCACCCACTGTGGCTCTGCCTGGGTGGCAGCATCCATCCTGCCTGCTGCAGCACACGGAGCAGCATTAATCTTCTGCCAGGTGGCCACCATGGTGTTTTGTGTCTTCTGTCTAGTCTTTGGGTCCTCTCTGCACCCTGCCTTCTCGCCCTGCCCACTCGAACTGTCGCTCAAACTGCCTCGCACCTCTTCGCTGTGCTCCAATCACGGCCTTCATGCACTAGTCGAAATCAGCATAATTTTAGTTCAGTTTCAATGTTGTCTAGATCAAAATCAGTAAATCCAATTGAAATTCAGGGTTTACTAGCATAACCCCAATTAGGAACTGAATTTCTAGAACAAGACCAGTTTGGGCATTTTTTCACTATAAAATGAGGCACAGGTGAAGGTAATGTAATTTATGTAATTAATACGGGTGTTTTAAAGTGTCAGTATTAACCATAGAAATGGTCTGTTGTCCCATTTTGCCTTTAGTACCATTGATGGAGATCTTACTGTTGATTGCAGTGAGGTTACAACTGGGATAAACAGAATGAGTCTGTAGATGTCATTTACAAACAAGAACAACCATAAACCTTAAGAAAAGGTAACAAATGCTTTCTTCATTTGAAAGTCCCAACACATTTTGTTATTGATGCAGTACAAGAAATACTATAACTTTTACCAGAAATGGGTGGTTATATTGAAGATAATCCTGCAGACTACTTGGAACAGAATCAGTTTAACTAAATCAGTAAGCATAAGTGAATTTATTTACCTTTTTTGTTCTTAGGTGGATTAAAACCAGTTTAACTAAATCAGTAAGCATAAGTGAATTTATTTACCTTTTTTGTTCTTAGGTGGATTAAAACCCCATGAGATATGAATTCTGCAAAACCAGTAAAGATCTCAGTATATTTTCCAGCCTTTGTCATACTTACCTTCTAGTTTTGTGATTTTCAAAGTTGTTCTCAGCAAAATTGCTCTAAGTTTAGACACTTGGGCATTTAAATTTGCACTTAAGTTTCTGGCTTCAGAATTTGGATCCTTGCTCAGGAATCTTTTTAGAAGTTTTTGAATGAGAGTTAACATCTCAAAAGTTTCAGTATATCATGACAAAAATAAAATATTTCCTGAATAATGCTCTACTCAGAAAATAGAAAAATACCCCATGATCAGAAAGAGGCAGACAGGAAAGGAGCTGATAACTTTTTATTGTTAAGCAAAAATGGAATGGGAAGACATAGAGGACTTTTATGATCTCATAATGGCCAAGATGTGTTACACTTTTGCTCATAAATCAAAGGATCGAAAGCTGCAAAAGCTTCAATATCGAAGAGAGCTGCTCAGGGCCAGGAAAATGTCAACCTTTCTTTAAAGGTTCAAAAATATCCTCCTCCTTCTCATCTCTCATGCAGGCATTAAACTAGTCATTCAAATCCCCGGGATGTCTAGGATACTGACTCTTGTGCAACATCAAAAATACTGGGTCAACCATGAATAAATGTAACAAAAAAAAAAAAAGGAAAAAAGAAATAGAGAAAAAAATGGGTAAAATCGGTAGTATCATGCAAGTTTCTTTGGTGTTACAAGAATACCCCCCATAGAATATCAACACATGTATTCATTATAAGGAGAATGGCCCAGCTTAGCAAAAATGTGTGTTCAAAGATTGTTATAGCATTCACATATAACATTGGAAATATAGTTTTAAGAAATAATCTTTCTGTGGAATTAAATCTTGCCATTTTTATTACTGAATGAACAGAAAGTTAAAAACAAAGAAGAAAACATAAATTCAGCTAAAATCTCTCATTAATAAAAATAAACCTTATTTTATTTTAATATTCAGGGTTCTATCCAATTTTGCTAGACTCCTATTGTCTTACTACAGAACTTAAAAAATCATAACATTTTCTTAAGTGTGAGTTTGGCTGCAAACTGAAAATTGGGTTAGAATATGATTCTTTCAATGAACTCCAAGAATTCTTCTTGTTGTTTTTAGAATGAACTAGATCTGGCATTTGTTTTAGATCTATCCAGGTGATACTTTGCAGAACTGATTTAAAGCAGATAGGGCTATGAAGGTATCAGAGGGCTGGAGCTCCTCTGCTATGAGAACAAGCTTAGAGAGTTGGGGTTGTTCAGCCTGGGGAAAAGAAGGCTCTGGGGAGACCTTAGAGTGACCTTCCAGTACTTGGAGGAAAACTACAAGAAAGATAGGGAGGGACTTTTTACAAAGGCAGGTAATGATAAAACGAGAGGGGAATAGCTTCAGCTTGGAGGGGGGAAGATTTAGACTAGACATTAGGAAGAAATTAGTCATGATTAGGGTGATGAGACACTGGAACTTGTTGCCCAGAGACTCTTTGGATGCCCCTGCCTTGAACTGTTCAAGGCCAGGTTGGATGGGTCCCACTTGAGCAGCCTGGTCAAGTGGGAGGTATTTCTGCTCATTGCAGGGGAGTTGAAACTAGATAACCTTTTATGTCCTTCCCAATTCAAATCATTCTATGATTATATGACTAAACAAATATCTATTACTTCAGCTAAATTTATTTTCTGTTGAAATTCCCTTCAGAAAAAAAATTCTTTTGATTTTGCTGTACTGACTTTATAGACCTTTATCTACATTTCCCTACTGTCTGTGTTCCCCAGTGGCTTTCAGGGAAAAACTGATAGGTTAAACTCAGGCTCCAAGGTTCCTTTAGGCGATCTTAAATGATGTTCAGAGGGATAATCCTAAAAATAGATTACGAATTTTAAAAATTAATGCCTTTAAAGCAGGCATGCGCAAAAAATATGTCCTTTCACTGTTGCTTGATCAAACTTGACACTTGGCAGAAGTGATGTAGGAAAAAGCAGTTTTATTACAAGTTCTGTACGCTTTTAAGTAACCATATGCATGAAAAGGAAAATAACAACGTACATTTTAATGCAATTATTCTTTTATATATTTCAGTATCAGGGAAGAATATCAAATTGAGCCAGCAGACCCATTTGATCAATATATGGCTCCGAGGTTGGTGCCATTGGCAGAAATTTAGATTTTTCAGTCATGGGACATTATATTCATCACCAGGTCTACTGGCATCTTATGATATGCACCTCCCAAAGGAGGGGAAACAGGGTTTGCTTAAAAGATAACACGGCTGATTGATAGGGCTTTAGGCCATATTTGAAAGGGGTAAGTGGCAACAGCAGGCTTGTCAGGAATGAGCAATAGGAAGGCATGAAAAATCTGAGGAGCTGCATCCTAGTGAGATTCAGACTGCTGCATGAGGAGCTGGGCACAATGAACCATGCTTGATGTGTTCTATACAAACGCATGTACCACAAGGAATGAGTAGGAGAAGCTGGAAGCCTTCATCCAGTCCCAAAGACACAAAGTGAAACCTGATGGAATGAGTCCCATGACTGATGTGCCATAATGGATGGCTACAGGAGGGATATACAAGGCAGGTGAGGTAGGGAGATGGAATCATATGTAGTGGAAGGGCTAGAATGCATGGAACTTGCATTTGGCAAAAGCATAGTTTCCTAAACTCTGTGAGCACAGATACCTCATAAACAGGGATTCAGACAAAGCAGAGACATTTAATGAACAGTCATACTGCACACAGCGGTACATAAGAGACAGATATTAATGGTGAAAAAGATTTTCAGAAAGTGTTATGATGGTTACTGCTGTGGAATTCTCTAGTGTGACAAAAATATCTTGCATTTTTCATAGTGAAAAATGCACACTTGAATTCAGCATCAGTTTTGGACTGTTATGCTCACTTTTCTGACAAACACTTTCATCAGTTTTCTATTCTTGTGGGGTTTGGTTGATATATTTTTTTTCAGTTATGGGGATAATTTTTGTTTGTTTTGGTTCCTTTTTTTTTTGATGGAATGAACCAAGAATGACTGTTCCATGCTTTATTAAGCAAACTTAAAAGCTTACTTTAATATGTGGTCAGCAGTTTTGCAAAAAAAAAAAACAAACCCAAAAAACCCAGCTAAAATGTTGCATGTTATGTAGCTTAATCAGTAGAGCTTATTAAAGACATCAGATGTCTGCAGCTACATTCCAGTGTGAATGTGTTTGGTGCTTTCCCCCATCTTTGCCTCTGCTTTCTGTTTGTCTTACCTACTGTAAGTACATATTCTTCTAGTGAAAAGAAACTTCTCTAGAGTAGCACACCTTTGCACTTTGGAATGCACACATGTACAAGACAGCATGCCCACACTCGGACAAAGGAATGAGAAGGAGAAATTCTGGCCTACCTCCGCTACAAAAAAATCCGAGCAGACATAATTATCCCTGCAACTGAAAAGCTGCTAAGGAGGTTGCCAAAACAGAGTGTAACAGTGAGGTGGAGAGACACTTGACCATAAGAATTAAAGATAAAAAAAAAAAGTATGAAAAAAATTGTATTAGCTGCTGAAAAGTGTTTTCACACAAATATTTTCACTCTGATGTGTTGCAAATGTTGTTAGCAAAGTTATCAGGGATTCAGAACTGAAGTGTTGATTATTTCTTGACTTAACTTTACCATTTGATACTGGTCTTTTTTTAAAGACCCAAGGAATAGAAACAAAAGAAGTATCCATTAAAGTTATCTTTCCACATAAAAGCTCATGCTGAAAGCATGTGAAAGAGGAGAAAAGTGAGTTAGAACAACAGATGCCATCTAAACTGGAACACCTATAAGACGGAACTTTTGTGCTGAATTTTGTCTTAATTGCTATCTTATTTTTTTGAAGGACTTAACAGTTCCTATTATTGATTTCAAGTATACTTACATAGTTTTTAAAAGTTATTTGAATAATTTTCCATTCTTTTTTTATTCCTGTTATGATTGTGAATCAATCATTAAAGTGAGATCCTTTTGTAGAAAATACAATAAACGCAAGTTTTTCTGGATTTCTCTTGATCTTAATATATCCATCATGAGTGGTTTTATGGTACATATGACAGTTTACTCACAGGAAAATAAATACAGGAAGCTGTGAAGAAAACGGTGGTTTTATTCTCCTTATTCTGTATTTATGGAACAATTTTTTGTTATCCAAGCCTTTTATTCCATGGATAATTATATTTTGAAAACATATGTTCTGTATACAGTTCTAAACACTATTCAGTCTGAGACACACTCTCATATTTTTGGTAAAGTCATTCAAGCTCTTTGTAGTTCTAGAGTTCTGGTGAAACACTGGTTGTTTGTAGGAGGAAACAGTATCTGAAATAAGTGGGAGCTTTGTCAGCAAAAAAACCTTCAGTTCTTGGAGAGCGTACTTTTACATTGCATTACTTTTTGCTACATGAAAAACCCTTGGCATGAGCAACCAGTTCTGCCCATACAGTTTATGAGGGTCCTAAGGTTATAGAACAGACTTTGTAAAAGCAAATATACTGATCAGATCATAGTCACTGTGTTCCCCTGAAGAGAATAGAAATATGCTCAGCTCTGTTGCTATCAAAACTTAGGTGATCATCTATAAGATCGAGAATGGCATTTACCTTTATATCCTATTAATATCTGTGGTCAACCATACCTACTCCATACCTTTTTCACAGAAATAAGCAGTAACAAAAGCAACAGTGTAAGTTCATTTTGTAACAAAGAGTTAATTACAAAAGAGAGTGATTGTTGTCTTGAAGTCATGAAAGACAAAATCCTGACTCAGTAGGTATTTAATATATAGCATTAAAATGATTACTCTCAGAGAGATTGGAGTTATTCAGTATGCATAGGACTGCTAGAGATTATAAAAGCCATTGTTCTACTGGAAGTGATATTTCTGCTGGAAAACTTTCAAGGAAAATTTTCTGAATTTAAAAATTTCCTTAAAAATATGATTCTAGTAACTAATTCCTTCTTGTGCTGATGAACTATACTAAGTTATTATGCAGCCTAGTGATTCTAATGCATCTGCTGCTGGATCAGAAGAAACTCAGGACCCGATCAATTCCATTTGTAATTACATTTGGGAAAAGGAATTATGGGGACAAATATACTCAGCTGTTTTGTTCCCATGTGTCTAACATGAAATTAATCACTGAACCAATCTTTCTCATGCTCCTAGAGTATTGATCAATGCTAATCACTTTCTAAGTCTGTGCAGCCTAGTCCTGACATCAGTCTTTAAGAACACAAAATGAAAACATTAATTTCACGAAGCAATTTGTTCCTATACCCTTGAGTTACAATGTCAACAAACTGCTGGATACATATGAACGTTATGAGTAGTTATGTATATTGACTTTTCATATTTCTCATTCATTTTTCTAGTTTATGTTTTAGCTAAAATGCAGCAATGGAGACTTTCTTTTAAATGCTAAAATATTTCAATTGTCAGATCTTCTTTCCCAGCCTTTATATTATATCTTACTGTTTTAATAACCCTAATGTGCTCTTTTCAAGGAGAAAGGAAGTGGATCCTTTTGCTTAAGACGACACCTTCAACTGTCCTATAACATCAAATGGCTTGACAGAAAGCTGACAAAACCCCTAAGTTCGTATCCATCTATACTAAACCACAGATACATCAGAAAAAAAGACTTACATTATTGTGGGCTTGACTTGTATTATACCTTTAATACTATTCTTATTTTTCATCTGTTCACAACCTTTTTATAGACAATAAATTGGACTTCAACTCCTGCTTTTTTTACTTGGTAAGAGATACATGAGCATCAATTCCCAGATGTTGGGTTGTTTATAGAAATTGTTGCATTTGAGTCTTAAAATTTAATTGAAGAAATCAGGGTGCCAGCAAGTATAAGTAAAGGTCTAGTCCATTATCCTTCAAAGTTAGTGCTTCCCTCATTCTAGCAACCCTGAATATACTTGAAATTGATATGACTACTTTGCTTCTTTTTTGTCTCCACAGAGTAACACCAAAATGTTTGAGCCTTTCTTATTCTTCATATTGTCTCACTTCTAAAACTATTGAAGTTGATCCTGGCTGAGAAACAAGTCTGCTATACAAAGCAGAGAACTTCTAGACAGTAAAATTGCCATGTTGTGGCTCACCATTTCTTATACAACACTAAGAGCTGGAACATAAGTTCCGAAGAGGTAATATAGAAACTGATGGATATCACAGAATCACAGAATAACCAGGTTGGAAGAGACTCACCTGATCATCGAGTCCAACCATTCCCACCAATCCCTAAACCATGCCCTAAGTACCTCATCGACCCTCATCTTAAACACCTCTAGGGAAGGTGAATCAACCACCTCCCTGGGCAGACCGTTCCAATGCCTAACCACCCTTTCAGTAAAGAGTTTTTTCCTTATCTCAAGCCTAAATCTCCCCTGGTGGAGCTTGAGGCCATTCCCTCTCGTCCTGTCCCCTGTCACTTGGGAGAAGAGGCCAGCACCCTCCTCTCCACAACCTCCTTTTAGGTAGCTGTATAGAGCAGTAAGGTCTCCCCTCAGCCTCCTCTTCTCCAGGCTAAACAACCCCAGCTCTCTCAGCCGCTCCTTGTAAGACTTGTTCACCAGCCCCTTCACCAGCTTTGTTGCTCTTCTCTGGACTCGCTCCAGAGCCACAACATCCCTCTTGTGGTGAGGGGCCCAGAACTGAACACAGTACTCGAAGTGCGGTCTCACCAGTGCCGAATAAACAGGGAGAATAACCTCCCTGGACCTGCTGGTCACACCATTTCTAATACAAGCCAAGATGCCATTGGCCTTCTTGGCCACCTGGGCACACTGCTGGCTCATGTTCAGTCGGCTGTCAACCAGCACCCCCAGGTCCTTCTCCTCCTGGCAGCTTTCCAGCCAGGTTTCTTCTAGTCTGTAGCACTGCATAAGGTTGTTGTACCCCAAGTGCAGGACTCGGCATTTGGCCGTGTTAAACCTCATGCCATTAGTCTCAGCCCAGCAGTCCAGCCTGTTCAGATCCCTTAGCGGAGCCTGCCTACCCTCCAGCAGATCGACACTTCCACCCAGCTTGGTGTCATCTGCAAACTTGTTAAGGGAGGACTCAATGCCTTCATCCAGGTCATTGATAAAGACATTAAACAGGACCGGACCCAGGACTGAGCCTTGGGGAACCCCACTTGTCACTGGCCTCCAGCTGGATTTAACTCCATTTACCATCACCCTCTGGGCCTGGTCATTCAACCAGTTTTCTACCCAGGAGAGTGTGCGCCCATCCAGGCCAGAGGCCGACAGTTTCCGAAGCAGAATGCTATGAGAAACTGTATCAAAGGCTTTACTGAAGTCCAGGAAGACCACATCCACAGCCTTTCCCTCGTCCAAGAGTTTAGTTACTCGGTCATAGAAGGTGATCAGATTACTCTGGCAAGACCTGCCTTTCATGAACCCGTGTTGACTGGGCCTGATCACCCGGTTCTCTTGCAAGTGCTTCGTGATCGCACTCAAGACCACCCGCTCCATGACTTTCCCCGGTACCGAGGTCAGACTGACAGGCCTGTAGTTTCCCGGATCCTCCCTGCCCCCCTTCTTATAGATGGGCACGACATCAGCCAGCCTCCAGTCCAGCAGAACCTCCCCAGTCATCCAGGACTGTTGGAAGATGATGGAAAGGGGTTTGGCCAGCACATCTGCCAGTTCCCTCAAAACTCTTGGGTGGACTCCATCTGGCCCCATAGAGTTGTGGCTGTCTAGCCGGGCAAGCAAGTCTCTAACCACCTCCTCATGGACCTTGGGAACCTCATACTTCTCTTCCAACCCCTGGGGTTGTGCACAGAGGGGCAAAGGCCTTACATGCTCTGAATTTATTAATGGGCTTGTGGAGGGATAGATTTACTGCAATTACAAAACAATGTCACGTGCATATGATGTCATGGAGGATTTTCATTAACCTTTTGGTGGACTGAGGAGGGCATATATTAAAATGGATTTTCAGGTAAACTGTACTCACATATATTTTCAGCTTTATCCAGAACTGGGCAGACTGTCCAAGCAACCATACAGATTAGAAAAATAGTGTAAAACTGGAATTAATAACTGGTGCTAATTAGTTTGAGGATAATAATCACAATGTTCACCATTCTTGTGACCCTTCAGGCTGTGTATAATAATTTTGGAAGCAAATTTTTAACAGAGATAAAGAAAATGTTTATATTGATCAAAAAGTAAATTTGGAGGAATTCAAGACCTTTCAGTCAGATAAGAACAACTTGTATTAATTCACACTAAATCTTCTCCATTGTTTTTCTGGCCCAGGTCTTAAATCTGTTTCTCAGGTGACTTTTCCTATATATCGATACATGTGCTCTAGTTCATTCTCAGAGCATTTGCAAAACGGTATGTAATTAGAGTACAGGAATAGATAGACTATAGGTATAGATATGAAAGCTATACAAGAAAAACATATTCTAGGGAAAAAAAATGTTATTTTTAGTTTGTTTGTTTAATCTTCACTGTACATTGACATGTCAAAAAAGTTCAAGACTACTGCTCATGAAAAAAACATCCTGAAGCCTGAAAGAATAATTAATATCTTTTTCAAATATCTCGGAGGGAGAAGAGGCATTTATATAGAACGCAACAAACTAATTTTCTCTTTAAAATTGTTAAAATAATTTTATGTTTAGCATGGATAATATACTCTGTTGGATCATAGCACCATGATCTTCATTAGGACTAGAAATGTATAATCCTACTTCTACAAAAAAGTTTTTGTTTCATTAAAAGCCAAAAATGTATATCTTCTGTACATCAAAGGTGTCTGATGTTTGACTAGATATTCAGTGTTTTTCTGGAAACTGCATATCACTGAACTCCACAATAAAAAGCTAGAAATACCCTCAATTTCTGTTGCAACAAGATGCACATCATTATTTTTTCCAACCGATAGCAAATTACTTCCAATCACAGAGGAAAAGTAACTTTTATTATTCTGTTACTGAAGAGAAAATAGCCTAAGCACTGATCTCCATTTGAATTGTCCGTGCTCTTCTGCCTGTAAAGCCTGGTATTATTCCCTTTCTTTCTGAAGGCATTTTAGAGTATTTGGAATTGTAAGGATAGTTTTACTTCATTTCTTCTGTTTGTCTGAGTGGTTTTAGAAGCTGTATGCATGCCATTACAGATAGAAATCTCAATTATTTGTAAAGCAAGCACTTCATGTATTTATCCTGCCTAGCAAGATCTACCCTAGTTGTCAGAGATACTTTCACCAGCAGTCTCAGTGGCTTACACTGCTGTCCTGTAGCAGTCCTATAATTTTGCTCATGAGTGGTAAAAAATCCACTGGTTCTGTTTGCTTTTCATATTGACATTCTGCTTTACAAAGAAATAAAAATTATTTTCAAAAGAAAGGCTGAAAATACTGAGTCTATTTACCCTTTCCCTGTTAGAAGCTTGTTTCTTCCCTTCCTCAAGCAAGATCTTTTCTTGCAGGTAATAAATTAACTTCCTTTCTAATTTTGGTCACCCTGAAAACTACTATAGTCTTCACCAAGGAAGAAAGATGTACCTCTCCTGCACAAAACAAGAAGCCATCTTGAAAGAAAACAAACCCATTTGAGAAATATCTAGAATTAGTAACTCTTACACCTGGGAGATTCAATGAAGTTTAAAAGTGCTGGATACTCAGGAAGAATGACATAATGTTTCATAGAAAAATATTCTGTTGAGCCAGTAAAGGCAACCACCAATTATGAAATGAAGTACCGATGTAGGTCTTGGTCTTGGGCTCTTCTTAAGGTCTATGACTGAACATTTATTCATTATGTGTGATTAAAAGGATGATGCCTAGAAACTTTTCATGCTAAACATTTTGTCTTAGTTAATTAGGGGCTATATTATGCAGAAACATGTGAGTTTTGAAGGGGTTAAGTATCCCTGTACTCTCAGATAATGACTTCTGGCATTTCTCAGAAGATGTCTAATTGACTTTGAATCTCTGATACTGTGGTTAGTGGGAAAAATGTAACATCAGTTACATTCCTTTAAAGGACAGCATCAAGTTCCCTTGATATAATATCCCAGTGCTTAGAGAATTTTCTGAAAGAGCAACGACATTGCTATTTTTTTCTCTCTCTTGTGTCTTGAAATTCTGAATGTCCTAACCCGTGTGCTATGGTCTCTGTTGCCAAGGTGAGATATATGAATTCTCTCCCTATGCTAGTTAAAACTAGTAAGCTGATAGCAGGGTCCATACAGCACACAAATCTGACGCTTAAGGCCAGGATTTTTTCACTAGTGCATTTCTGCTCCATCATATGAGTTTATTATACTTAAACTTAAATTAAATGTTTAATATCTGTTGTAAGAAACAAGGACTCACTTTTGGCATGTAGTGAGGAGAAGGGAAGAGGAACAAGGGTCTGTGGCATGAATGGACAATCCTCTCTCCTCCCCTCATTTGCCATTCCTCTCCACTTTATTGTCTCCATCCCCCAATTCATACCATCACACAGGCAATGCATTGGTTATGTCCCTTTGGGTTTTTTTGTGATTAAACATATATATTAGATGAGTCTTAGGAAATCTCTGTTTTTTTTTTTTTTTCTTTTAGCAATTTTGTTCTGAAACGTACTTCTTGGCTTTTGCATAGAACTTCTGAGCTTTCAGATTCATAAATGTTTGTGACATGAAATGGCTATTTCGTTGTTTTATATATGAAAGCTATATTTCAGCTTTTGAAAAAATAGCAAAAATAAGCAAGTGAATTACTGTGATGCTATAAAATAAAACAATAATTATACACACATCTAAAATGAGAACAACATAAATGAGTTTACAGAGTAACAGAGATTAGAAGCATTATTTCTTTGAAAGTTGTTTTTCAGTTTCTGTGTTTTGTAGAACGTCAATGTGCTATCAAAGATAGTAGTAAAGAGGTATTATTCTGAAACGCAGTAACAGGCATTTTTGAAAACTTGTAATAGCTGAAGGACATAATTTCATCTAAATTCTTAAAGAACAGCTGTGGAATGGCGTCCCACAAGACACCATTCATGGTCAAATATGTTTTCTGTCTTTGCAGCAAATATTACAGAGACAAAGCTGATGTGAGTTGGCACAAGTTCTTGGCAGACATTTGCTGATGCTTCAAAATCCATTTTGATTTTGGATAATATTTTAATTGAGTGTGTAGAGATACATTAATGTTTGGCATCTTTCCTTCTCCAGATTCTTTTTCAAATGAGAATGGCTGCCATGGCACACTTACCCAGAATTTGCTCTGATTGGAAGAACCTTAAGAAAAATACAGGATCAGAGCATCACAGAACAGCTCTGTGAAAGCTATCCTTTACAAATTCATCTTGTCTTGTATAAGCTCCTGCAGAAAACACTGAAATTGTCCACACCCCCTCCTCCAGTATGTTTTTCTTACCTGCTTCCTGCTTTGTATGTCATGCAGCAGACTTTCTGACAACTTATCAAAATCTCTGAGACAGCTTATAGGAGAGGATGCTCTCCAACACAATTGAAATGGCTAATCAGACACATACAAAACCTGCAATTAAGCTACTACTCTTTCTGTAATAATTTGAGGAATTTCTGTAATAATTTTGTTGGAAATATATATACATGCACTAGTTTTTTTCTTGTGTTCTCCTGTTTACTCATATGTAGCATCCAAGAAATCACTTGTTAAATAATCACCCCAATGACTTTCTAGTTTGGCAGGATGCTCCTGAGTAACTGTTACAAAAGTATCAGTTGCATTTGTTTTTCACTAATGAGTGCAGTCTGCAGAAAAAGAGGATATTTCTTTTTTAAATTCTTAACAATTTTTTTTTTTTTGTCAGGATCTGAAAGACTGACAGGAAAATTCCAGATGTCACGAACTATGTTGTGCTCAAGATACATGTAGAGAAGCAGCTATGCTAGCTGGAGTCTATATAACTGGTCAGCCAGGTAATACTTCATAAAAAATAATTGCAGGTCTTCTCTTAATGGAACTTTTATAAAATGTCTGTGTAAGAAGACGTCTTCAACACAGAATTAATTTAATACCTCATCTTCTTTCAAAAACATCGATTTAAATATCAGGAATGCAGACAGGTTTCAAAACAAGATTTCATTAAGTAACTAACACAAAGTCAGCTGCAGTCATTGAAATGGTACCACTGACCCCAGTGGTTTTCAGATTAGGACCCAGATGTCTCCAATGCTATTGTCCTTAGCAAAACCACTTCACTCAAACAGCAACTTATTTATCTGGATGGTGTTCCTTTGTGGAGACAGACTTTACCTGAAAAACTCATAGGCTGAAGACTACAGCAGTAGATAGTGCCACCAAGAGTGATCTGAGACTGGTTACTGAATACTAGATTTTTTTACACTGTCTGAACAGAAAGAAAGTACCCTCAATGGCTCTCAGACTCAGCTGTAACACAGTTTAACAAGACACTCCATCCCTCTTCCAAGCATCACTAAAAATATTACCACAACAGTTCATCATAAATTCACACTTGTATAGTGCAATGTTTTTGTGTTAATACATGAGAGTGTCTGAAAAAGTGCCCAAACTTTCCAATTCTAAGAGGTCAACTTCATCTGCCCACTGGAGTTCATATAATGAGTGCTGCAGAGGTAGATGAGTATTTGTATTTCTCTTGGAAATGTACTTTAAAAAGAAGCAAAAGATGCCAGAAGTATATATTGTTAGTCTGCTACTTGGCTGTTTTTTTCTTCTCCCCAGGGCCTCCATAAATAAAAGGTGACTTTCTGTTGCATTTCTGAAGTAGCTTGGAAGAAAAAATGTTGGACAAATTCCTTCCCTTCTGTCCTTAGCAAATTTAAAAGCCAAGTCACTCACTGCATCCATACAGTGATTTGTGTTACCCAAGTCTGACTGACTTTGGGTTTGTGGTGAAATGTGAATATTTTCTGTCTTTTAGCACAACTGAATGCTCACTGAAGAATGCTTCAGTCAGGACTTCTCAACCACTAATCACCTGATTATACAGTCAGGGAACAGAAAGTGCCACAGGACTTCAACAAAGGAAAACATGTTTTAAATTTCAAATAACAAGCTACTGAACTCAGGGGCTCATCAGCAATTCCTTAACACAGTACTGTTACCATTGGGTGTTTGCTGTTTGTTTAACAATTCAACAAATATTGATGACTAATTAACAAGCCTTTTTACAGCATCCATGGGGAGAATGGGCTGTATTGCTGTGGTTAGTAAAGACAAAGTTTTGATGCAAGAATTGAAGAAGGCTTAGCCATATTCTCTTCCTAGCTGTGGCAGCAACACAGTCTAACCTTGGCTGCCCTAAGAAGGACTTAAATTGGAGTTATACGTTAAGAGGGAAATGGGATTATGTGGAAATTTGGTTTGCAGAAATGAGTCAACCTTGAATCTTTCTACCACTTGTCACATCTGCTTTTATTTGAAGCTAGGTAAATGCAGGGAAATGAACAGTGCTCTTGGAAAACAGAAAAGATTAATGCAATTAACACTATTAAGCAGTAGGAATTACTAAAACACTGCTTCTTTCCTGAAGAATATCTGATGCTTCTTTCTGTCCACACATGAAGAGTTAAGCTGCACAGAAAGAGGTACAAGGACAAAGATTTAGCAAATCTGCTTTTACTCTGTAGGGCTTTTCATATGTTTGTTATGATACATCCATTTATTTTTCTTTCTGATTCCTTTAGGATGTGCAAGGTGATGCCTGAATAAACTTAAGGATTATAAGAGAAAATAAAATTATTTTCGAATCTCCTTTGCTTAGTAAACATTTGGCATAAAAAAGTTCAGAATATTATCTTTGAGACAGAAAAGTAAACTCTGGGTATCAACATTTCTGTGATGATAAAATAAAATCAGTTATATTAGGGCAAAATTGGTTTTGGCAGACTTTTCTGACCTAAAATTATAGACAAATATGATTATTTTTTAAAAACTCAACAGAAAATAAAAGCTAACTAGTCAAAAATGTCAAGGTAGAACACCTGTTTTGGAATTTTCTGGCAGCTTTATTTCCTATTTCTGTTTTTATCACCAAAAATAATTTCTTTTTTTTTTTCATCTAAATGTTTACTGCTGCTATAAAGTGAATTTTCCTCATGTCACACATTTGAAACAGTATCTTTAAACATTTAAAATGTATAGTTCTTTATTTTAGTATATTCTTATATAACACTTTCTAACCTTTACCTTTGTTGGTTACTGCAGTGAGAGAAAGAGGTAAAAGTTCTTATCAGCAATAAAGGCAGAACTTTTAGTAGCCATCCTTTTTTAGCTACTTTTTCTGTAGCAAAAATTAGGTAATTTTCATCTGTAATGGTGTATCTACCACACCTGTCCAAATGGAGAACACACTGCATTCAACACAACAGATTATGTTCCAATTTTCTGAGCAGTGGTAGATGGCAGAGTGCAAAATTGCAGGCTATATTACTTGGGATGTGAAAATAATGGTACAATCCCTAGTTCACCTAACATCTTCAAATGAGTATCTTGAGATCGTGCCAACAAAAGGACTAAATTTAAATGTGTGCAGTGTGGCATTTTAAGATGAGTGTACTGAATAAATTTATTGTGGCATGTCAGCATAATTACTGTATGCTGAAGACAATAATTAACTGGTGCATTGTGGTAAAGGTTGCTTTGAATGAAATTGATACTGTGTATGTTACTGAGTAAGCTCATAAGGGTATTACACATAACGAAAGTGATAACATGCCATTAAATCAACCTCAAAATCCTCTGTGCAAGATTCTGCTTTATTTAATTTTGTTCTTCCATTTTAGGTTTCATATCTGAGACACTATAAACTTATCTTTATCAAGCCAGTTTGCTCTTTCTCACTTTAACAATCAAGGATCCTTTATGGTTGGCTTTAGACATCGTCTCAGGGGAGTGCAATAATGCCTGTGAAAAACCTTATCTGGAAGTGACAGAACATTTAGTTTGCCTCTATCCCATGTGATCTTAGAATTTTGCTTTTAATAGCTGTCATTGAACACTAGAGAACTAGCTGACACTGAGCTTCGTTTCATCATTGTAACAAGAAAAATAATAATGAGAAAGTGTCTTGCTAGAAATCAGTAGCAAACATGGCTATATTAGGCTAGCAAATAGCTATTGTTTTCAAGTAGACACTGGCTATATCTGTTTCTTCCACAGCTCTAAAATAAAACATAATCTGTTGTCTGCCAGTTTCCAAAAGAACTGTCCTGAAGGAAAGATGCTGGCAGTGGGTAGTATTTATATATCATGTCACAGGGGAGTAAGTACACAATGACCTAATAACAGGACGCTGTATGGCTTCAAGTAGAGGAGATAAAACTATCAGCAGGGCAAGCTCACAAACTAGACTAGTAGGAAGATTGTCACTGCTTTCTGCTATCTGTACCTGTACCCACCTGAAGACATGGTGCTGATATTGAAGACATTAATAATAGAAAGAGAAATGCCCTCTGCTTCCCATGAAATATATTTTCAATACAGTACTGGGCAAGTGGGCAAAAAAATGTATAAACAAAAAAAGACAAAATCAAAAGAGTGATGGAACATATACAGAAATAGTATATTTTGTAGTCTTCATAAATTGTGGTGGAGGGTGGTTCAGAGGAAAGAAGAAAAAAGAGAGTGAACAAAGATCTACTATAACTAGCACATCTGGCAAATGAACAGAATATCATTGGGAATAAAAGAAGATGGGAAAGAACCCTATCCACACTCCTTTATTTGTAACCATTAGAATTTACACATCAGGAAAAGGTTGTTATGGAAAGCAGAAAAATATGAAATGGCATTTGACCCCAAATAATCCTTCTTACTTTCTTTGTACTCCTTTTTTAAATTTATCTATACTGAGCTACGATTGTCAGATATGGCTTATAAAACCAGTGATGTTTTTGTTTATTGAAATAGTTGAAAAAATAAATAAGAGGCTGATGTGCTGACATTAGGCTTTTCTATTCCACAGGCCTAGTTCAGCATTGACTTTCATAGCTTGTATAATTTTGAAACTGAATGCCCACTTTGCACATTTGCTTCACTGTTTTCCTACACAGAATATGCACACAAATGCACAGAGGTGGAATCATAAGAGGAACTCAAGTACTACTGTCCAGTATTTAGGAACCAAGAACAAAAGGAAAAAAAAATATTCTGATAAGGATTTTATCCCCATCCCTCAGCCCTACAACTGGTGTCACTATACGTTAAATTACAGATTTAAACATTTTCTAACCGAGGCACAGGAAAATAGTTTTTAAGTCTACATATTAGCACAGTTGCCTGGAAGAGAGACATCCATACTTCAGTCTCCTACCCAATTAACATTTAAACAATTTAATTTAAATTATTAAAATGGTAGGAATACTTGTTCTTAAAGATCAGCTACTTGCCCTCTAGTGATTATTGCCCAAGTTAAGCTTTATTTTCTTTGTCTTGTCCAGCTGGCATTAAATGTACCAAAAATATTGCAAGACTTTAAGTAGACATGAGTTCAAAGACCTCAGGGCAGAATATCTGATGCTATGGTGTTGAGATGGCCTATGGGTAGAAGGAAATGTGAATTCACTTTGTTTCATGCATATAGAAGATTTGAACCTACACTCTAGGCAAATCTTGTAGTGTCTGGCTATCAGAGTGGAAGAAATTTCCACTTCTAATAAAAAAAATAATTAAGCAATTGCCTTCTTCTTCTTCTTTTAAAGAAAAATAGAAACCTTAAATTTTTTTAACTTCAAACTAGTAAAAAGCATTTCAGCGTAGCTCAGTTTTGTGTGTCTAAATCACCAAGGACAGGATATCACCTTAGACTGCTTTCCTGATGCTGCTTTTACTCAGTGCATTGACTTCTGTTGTTCCTGATTACAGATGAAGTTATGCATGGTATTAGTGCTCAAATTAGTGCCTCTACATTAAATTTAGGCTATTGAGTAGTTGCTATTTTTATGACTATAAATGACAGAATAACTTGTGCAATGAAAGGGTTCATTTAGGAATTTTCAAGACCATCTGCAAACTGCATCATCTCTCCACAATGAGTCCTAAACCTGACTCAGATACACCATTATTGAGCTTTAAAATATTGTTATCTGTTGATATAAATTTTGTGCTGGAGCATCAGCACTCCCCAAACAGTTATCGAAAATAAATTCTATGTTTTAGAAATTATGTAAACTATCATAGTTTATTTGATAAAATGTGATAAGCATTTAAGTTATTTTTTATTGCACTGATATGAATAACATCATAGTAGAAATACTGACTGTAGTGCCAAAACAAACAGGAAATGATCTTATATACAAGTTATTCCTCTCACTGAAATTATGGTTGTTAATGAAATATAGATTAATACTACTAAAAGAGTATTTTATCCTGTACAGTAGTTGGACTTTAATGGTAATTTATGATGTAATTGCTGGAGCAATGAAAAGAAGTAGATCTTGCTGTCATAAAATGTTGATGCAGATAATAAGCCCATATGAATGGTATGAAATTAAATGTAAGCAGTCGAGATGCTGACAAATTAAAAACCTTATTGCATTCACTTTCAATTAAATTAAACTTTTACTCAGTCACATAGAACTTGTCAAAACAAAAATGCAGCAATGGCTTTGAAAAGTAAAAATACATCCAGTACGCCTTTGTAGGAAACTATCAATAAAGCAGGCTCTACAAAAAATATTCTCACCTTCGTTCTCATAGTGCGCATCAGCCAATTTTTTTTTTTTTTAACTTGACATGGTGAAATGTATAATTCAAAAGTATTTCTGTTTCTACTTTTTAAAAACCTTCTTCAAACAAACACACAATAAAATCTGTTTCCCACTCTGCCCCCTACAAAAGTGTATCACCAACTAGTCATGCAAAAATGACAGAGAATAAAGGACACCAGTGTCTCAGTACTTACACAGTATTGTCTAAGAAACTAATTAAGCTTTATTCCTCTTTTTAAAATGGCTGCAATAAGGTCATACTCCCAGTCCACTTAATTCCACTTGAAAATATCAATCACATGGTGCTGTTGAGGTAAAATATGTTAAAGAATTCAGGCAGCTCAAGAAAGATAAAAGCTGACAATTTGTGGAACCCAGAGCGAGACACAACCTTTGTAAGAGCATGTGGAAAATAGTCACTTTCACTGCCATGTTTGCTAAAACAAAATGATCTATTGTGTTCTGAAATTTACAGTTCACAAAAATAATTTTGTATTTATTTCACATATCCTATTACAGTTTTCTGGTTTTCACTCAGATACTTCTTAAGTGACTTCTTGTATGAACGCAGAAACTATTTAAAATATCTTTGGAACTCTTTTTATGTATGCAAACATAGGAAGACAACATGATCATGTTTGAATTTTGTGTTTGCATGACAAATATTGCCAGCAAACAAAATATAAATAATAAAACAATAACAGGCTACTATTTTTTTTCTTAATGGCTCATGGCAGCTAGTAAATAGTGATAAATCAGGAACATGAAGTATCTATACCCATTACCACAAAGGCAGACTTTCAACTGTCCATTTACTTTTTATACTAGCATCTTGTCTTTCTGCCATTCCTTGCCCTGTTTCTTGTAACCTCTATGAATACCTCTGCATCTCTTTCTCTTCCCTAAGTTTATTCTTCATTTTCACATTGTCCTGTCAATTCTTCTCTTACATGCTGATAGTTGGATGGAAAATAGAGAAGAGATGGAATTTAGACTTTCTGTTCTTTCAGCTGTCACCTCAGCAATATCTGTGAGAATAATTTTTGCAGGAAATAGTGAGTGTGCTGTGCTACAGTCATAATCTTGTAGCATATTTGTAAATCTCCGTCCTCAAAACACGTAGGTGATCTGCATGATGGAATGAAGTAGGCACAGGAGGTACAATCCTGAGAAAGTTTGGTCTCCAAAAAGGAATTGGCTTCTGTGTTGGCTTATAGTTATGGGTTAAATTCACTTAGTATCTCAAGGAAAAATGTAGAGATTTATCCATCATACTTCAATGGCACTTTCTGCACACTGCATTAATTGGTGGATGACTCCTCCATCAGAATAAAGATTTTCAGTGCAAAGACAGAAGCTTTCCATATGAAATTAGAACTAGAATCTTTCCATGTGATCAAAACCATGTTTCTTCTAACTTCCTTACTGGATACTGATGAAACATTTTATTTAAACTAAGAACAGCAGCAGTTCTCATGAAAAAAATCCAACTAAATAGTTCAAAATTAAGAGACTAAATAAAGCCTTCTAAAAGAATATGTTGGGCAATTCTAAATGATAACATGACTTGTGAACATAAACAATCTGAAGACATAAGGGTACAGTGTGAGCAAGCATGGTCTGTGTAAATTTTGTCCTTTTGTTCTCACTGCCAGATGCAGCATTTGGTTTTCTTTGAGAGTAATAAAGCCTCCTTTTTGAGACTCCCTATAGTGTATAGAAAACCATAACCACATGACTGGATGATACAAGTGCAGAGAGCATTTCTTATAGTTTTAGAAGATATTTGGCTCTATGGGGTATTTTTTCAAATCACCACTAAAGAAGTGCTTTCATATCCCCAGCTGCTTCTTATCATTACAGAGATGATAATGTTAGCTCTCCATTTGCCACAAGCTGAATCCTCTGTGCTCTAGCATGAATATGTTCTGCCTTGATAAAATTCTAGGTCTTCAGTTCTTTGCTGACCCTGATAATGAGCTGTATGCAAGCTCTGACACCCGTTCACTGTTGTATGAAATAGATTTATAAAGTAGTGCTGCTACATAAAACATGTCAGATTAAATTTGAACAAGTCTGGTTTGGTTTTTTGTCTTTCTTTTTCCCTAGACCAAGCCTTTCTATCAATAAAAAAAAAAAAAACCAAAACATTGAACCACGAGCATGTATGCATACACTTGGATAGAAAAGAAGAAAAGGACTTAAAAGTCAGCAGCACTGGAAGTTTTTACATTACAGTGCTAGATGTTCCAATGCTTTCGGCTAAAGAAAGAAAAACTCAAGGTCTCATCAGATACCAGTGCATATATAACACACACTCAAAAATCTACAAACTTTCTGAACTGACAACAGACCCAAAGAACCTGTTTTCTACAACTCAAGATCTACAGACACCTGGTCATCTCTTTGATTCAAGTTAATCTTGCATCCACACTGAGAATCAATCTTCATATGCAATACTGGTTTTATTACTGTTTCTCTGCATGTCTCCTTCTCTGTGACACATAGGCCTTGAGAAATTCAAGACGCAAGTCAAGTTCTTATAGTTAAAAAATTTTCTGCTGCAGAAACTGTCAAGTTTAAGAAAACCTCCTTGTTTAAATCTCTGTTCTCTTATTTTCACACAGGATTTTGATCTGGGAAACACTTGTTTAAATTCCACTATATTTGGAAGCAATTAGGCAGAACCAATGAGGCATATCAAATAGTAAAGCTTATATATATGCTCAAGGAGAACACTTACTTTATATTCTTTGCAACCAGTTGACCAGCTTGAAGAGTTTTTCCAAATGATGTATGATTAAGCATAACAATTTCTGAATTTACATGTAAAACTATTCATAGGACATAACTCAGAATGATAAAGAATTATCAGCAAGGATTTTTGTTTTCTTATTTTTTAATATTTTTCCTTTCCAGATTATTTGACAGTGTCAGAATCTCTAGAGCAGGAAGCTTAAGCTAATGCCAGTCTGAACTAATAAATCCACATTTTACAGGACATTTCATTTTGTATTCAAATGCACACATATCTAGAAGGAAATGGGAAGTTTTTAATTCTGATCCTGATCTTGGCAGTCATGGCTAGACTGTTCTTCAGGAACTTTGCAATGTACTCACCCAACCTCTGTTTCTGCAGGTGGATTGCGTTAATGTGTGGACACCCATGATGTAAACACAGACAGTGGAAAAACTATGTCTGCATAACATTATTTTTAACCTTCACAGATAAAAAAGATTTTCATCATAGATTTTATGGTAGTTTGTGGTTCTTGTGTTGCTACTACCTGCTGCTTGCTTAATTTGGTTGTAGAAAGATCATGACTGAAATAGGATTGGAATGATGCTTTGAATATCTTTGTGATGCAATATGGTCCTTATCTGGTTTTGCAAGTATGTCTCTTCTAAACATAAAATCTTGGTAAAAAAGGTTTATTTTGGTATGAAGACTTGTGAGAAAGATGTGAACATGCTAAGTTCCCATCCCATTTCTGTGTAAGTTCTTAGCTCCTGAATTGTTAGCTCTGCCAGCTGTTCATGCATGGACTACCATTGACTTCTTCATATTTGCTATTTTGATATTTAAGGTGCTCAATGTACATTCATAAATCCACATTCGCCAAACTACTTAATAGATATGTTTTGTGAAATATCACAGAAAATGACTAATGTAATCATGTCAAATTAGAAATATTGATACAAAATTGGTTAAAAAGTTTACTTGAATGAAAATGGTTTATAATTCCTATGCATTTGCAAGCGTCAGCATAGGTAACGAAACATGAGATGTTTAAAAATATCTGATATCAACAAAGCAAACAGCAAAAAATACAAAGCCAAAGAAAAGGGGGAAAAAACCTTCATTGCACTGCTTTATATAGAAATAAAATACTTAGGTTGACAGTCGTACCAGAAACATACAGAAAAATGCTCTTATCTCCGATGTCTAAAAAACCCAGTTGTAGTATGAAAGGCATTCCACCTACTGAAAATATTTGAAAGGAAATGGATCCACTGACAAAATAACCTTAACATGAGGGAAGGGATGGAAGTTAGGTCACCTTTTTAAAGCCTCTGATTCTAGCTATCACACCTGCAGTGGAGTGAACATGTCAGGAGCTCGGTGGAAATATATCAGTGGAGGAAACTCTGCCCCAAGAATAGAGGTGTTATTGCATACTCTCCCCTCATTTTTGAGATCTTTCTGCTGTGGTTGAAGCAAATACTGCTGACAAATACTTTGAGGAAACTAGGAAGAAGAACAAACTGCTCTTGAACAAACTGTTTTTCATTGGCAATCTTAATATAGAAGCCAGGACTTCCTTTGCTCATCAATGAGAAAAAAGGCTAAAGGATCCCAGCTGTGGGCTGGAAAGAAACTGCAAGAAGGACACACTTAAGATTTGGGTAACCATGGACATGGACAAAATTGCAAAAATGGTGACATCCAGATTTATCATTTTCCTTGAGCTTTTCTTTCCTCCCACTGAAGAAAAAAGTAGCTATCCATAAAATACAGATCAGGTAATTCCTACCTTGTCTTTACTGCATATTTTCTTCTAGAAAGTTAACTGATGGTGTGAAAAGTATCTTCTAAATGTTAGTTGGAAGAATGTGATCAAAGCTAAGCTGAACTTAGCTTCTTGTTCCAAAACCCTACAATAACAGATATTTCCTTTGCTTTAGCTTATGGTGAAATTTAGATCTCTTGCCTGGAGGCAGAAGGGAAATAAAACAGTACTTCTTAAATCTGGCTTATAAATTCATATTTGTTCTTTCAGCAATCTCTAATATTCTAACTCTTATATGGCATCTAATAAAATTGACTACAGCTACTTTCTAGGCATGTTGGCATGCTGTTGACTTAGTAGCACCACCACTAATAAACCTGGCATTCTCTCTACTGCTTCTGCAGTATTCTGAAGCACCCCCTAGAGACTCATCTCTCTTTTCCATAGGCAGGAAAGAGAAACTAAAAAAAAGCCTGTTCATAGCTCATTGTTTAGCTAGCTAAAACTAGGTTGCTAAAATGAGGGTTTGTGCTTGGAAATCTTCAGAAGCAACTTGTGAATCAAAATACTTCTATTTCTCTGTACATACTTAGTGACAAATACTAGGAAATTTTATCCTCATAGGTGAAGTGTCTGCATGATTTTTTGAAGCTTTACTCTGTTAACATAGCTGAAGTAAGACACTCAAGAACAGAGGTATTTCCAAATGACTAGTGGTTTTAAAAGAAAAACGTTGATATATAACACCTTTGGGATCTTATGCTGTACCAGGACAGTGTTGCTTAAGTTTTCTTTTCATTTTTCTCCTTTTTTTTTTTTTTAATTGGGATCTACAGCTGTCTTTGAAGTCTCCTTTCTCTTAGAACTTCAAGTTGGAATCAAGAGAGTGCACATGCATACATGGTCAGTTTTGAACAAAGCATAGCACAGCCATAATCTTTTTAGGACTCATTGATGTTACAAATCATTGCAACAATAGCTCTTTTTCAAAGTCTAACT
Source organism: Clamator glandarius (assembly GCA_033459285.1). Lineage (NCBI taxonomy): Eukaryota > Metazoa > Chordata > Aves > Cuculiformes > Cuculidae > Clamator > Clamator glandarius. The sequence continues at coordinate 1,595,303 of JAUNZM010000366.1, forward strand.
GTTGAAAATGAGCAGCCATCTACTTCTCTTTGTATCATCTGTCTTTGCAAACTGGTTGGTTTTGATGAGGCATCTTCCATTTAGTTCATTTGTAAGTATTATTCTCCGTGTTCCTTTTGCAGACATAAGGTAGTGTCTACTTTCCAGCCTTAATTTTGACAAGCCAGATAGTTCTTTTTTCTTATATTTTAGACTAAGGTACTCAGGACTTTCTGAGTACAGGCCAGAATTTCATCAGACACGTAATTACTTCTGGATATAAATATCTTGGACTATAGATTGATTCCTAATATCAAACAATCAGCTACTTAACTGTTCTTTTCTACCTGCCAGTCTTGTGTAAGTCATCTGGTAGCACTCAAGTGTACTTAGGGTATAAGAAATCTGGAAGTTCAGTAAAAAGAGCAATGCAACCTCAGAGACATGACCAAACCCTACTTAAACAAGATTTGTACTTACTGTAACTTAGCTAGTCTGGCATGGGGCACCTAGTGACAATATTTATATCTCCTCAGTTTTTGTAACTGGCCACCCAGCCAGGAAGAAAAGCCTGATGAGATATTCTATATGCAACTGGAAGAAGTCGCATGATCACTAAGCCTTGTTCTTGTGGGTGACTTCAACTTATCAGATGTCTGCTAGAAGTATAATACAGCAAAGAGGAAACAATCTAGGAGGTTCCTGGAATGTGTGGAAGACAAGTTCATGACACAACCTGTGTGTGAATCAACTAGGGAAGGTGTCCCACTGAACCTGTTGTTTGTGAACAGAGAAGGCCTTATGAGAGACATGATGGTTGGAGGATGCCTGGGGCACAGCAATCACAATATGATAGAATTCTCAGTTGTAGGAGAAATAAGGAGGAACTGACTACCACCTTGGACTCCCAGAGGGCAAACTTTGGAGTGTTCAGAAGGCAGGTTGATAAAGTTCCTTGGGAGGCAGTCCTAAAGGGCAAAGGCCCAAGAGGGCTGAGTACTCTTTAAGAAGAAAATCCTGACAGTGCAAGAGCAGGCCATCCCCGTATGCTGAACAATGAGCTGGCAGGGAAGAAACCTGCTTGGCTGAGCAGAGGGCTTTGGGTGGATCTCAGAAAAAAAGAGGATGCTATGAGCTAAGGAAGGAGGGGCAGGCATCTCAGGATGACTACATCACTTCATGCAGAGAGAAAATCAGAAGGCCTAAAGCTCAACTACAATTTAAATCGGCCAGTTCTGTGAAAGATAATAAAATATGTTTCCACAAATATATTGACAACAAAAGGAGGGGCAAGAAAAATATTCATCCTTTACTGGATACAGGGGAAGCAATAGTGACAAAGGATGAGGATATGTCTGAGGTACTTAATACATTCTTTGCCTCAGTCTTTAGAAGTAAGATAAAATGTTCTGTGAGTACTCAGCCTCCTGAGCTAGAAGAGAGGGAGGGGGAGAAGATCAAAGCTCCAGTAATCTGAGTGGAGATGATTAGAGACCTACTTGGCCAATCAGACATTCACAGGTCTATGGGGCTGGATGTGATCCACCCAAGGGTATTAAGGGAGCTGGTGGAGGTGGTCACCGCACCCCTTTCCATCATCTACCAGCAGTCCTATCTGACTGGGGAAGTTCTGCTTGACTGGAGACTGGCAAATGTGACACCCATTTACAAGAAGAGTTGGATGGAGGATCTGGGGAAATACTGGCCCCAGTCTAACCTTGGTGCCATGGAAGGTTATGAAGCAGGACATCTTGAGTGCTATCACACAGCATATACAACACAATCAGGTGACCAGGCCCGGTCAACATGGGTTTATGAAAAGCAAGTCCTGCCAAACTAACCTGATTGCCTAACAATGTTACCTTCTTTATGGACAAGAGAAAGGCTGTGGATATTGTGCACCTGGACTTTAGTGAAGATTTTGACACCATTTCTCACAGTATTCTGCCTGAGAATCTGGCTGCCATTGGCCTTAACATGCACACCCTCTGCTGGATAAAAAAATGGCTGGATGGTTGAGCCCAAAGAATGGTGGCAAATGGAGTTAACTCCAGGTGGAGGATGGTCACAAACGATGTAAGTTCATGGATGACACTAAGCTGGGAGGAAGTGTCAATCAATCATATAAGGTTCTACAAGGTCAAGTGTAAAGTCCTGCACTTGGGACACAACAACCCCATGCAGTGTTGCAGGCTTGGGGAAGAGTGACTAGAAAGTTGCCTGGTGGAGAAGGATCTGGGAATGTTGATTGACAGCTAACTGACAACAGTGTGGGCAAGTGGCCAAGAAGCAACTGGTCTTCTTGGCCTGTAGGACAAACAGCGTGGCCAGCAGGACAAGGGAACAGATTCTGCCCCTGTACTCAGCACTGGTGAGGCTGCACCTAGAATACTGTGTTCAGTTCTGGGCCTCTCACTACAAGAAGGACATTGAGTTGCTGTAGATTGTCCAGAGAAGGGCAATGAAGCTGATGAAGGAGCTGGAGAACAGGACTTAGGAGGAACAGCTGAGGCAACTGGGGTTATTTAGCCTGGGGAAAAGGAGGCTGGGGGACGAGTTTATCACTGTCTACAACTACCTGGAAGGATGTTATAGTGAGGTGGCTGTTGGTGTTTCCCCTCAAGTGATAGGTGACAAGACAAGTGAAAATGGACTCAAGATGCACCGGGGAAGGTTCATATTAGTCATGAGGAAAATTTTATTCATCAAATGGATTATCTGGCACTGGAACAGGCTCCCTAGGGAGGTGGTTGAGTCACAATCCCTGGTGGTATTTAAAAGATGGATAGATGAGATGCTCAGGGATATGGTTTAGTAGTGAACAGGTACATTTGGACTTAATGATCTCCAAAGGTTTTTTCCAACCAAGTATTCTATGATCTTTAATGAACTAAAATAAAATCTTGACATATTTGAATATTATTTGGCATTAAATGTGTAGGGGGTCAGAACTGGAGTTTTGTCATCACTTAAGTTGCTAAGGAACACAAGAGGTTGTATGTTGGGTTGACCCATTGCATAATGTTGTTTCCACTCTTCCAGCATATTTACTGTTTTGTCTCTCATAAAATATTTTATAGATTTTATAGCTTTCAAAGACAAATATTTTATACCTTCTTGAGACCTTCTTTTAGATGATACTGCTGGCCTTGTGAAAAATACAGATGGTGAGTAAAGAAAGAAGAAATCCTGGTTAATAATGCTGACAGAAATGCAGTTGCTGCTTTTTCTAGCCCATGTGGTAAAGCGATATAATAGTTCTTTTTTTGAGAAGGGAATCGAGTGAAAGTACAACCTTGCTTCATACATCTTCTTAAGTGATGCATTTCTTCAAATTTCTATGATGTCCAGGCATCGTACAAATGTGTGAAATTCATACATGTAGGATGGGGTAGATTAAAATGAAAATTAGTTTCCAAAATGTGTTCATCACATGAATCAGCAGTAGCTAACCACAAAAGGTCAGCAGTTTAATGAAAATCAGGATTCTTATGAGATCTAGAGTTCTGTGTTAGAGGTGCCTCTATTGGAAAAAGGGTGTGTCTAAGTGCCTATATGCACGCTCAGTCATTACCAAAGCTATCGGTTAAAAACTATTTGTAATATTTAGTTTCATGCTAATAATATAACTGTGAAAAGTTGTATTTTCCTTCACTGGCCAGAATATCAATGAGATCATTAGATTTTTTTTTTTTAATGAAGCAATCATGTTGAAGGCAACAGACAGACAAGTAGGAGTCTTTCTCTGACAAATGACATTTTATAAAGTTAAATGGTAGGATACACATATGAGCTTGATTATAAACAAAGCTGAGAAGTTCCAGTGAGTGATAATACACATTTGGTCATACTCTCCTGCACACATAAAAATTTACTGAAGATAGAAAAAAAATAGGCAGATTTCTCAACAGATTAATCATTAATTTCTTTGCTAAATATATTTCTATCTCAGGCACATACAAAATCTTGAACTTCATTTTTTATTGTTTAGTTGGTTGGTCTTTGGTTTTTTTTGTTCTGCTATTGTTTCATTTTTTATAATACAGGTCATGTACATATACATCTGCATTCCAAAGAACAATCACAAAACATAGACAATTGTGTAAGCATTTAGGGTCTGCTGTGGGGCTAAAAGATGTATGAAGTTATAGAAATGACTGAGGCAGAAAATACACAACATATTCATAGTTTACACAAGACACCCACAAATGTATAGGCCCTCATGGGCTGTACCCATGAGTGCTGAGAGTGCTATCAGATGTTATTATTAAAACAATCTTTATTGTCTTTGAAAGATTATGGAGAAGAGGACAGTGCCTGAGGACTGGAGAAAAGCCAAAATCACTCCAGTCTTCAAAAAGGGAAAGAATGAGGACCCAGGAAACTACAGCCCAGCCAGCCTCACCTTCATCCCTGGAAAGGTGATGGAACAGTTCATTGCAGTTGTCATCCCCAAGCACCTAGAGGAAAAGAAGAGCCATGGATGCTGCCTACCTTGACTTCAGCAAAGCTTTCGATGCTGTCTTCTACAACATTGTCATAGGGAAGCGTAGGAATTGTGGGTTAGATGAGTGGACAGTGTGGTAAGTTGATAACTGACAAGATGGCACAACTCAGAGGGTTGTGATTGGGAGCAAAGTGTCTAGTTGGAGGCCTGTAGCTAACTATTTTCCTCAAGGGTCAGTACTGGGCCCAGTCTTGCTAAACATCTTCATCAGTGACCTGGATGAGGGGACAGGGTGTACCCTCAGCAAGGTTGCTGATGACACAAAACATGGAGGAGTGGCTGATGCACTGGAAGGCTGTGCTGCTATCCAGTGAGTCCTGGATGGGTCAGAAAGCTGAGCAGAAATGAACCTAATGAAATTCAACAAAGGCGAATGCAGAGTCTTCAAGGAATAACTTCATTTACCAGTAGGAGTTAGGGGTTAACCTGCTGGAAAGCAGCTCTGTGGGGAAAGACCTGGCAGTCATGGTAGACAACAAGATAATCATGAGCCAGCAATGTGCCTTCATGGCCAGGAAGACTAATGATGTCCTGAGGTGCATTAAGAACAATGTGGCCAGCAGGTCAATGGAAACTATCTCCCTCTCTGCTGCCATGAGGACACATCTTGAGCCTTGTGTCCATTTCTCAGTTACCCCAGTCAAAAAAGACAAGGAACTACTGGAAAGAGTCCAGCAGAGGTATCTGAAGATAATTAAGGGTCTAGCGCATTTGTCTCTGGACTGCTGGGCTGAGGCTAGTGGCATGAAGTTTAGCACGGCCAAATGCTGGGTCCTGCACTTGGGGCACAACAACCCTGTGCAGTGCTACAGACTAGGAGAAGTCTGTCTAGAAAGCTGCCTGGGGGAGAGAGACCTGGGGGTGTTGGTTGACAGCGACTGGACATGAGCCAGCAGTGTGCCCAGGTGGCCAAGAAGGCCAATGGCATCTTGGCTTGTATCAGAAACAATGTGACCAGCAGGTCCAGGGAGGTTATTCTCCCTTTGTATTCAGCACTGGTGAGACTGTACCTCCAATATTCTGTTCAGTTCTGGTCCTCTCACCACAAGAAGGATGTTGAGGCTCTGGAGCGAGTCCAGAGATGAGCAACGAAGCTGGTGAAGGGGCTGGAGAACAGGCCTTATGAGGAGCGGCTGAGAGAGCTGGGGTTGTTTAGCCTAGAGAAGAGGAGGCTGAGAGGAGACCTCATTGCCCACTACAACTGCCTGAAAGGAGGTTGTAGAGAGGAGGGTGCTGGCCTTTTCTCCCAAGTAACAGGGGACAGGATGAGAGGGAATGGCCACCAGCTCCATCAGGGGAGGTTTAGCCTGGACACTAGGAAAAAAAAATCATGGAAAGGGTCACTGGACACTGGAACAGGCTGCCTAGGGAGGTGGTTGATTCACCTTCCCTGGAGGTGTTTAAGGGATGGGTGGACGAAGTGCAGAGGGGCATGGTTTAGTGTTTGATAGGAATGGTTGGACTTGATGATCCGGTGGGTCTCTTCCAACCTGGTGATTCTATGATTCTATGAAAAGGGAACACTGAGGGAAATTCCACCTGAACATCAGGAAAAACTTCTTTACTGTGAGGGTGACAGAGCACAGGAGCAGGCTGCCCAGAGAAATCATGGATTCTCCTTCTCTGGGGATATTCAAAACCCACACGGACATGTGATTCTGCCATATACCTGATACACTTAGTTAAATCATGCCATGTGATTTTACACTTACTTTATGTTCCTTTTATTTCTCTAGATTTAAAGGCTTTTGTCACGTATCTTCACTTTAAAGTACCATGGATGCTGCAAGAAGACTTGACTCATAATATCTGTTGCTTTATCTCCACATCATTTGTGTGCAAGTGGGGGTAGCAGTTCAGACAGAGATGACCTTTATCATGGGTCACTATAAAGTAAAAATGTCTTTAAAAATTTTTAGCTATGTCCTTCACTGAATACAAACCACTCTCCTGAGAAAGGCTGTTTGTGGCTGAAATGTCATGTTTGCCCTCCGGTACAAACCTTCTCTGGAGGTGAGAAGAAAAGTTATAACCAGAGCATTACTTTTTTAAAGAGTTTTTTCCCCTTGAATGTTAAGTTCTGCAATCCCTTATCCATTAGTTATCAAGCCTTTCTTACTAGAGCAGATGATCAAGTGTAATATGTAGAAAGACTAGATGTCGGAACACTTGTTATATTTTCAGTGGGGTAATTTCTATAATGCATACCTTGTCTTTGTTACAGAGAATCCATGACCTGAATCCAGTGGCTAATTACAACTTCGTATCTATATGGATTCACATGTCTATGTACATTGGCCAGACACCTTCAAAGTGTATGAAACACCACTGAATAATACATTATTTGCAGCTTATTGTGGAGAAAAAAAAAGAATAAAAACCCAAACAATCCCCAAACCCACAATCAAAAGTTATTGCAAATAACTTTAAATTACAGACTAACTACATGTCAATTTATTTCTAAGACTAAGACTTTCGATGCTTAAAATTTTATAGTAATTACCTTGAACTATTTGACAATAGTAAACATAACTGCCTAGTAAGCAGACTGCACATTTTCAGTGACCACTCTTCATACAGGGCTTTATCCAAATCTCTGAATCCCATGACTTTCATGGTTTTTTTTAAATATGTGCTTTCTGAATACGAACTATGGAATAGGTGGTATTGGTATACAGTCTGGCACAGTTCAGTTGAGTGAATAGTACTTGTGCAGTCTGAATGTGTGGCTTGGTCAAAATGTTATTTGGTGTACTTAGAGTGCTTTATTCCTCCTGAAAGCACAGTCTAACTTCTTCACCCTTGAAAAGATGCTACAAAGTACAAGTACAAATACAAGTGAAAAAAGTGCCATTTTACTAAGGAAACAAAGGATTAAATTTTTTCCTTTCCTATCCAGGGGAAGCAAAATATCTTGTTTAACCTTTCCTAGCATTCTGGATACAAAAATATCATCTGTTAAGTCCTTTTAGGCTTATGGAGTCTTAACTGTATTTAAATTACTAAAGATTTACATTTCTGTAATTTACATAAAACAAAGTCAGAGGAACTGAATTGGATTAATGACAAAGTGGAGTCTTGCTTTTTAACACAAAAGAGAATAGAAAACTTTATTTTTGATCTAAAATAAAATTATATTTCACTACTTATTTCAAAGCTTATTTTAAATGCTGTCAGTTTATTAATAAGTCCTTCATTACTAAAATGCCCTGTGATATTAAGAATGATGACAAAACTACACTGACAAAACAAAAAATCAGCTACAAAAAATGTTACCAGCCACTTGCATTTCTATACAAAGTGATCTTAAATTGAATAAGAAAAAAGAATTGCCATATTCAGTCAAAAATATCCCATGCATTGCTATGTCTATATCTGATCATATTACACAAGAAAATCTGTTTTATGTGTGTGCAGTACTCTACCATAAACTGATAGCAAAGGTGAACTTCAATTATTTTTTCTACCTGAAGCATTAGGTTTAATAATGATAGCAAATAATTTATTAAGTACCATAAAATCTAGAGAAAATTGTTTTTCTGAATCAGAAAGAACTTACAAAATGTACCAAATATCAAAATACAATTTAAGGTGATTCTTAAATAGGACACTGAGACCTTAATATTTTTTTTTTGTTTAAAGTGTCATATTGATTCTGACATGTTAGAAAAGTAAAGAAATACTTAAAATCCCATTTTCAAAGTTTATTTAGGTATGCTTTTCAATGAGAATTTCAGTTTTGAGGAGTTCTTTAACAAATTTAAACTAAGTAAATGCAAAAAATATGCAAGACAAAGAAAGTCTTATAAAATATTCTACTTCATAATGATGGTTATACTTCTTCACTCTAAAAGAGTAACTTGATTGGGATTGCCTGGTTTGAGGAAATTATTTCTGTTTGCACAGTTTACTATTACAGTTATTCTCAAGCATATTATCTGCAAGTTATGGCTTCCAGCTAACTAATTGAACAATATTTTGTGTCATTAACTGAGAAAATGGATGATTTTCCTTAGTGTTCCTATATATGTTCATGTTATGACCCATTATTTTCGTGCTACAATACAATGAAAAACATTCTGGACACATCTAGGTTATTTGACATGTGAAGCCATATAGACAAACACAACATGTTTCCACTGGGATCCTGCACATTTATTTTGGCCTTTCATTGCTTAACATTCTTTTCACAGATATACAAGAGAACAGTAAATTATTATTATTGATGTTTGTAAAAACCTGAACTATTGTCACCAAATAGAAGGCAAAATTAAGAAGTCAAGTCGAACTACAAACATGTCAAGTACAGCTAAATGAAAGATCTATGTGTAGGACTGAAGAACATCAGACTTTCTTTTACAGGAGATTCCAGCTTGAGAAGCAGTTACTTTTAAAAATCAGGAGGTAAAGTTGTGGCAGGTGAGACCAATGTGACAAGGATGAAGATTACGGCCTGCTAGGGACCTGAAAAGAATTATAGCCTGCCCAGCACCTAACAAACACCAGGCTTACTAAAGACACAAATACAGGATTTTCCAGCTGTTGAAACCCCCATTCTGGGCCCCTGCCCTTGCATTAACGGTGGGAAGGAGGGAGAGAAATGGTGTGAGGCACACAGTCCTGAAAGATGTGCGTCTCCAGCCAAGTAAAACTTACAAAACATCTGACTTAGCTGGGTTTAAAAAGGGTCTTAGCCAGTTTAAGCTGTTTTTTCTTCAATTAGGGGCATGCATTGAGAACTTTACCCTTGGGATGGGTTGTGACCCAAGCTAATTTGCCTGGAACTAAGAGCTCTTACACTCCTTTCAGCAAGTTATTATTTCTTATGAATATATCACTGCATTAGCCCTTGCCTCTTTGGGTATGTTCTATGCAACTTTGAGAAAGACTTTTTCTTTTGTGAGTGAGTGATTGTGCTTATTTTGAGTAATACTACCAAAGGATTTTTCATGAAATTTAGGAATTCTTAAGGCAGTTGTGTAGAAATATTCCCGACTGACACCTGAACTTGAGGTTTACTTTATTTGTTGAAGTGCTAAGTAATTTTGATTCGATTGAATCTTCATTTTGGCTTACTGGTTATCTGTTTCGTGAGTGCCCGTGTGACATAAGTAAATAAAAGCTGATCGCAAATGCCCACTGTAACCAAAAAAATATTGTAATCTATGCTGGTATAAGAAACAGTCTTGGTAGACATAGGTTGAATCTCTTATCTCTGTTTTGAAATGGTGGGAGTGTTCTTGTACATATCAGTTCCAGGTATGATGGCCATAATTAGTTGAGAAATTTCATAAAGACTCAGGAGAAAATGTAAAAGGTTAGTAAACAGTTATAAATAGAATGACTGAATGTTTAAGAGGCCAATAAAATGACAGTATGGAAATAAGAATTTCTATAACTACTTGGACGAATACAGATATGATATTAATGAATTAGTGAATTGATTTTAAATTATATTTATTACATCAGTAAAACACATTTTAAATAGAATTTTTAACCAACAAAATACTTGCACAATTTTGATAAATTCTCTACGCAAGTAAGTTTTAAATCAAGACAAAATGTTTATCTAAAATTGAAACTTCAGTTCAAATAAGAATGGATGAGCACCTAAAGCATGTGTTACACAAAAATGTCAGACTAGCTGAAACCAGTGTTCTGACCTTATAAGACTTACAATCGATGAATTACTTCAGAGAACTTCTTGTATCTGATAATATATTTTCCATCTGTGCAGCAAAGGAAGAAAAATATGCTACAATACATGAGCTATGGAACGTCGACAGGCTTGAGAGGGACTTTGACAAGACTGAGATTTGGACTACTGTGAATCTTATAGTTCCAATAAGATCAAATGCAAGGTCCATCCACCTGCATTAAGGAAATCATAGAATCTTTGAATGGTTTGGGTTGGAAGGGACCTTCAACGATCATGCAGTCTAACCTCCCCACAGGCAGAGAAATTTAGTACTAGATTAGATTGCTTAGAGCTCCATCCAACCTATCTTGAAGACTTTAAGGGCTGGGATATCCATAACTTTGGTGGCCAACCTATTGGGCATTCCCAATATAAGTCACTAATGAATTGGCTGATGGCAGACCTTCAGGGAAGAATTTGGGGATGCTGGTGTCTGCAAATTGGAGATGAGTCAGCAATGTGCACTTGCAGCCCAGAAAGCCAATTATATCCTGGGCTGTATTGAAAGAAGCATTGCCAGCAGGTCTATGGAGGTGATTCTCCCCCTCTTCTCTGCTCTTCCGAGACACAGCCTGGGGTACTGCATCCAGTTTGAGGTCTCAAGTACAAGAAAGAGAGGGACCTCTCAGAACAGGTCCAGAGAAGGGCAACAAATCTGATCTGAGGACTGGGATACCTCTCCTATAACGAAAGGCTGAGAGAGTTGGATTTACTCAGCCTGGAGAAGCAAAGGCTTTGGAGAGAACTTATTGGGGCCTTTTGATATATAAAGGGGACTTAAAAGAAAGATAGAGGGAGGTTTTTTACCAAAGCTTGTAGTGACAGAACAAGGGACAATGTTTATTTAACTGAAAGAGGATAGATTTAGACCACGTATAAGGAAGACATGTTTTATGATGAAGTTGGTGAGACACTAGAACAGGTTGCCCAGAGTTATTGTGGATGCCCAATCCTTGGAGGTACTCAAGGCCACATTGGATGGGACTTCAAGCAACCTGGTCAAGGGAAGATGACTCTGCTCTTCACAGGGTGATTGGATTAAATGGTCTTTAAATGTCCCTTCCAACCCAAACTATTCTATTATTCTTTGATTCTAATAATGGGACATGATGTCTTTTCAGATGAATAGGATATCTCTTCTGAACAGGCAAGCCATTTCCTTATAGTAATTAAGAATTATTACTGTATGTATAAACTTAATAAAAATAATAGCATTTAGAACATAAAAAGTATTTTAGTAGGTGACTGTTTAAGATGTCTAAAAATACAACTTTTCTGCTGAAAAATGCTACTGCTTCATGTACATGTCCTCTTCAGAGAGATGGCTAGGATACTATACTAGAAAGAAAAAAAGAATGACTTAATATTTTTATCTCTATAAGTTTATGTCCTGCTGCTAGATCATTGGTAGATTTTTACTAAAGGAAATATCAGGGATAAATAAAACCTTAACTTGAAGTTAGTACTATTGATTTGAAGTTGGAACAAGTTTCCAAGGGAAGTTGTGGATGCCCCAGCACTGGAGGTGTTCAAGACCAGATTGGATGGGGCCCAGGACAGCCTGATCTAGTGGGACGTCCCTGTCCATGCCAGGGAGGTTGGAATTAGATGACCTTTAAGATCCCTTCCAATTCAAACTATTCTACAACTCTATGACTGAATAATTAATCTTTGCAGCCATTTTAAACTGCACCTTGTTTGGGTTTTTTTTCAGTAGTATTATCCTTAAAGGCTTTTGAAACATTTTGAGTCTGATAACAAGAAACATACATTGATCAAAACTGATTACTGAAAACTAGAAAGTAATTTAAATAAATAAAGATAGAGAAGACAATTCTACTATGTAATAAACTACATTTTATGGAAAACAAACAATGACTAAAGAATAATTTAGTACTGTTGCACACCAGGAGAAATTATGTGGAACTGTTTAATTAGTATATGGTAAAAATTATAATAAAATCACAAATATTGTCTCAAGAGTAATAAACAGGTTATGAAACAATTACCGGAATCCATGTATCTTTCTACAATTGCTTTACGCAAGTTTTATTCAGAGATTATTTAGACAATTTTTAAAAAATGTTCCTTGAATTGCTTTTAATTTATGTTAAATTAATTGCAAGATAAAAATTACCTAGGATTATGTTGCAATCATTTAAAAGTCACTACTTCTTTCCAAAGTAGTGAAATATGAGTACGGTGTTTTATTCTTCTAGTGTTTAATCTCACTTGCCTTAATTTTTCTTGCTGAAAATATTGGAAACAGTTTACTAGAAGCTTGACTGTAAAACTAGAGAGCAGATTTTTAAATGAGTGAATTTTCTTTTCATGAGTTTTGAGTGAACATTTAGTCAGAGGACAGGGAAGGGAGGTATTTGTTAGACTGTCTGAGGCAGGTTATCAAACAAACTTATCTTCAGTAATAGCCCTATCTTTTACTCAGGCACAGACTTCATATTGTTTCTACTAGTACTGTTCTTTTCAAGAAACTTGCCCATTTGCAAAGTTGTTTCTCATCTGATACCCTTTTCTTACCTTGGCTTTCTTGAGCATTACGGTTGTCCTCTCCTTCAAAGGCTCACAGAACTCCCAGCAATCTCTAGGGCTTTAGAGGTGACTATACTGGCTAGAAACATCCCATTTCAGTTTCTCCATTTTCTTTCTACCACAGAAACTTCATCCAGATCCAGTAGTGCTTGATAAGCTAAAGTAAATAATACGTAGCAATACTGTCCTCTCTAGGTAATAATGCTGTGACATTTCTCTAGCCATTCCCTTCCCAACATATTAAATAATCTTTGTCTTCCATTTTTCTACATTATCTGCTTGCACTCTTTCAGATCTCTTAATGCTGTTTCTGCAAGAGTTACAAATAGGAAGGTCTGCAGAATAAGAACTGCCCTGTTCATTCCTATGTTCATGTATTTCCCCAATTACTACAGAACTGCTATTGTATTGGGAACTGTCAGAAATATTTTTAAAAGACACTATTGAAGTATTTTGGAAAGAAGAGCTTTCTGTGTTTAAGTTGATTGCAAATCTGTAATGAGTTGGAATAAGAATATCTGGGACTGGAAGTCACCACTAGAATTCTCGAGTTTAGTTTGCTATTCAAATAAAACAGGGCCTTATTATGTTCAGCAGATCTAAATTCTTTTTCCTTGTTTTCCTTTAAAAAAAAAAAAAAAAGCTCTTTCCTATGTTATCACGTACCAAAAATCCACCACCAGATTTGAATCTCCCTCTGCACAGGCATCTCTCTCTTTTTAACCCTACGGTCTCTTTACTTTGCCCTCACTTGGATATCTCTGTGGCTCAGTCCCTGTTTGGCTGTCTCTGTGCTCCAGTCCCTGCTCAGCTATCTCTTTTCTCTAGTTTGTGCTCAAGTGAATTCTTGGTCTCATTCTCCTCAGGTGCCTCTGCTCTAGTCCTTGCTTGAGCCTCTCTTTATTCCTGACTACTTGGGCTGCTTCTCCAACCTTGCTTATAAAACTGGACTTGAAAGGCTCTGCTGTCTTTCTTTATACTCTAGACACCTCTTATTTTCTTCTGCATCTTTTCTGATATGTCATCCCTCCTACTCTGGCATCTCTCTTGTTTGATTCTTGCCCATACTCAAGTGTCTCTCCTGACATGGTGTTGTCTGTTCTGTTATCTTCTCTAGAGATTATTTCCCTCACTTAAATATAGTATTGTAAAGGCACCATATGGTCCTCTGATGGGTATAGTTTGAGTGAGCAGTGGATTGGTTTTGACAATAGCAGAGCTACCTGTAACTGCCTGTGACCAGCTCAGGGCATGTCACAGACCTCCTTCTGCATAGATCACCTCTGCAGCCACTCATCCGCTGCCAGAACCTGCAGTTATGCTTGACATATTTAAATGGAATTTCTTCAATTTCAGTTTAGGCCCACTGGATTTTGTTTTGTCACTTGACTCCCTAGCCTTTTAGGCCTAATTGTGTGGAGGAACATAAGACTAAGAAGAGCTGAAAGAAAACAGTGCACAGACTACTGGTAAAGCATACAAACATAGGAACACATTCTAGCAAAGAGATGATTCAGGATTTGCCTGATAGGTCTTATTCAATGTAGTATTCATTATCATTTACAGCTCATGAAGCTGTTATCACAACATATGAAGACACAGACATTGCTTGATGAGCTTTCCACAAGGTTTGAGGGCCTAATCTTGATAACTGAAACAGATTTGTGCCTGAGAAGCGGCAAGCCCAATGTTTCTTACTCAAGTTCAGCTCTAAGGATCTTCTTCCTATTTTTATTTATAGTCTTTGTTTCAGCCTAATCATATAACTTTGGTGCCCCTTAATAATTTGCTTCCTTAAACATTATTTTATGTACAATTATAGTGTCACAAAAGAGATTTCTGAAAATTGGATAAATACATATTACTCCTCGAGATGAATTTTTTATAGTTACACAGTCATTACAGCACTCTTCTCCCTCTTTTTTCACCTAGTCACATGATGGTCTTACCCACGCATTGTTAGCAAAGCACTTTTCTTGAAGTGCAGAAACATCCAAAATAATTTTCAGTTTTTGAGATTTTGTTACTATAAAGACTGTTTCCTCCTCTCCTTTCACAGCTACATGATGCTCTTATGATTAGATCAAATGAATGAATCAAGAAAGCACAAAAAATTTCAGTTTTGTAGCTTTTGAAGATTTAAGTTAGAATTGTGTAATTTTGTGTTGTTAATCTGTTATAATTATTTGTGGTATAATTTGCTAGGCCCTATCAGCAGAAATTTAAGCTTGGTTTTTACAAAAGAGAGCAGTAGATAAAGGAAGCAGCTGGCAATAGGCAGCTGTATCTGGTAAAGCATATAGATTGGATGATGGTCTCAAATTCATATCAACTAAGTGACACCTGGGGTAAGAAGGACACTTCACAGCCTGGTGTTGCTTCAGATCAGAACAAAGACACCCCTAAAAGTACATAAGTACATACTGAGCTCTCCATCTTTAAGGTATGGTGAACAACTGAGTCCCCACTTCTCACCACACAAGTGGCCTTGTCATAGGCCAGTAAACACATATTAATGGATTTAATCCCACTTCAACAAGACGTGCCAAAATGTTTTCAAAAGGTGTAAAACTGATATCTGAAACCCCTTTTCTGGGGGAGTAGGTTCTCTAAGGAGACTCCTAGAGGCAACCAGATTCCAACTTGTGGCAAAAACACTTATAAGCTCATACACATAATCTTTTACTCATAAACTGTCAACCGAGTCTGAGGCTAGAGAAATGATACAGGCGCACATAGGTGTCCTCTCTGAGAGGTGTCCTGAAAGCAAGAGGGTCTTTCTTGAACCTTGTGACTCAATGAGAGGGCCTCCTTAGCCACCTGCCAGAATCTCACCTGCTTAATGCGACACTACTATAAAATAGCAACAAAAAATTTACTGTTTTTCTTATTTATAGTGAAAATGTCTTGTTAGTCCAGCACATGGAGTCTGTGGAAACAGAATTATGAACCCAGAAAATCTAAGGCAGTGTTCCATTTCACTCTCACAGAATTTTTTTTGAGCAGAGAACTTACCTGTTGTTTGTAGATACTAAATACCTTAAAGAGAAAACTTACATGGTCTTTGTCATATGATATTAGTTCCCTTATAAATTCAAGCATCAGTTCAGACCTGTTGGCTTTACAGATTTTTCTGTCTATTGTTTCCAGACTTCTGCACATGTCTCCAGGGAAAAGGCAGCAGTCATGAAAACTAGACTAATCTTATCCCCTCAGATTTGTTGCCCTTTTCTTTTATTCTTCCTTACAATAACTAAGGTCTGCCAATCATTATTAATATATGTAATGAGGGACTTCTTCTGAATGTAATGACATCTTGTTTCCTCTTCAACTTCATCTCTTGGCAAAAGGTTACGAACCCTGGTGAAGTGAGGGCAGAGCTTCACAAAGCTTGCAAGTGTCAAGCAGTTAATACCTAATGACTTTGCATCTCCCTTATTTTCTTGTTGCCTTTTCCTCCCATAACCTTTGACCTGAGTGCACATAAAGTTCTCTTATACGTGATCTTCACAGTCTTGTGAAAAGTAAGAGGAAAGTGGAGCTCCAGAATTTGCCCTATGTTAGGAAAGTAGCCAAAAGAGGATTAGACAATAAGGATATATGTCAGCCTCTGGCCTGCTAATACACAAGTTTTATGGGCTGTGTGGAGGAGCTGAGAACTGGTATTCTTGTATTGTAAAGATAATAAACTATACCATGATCAGGGAAGTAAAAGAGGAAAATTTAAAATCTAAAGCATGGATAATTTGTGAAGACATCATATATGTGAAGCAGAGAGATTCAGATTAAATCCATGTAGGGCTAGAACAAATGTTTAATGAATTGAGAGAGAATAGACATAGATGGTGTTTCTTTCTTGAAAAAAAAATCCCTACTACCAATCATTATTTAGCATGTTCTATACATCATGCACATTTTTTTCTACGTGAAATTTTAACTCAAAAAATTTGTATTGAATGGTATTGATATCAACCTAGTAGAATACATAATAAGCAGTTCTGTCAATTCTTTCTGAGTTCATTAATTTGATCCAAAGATTCTTCATGTACAAAAAGCCACTTCGTTCCCAAGAGATCTAAATGGTGCTTTGATTCATGTAGGAATAGGTGCAGAATAGGCATACATATTCCTGATAGGTATGTATTTTTTGACACTTTGCAGCAGTTTCTTATTGTCAGTGAGCTCAGGCATTGCTTTTCACCAAAGACTGGTATTGAGTGACTCTGGAGATATTTATAGAACATAAATGGTACTTCTAAAGTTCAAGCAATTATGTTCCAACTAGGAAAGATTCAGTCATATTGAGAAACACAAAACTTCATTCAGAAGGTCTTTTTTGAATTTGTAATGAGGTGACCCTGTACATGATGTCATTACTTTTAAACTTTGAATATATTAGAGGGTTAGATACAGCCAAAGTATTAAGAAGTAAAAATATTTCCTTGAATGATGAAATCAATAAAACTATCCTTGTATGTCATTCACCTCTTTCCTTTTTGCATTCCAGTTGAAAATTCCTCCAGTCTGGCAGCCCTTACCAAATTTGAACACATTCAAAATAATACACTTCAACGTGTTAGCAAATAGCCTTGCCATTTTATTTTTGTGCCACTTCGAGAATTCTCCATTTTGATGTCTAAAAGCAAAGCAAAAAATGAGCACAGAGCATTTGTGACAAAAGATATTTGAAATTCGTTCGTGAGGACTCACATGATTAAAGAATGAAAGTTTCAATCATATTCCTAATAAAAAAGTGGACCACATTTGCTACTTACCGCACAGTTCGGTCTGAACAACCTTTTACTAACAGTTAAGTGTCAACTGATATATCGCTTCTCTAAACTGGCAGGAAATAACAAGGCCCTGAATGTGCTATGAATGGCTCTTACTTGCCTGTGCAAGCCAAATAACATGAGGTCACTCAACCATCCTTCCTCCCTCATTTTTTTACTACAGGCTGCTATTCTTTACATTACTATTTACTGTTTGAGTGAGAAGTACATTTTCATGATTTATTTATATAGCACATCAAGGTTTAAATAAAACATGCATCTGAATTTAAACTTCGGTCTCTAATGTGCCAGTTATGTGACTAATTCATTAGGTTTGTCACTGACTTATGAATTATACAAATTACTTTTATACCATCAAGCTGATTTGGAGTCATATTTCATACTTTGGAATGTAAATACCTGTTTTATTAATAGCAGGGGTTTTTATAAATAATAAGCTTAAAAGTTAATGTACAGATTTACCACTGAAAGTATGATTTGCCCCCAGCAAACTACTGAAATACAGAGCTAACTGTAAAGATTTATATCTATGTTCCTGTTTTAAACACCAGATGTTCTTTCACCTTATTAAGATGTATTCTACGCCCTTCCTCCCAGGGATATGTGAGAGGGTATCAATAGGGTAATACTAATGCCTAAGGTTCATGCTGTCATCTATGTTGTCTTTTACTGTTACTTCTCCTGAGTTTGTGTGCACAATAATGAAAGCATATTCATGGTATATCTCTAGAGCTGAAAAGCCATAGTTAAATTATTTCCCTATTTCTGCATTGTGGGAACAACTACATGGAGTAAGGAGTAAACCGATCATGTAAAGATGATAGAAGTCAAATACTTAGTGTGCCAACAGCGGACAAAATGATATTTAAATTCAGATTTTTTTCTATGAACATTAGAACTAACAAGGTGTGCTTTTCAGTGGGTTTACACTTTTTGAATTCTAATGCCCCCAGACACAATAAATCAAATGCCTTGTCATCCTCTGTCACTAGGCAGGGACAGCAGTTGGTGAGGGTAGTAGATAAGGCTGTTGGCTGGACAGATCACTGCTGCCACAAAGAACCTGTAATGTGAACTCAGCTGTCTCCAAGTAAGGACACTTCCATCCACTCTGGAAGGGACACCCCTCTACCTTTTTCCAAACTGGCATCAGTGTAAATTATTTCCAAGAGAAATAACAGAAATTTCTTTTGGATTTGACTGGAGTTGCTTAATAGGATCCCAGTCTTATTAGACAGCAGAGAGACAGAAGCCTGAGGACATAAGTCAAATTTCCAAAACAAAACAGCCTGAAAATGAAATGGTCATTAAAGAGAATTAAGATCTCTTTCCAGGTTATTAGGGTTTCTCTTTCATAAAAGGGAACAAACGCTTCACTAATACTGAGAAGTTTAGTCTAGCATACAGTGATCAAAAATCTTCTCTGGAAAGGTTACTTAATGCATATTTGAATGCATTACTTCCTACATGCAGTATGTTATGCCTGGTAATGGTTAATGCATAGATTTGTGTGGCCATAAAAAAACCCACAAAGCTTGCTCTTAAAAATTCTGTCAATGAGATCTGATAAATCTGGAAGCATCTCATATTGTATTGAGTTAATGAAAACTTATGGACTTGTCAAGCCAATGAATAGTCAAATCAACTGTAAATCCATGCAAAATCATGGTGAAGGCACAGTGTAGAAGCATATGGTAGGATCTTCTAGTTTAACTGACTGAGGTAGGTTGCCTCAAGTTGAATTATTAAAAGTACCTTCTTATACCAAGGCAATGCATCCAACCTGGGCATTTTCACTGTAGCCATTACATTATGGATAAAATCTAACCATCTCGTCACAGGGCATGAGAAAATGGGCTGAATTGAGGGTTGTCAATGAAAGTTTAAAGGAGCTGAGGAATAAGAGAAAGGATTATAGGCCAATGACATTTTGAGGAAATATGACTTTGCAGGATATAGTTCTCTGTATTTTTGGGGGTGAGGATTCCCTTTTAAAATTTAAAGTTATCTGCTTATGCTGGGGAAAATTCAAGCTATTTATTGGTAATAGTTTATTACATGTCAAGTGTGAGAAAAAAGTGAAATATATCTAACTTGTAAACCCTAGGAATCTTTTTTTAATTTCCTCCATTATTATAAAGAAAAGATGCCATGCATCGTTATTCAACACTAGCTCTAGATTTCTCAGACACACAAAAAAAAAACCAAAGAAAAATTTAAAATATCTTTGAAATCACAAAAGTTTCACCTTCTATGCATCTTCTGAAGTGATTTTCTGGATTGCTGGTTATTTTTTCAATCACTATCTTTTATTTCATCTCTTAATATTATCTAGATATATGAAATTAATTTTTAATTACATTTTTTTAAAAGATGGGGCTGATTTTTTATTAAAGAGAGTATAAATTTCTACAGTAAGATACTGATATTTTGATATTTGTCCAGGAGCTGTGTGACTGTCTATCTGAAAAAGCCATCCTGTCTGTTGATCTTACTCTAAGTAATGCTTTGTTTTGAAGATTATTCAGAGATATTACTGACTCTTACAGAAGAATAAAAGTAACAAAATCAAGTTCCAAGACATTTGATACTAATACATATATACATCACTCACCTGACTTATAGTGATATATGTAAAAGTGGCACAGCCAGGTCAAGGTTGCCCCTTAGTCTCTTTCTTTTCCTTTATGTAGCCCACATTTTAAACACCACAAGCAATGAGGAGGAAAAGCAACATGAGGCAACGTGACTGTGTAAGCTCAGTTTGTTATGTGGACCAAATGAGGGACAGGCTATCTGAGGGAAAGCTCGACAGAAACACACGCACACCCCACCCTCCACACCATGCAGTTAACTTACTGTTAATTCACTGCTAGTGAGTTGGCACAGTTAAGCCCAGAACAAACATGACACTTTCTCCAGGTCCTCCATGGTGGGTTCTGAACAGGAGCTTGACACAGTGTGTTAATGATTGCACCTTGGCTCTTCTTCTTCTAGGTGATGTCAGACATCTCTGTGCCAGTGTTTCTCCAATATCTATTACTGGAAGGGTTTATAACCAGATGTTGCCTCAAGCCACCAGCCAGATCAGTACATGATGATATCGCACCATACATTTCCAGAAGTTCCAGGTGGAGTTCTCCTGGCCCTTGTTGATCCATTATGTTCAGTTCTTGTTTGCAATGTCCTATTGGCCGTGGCTTACTATGCCCAGTTGGATTAAGGCAAAGTCATAGACCTACTATGACACATTAAATGTCAGAATCCTTTAAATCAAAGGACTAGACCATGATTTCATTGTTCTTTCCTATTTTAAAATGTTCCATTCTCAGTGGACCAAATTATGACAGAGGTATGAGTCTCCGTGTGCCATCCGGCCTTACTCAGGAACAGTTATTCCTGATTTACACTAGTGTGGAAGACACTACAAATTCAGCTGGATTAAAACCTTTTAACCCAGAACAAATTTTGCCCCAGTGACTGAGACCCACTTTCAACATCTAGGCTCTGGAGGGAGCCCAGAGAAGAGCAATGAAGTGGTGAAGGGGCTGGAGAACAGGCCGTATAAGTAACAGCTGAGAGAGCTGGGGTTGTTTAGCCTGGAGAAGGCTGAGAGGAGACCTCATTGCTCTCTATAACTACATAAAGGAGATTGTAGAGAGGAGGGAGCTGGCCTCTTCTCCTAAGTGACAAGGGACAGGACAGGAGGGAATGGCCACAAGCTCCGCTAGGGGAGATTTAGGCTGGACATTAGGAAAATATTTTTCACAGAAAGGGTCATTGGGCACTGGAACAGGCTGCCCAGGCAGGTGGTTGATTCATCTTCCCTGGAAGTGTTTAAGGCACAAGTGGACGAGGTGCTGAGGGACATGGTTTAGTGTTTGATAGGAATGGTTGGACTCGATGATCCGGTGGGTGTAGTCCAACCTGGTTATTCTATGATTCTATGATTCTATATTAAAGGACTTCTGAGTCATATTCTATTAATGATTTAGGGAGAGAGAAAATGTGTGTAGCCTCTTTCCTTCTAGTGCTTTCCTCAAAGAGCTACGATTTTCTTTATTAAACATACAAGAGATGCAATCAAATCTATTTGCTTGAATTTCAGATTCTAGCCTTTTAAAGCTCTTAAATCAGTCAGTCAGAAATTATTTCCTTCTGCATGCATGAAGCTTTTCTCCCTAGAATTATTTTTCTGCAGATACAAAACTAGTGACTGACTTGACCTTGAATTGCTTACCTCTACTGGAAAATTGCTTCTGAAAGAAAATTATTAGGCCAACAAGGCACTGGAGTTGATGCTCTTTTACCCTGTTCCTACGTCTCCTCCTGCCATTGTTTCTGACCTCAAATCCCAAAGAGAAAGTTGAACTTGAACAATTGTATGAATTGATTGGCATATATTATACTACAGCTTTTAGCTGCATTGTCTCAAACTCTGATCTCATTAGTTCTTCTAATAAAAAATTTTAGGAGTTATGGTATTCAAATGGGATAACAAAAGGGAAAAGAAAAGCATTTTGTAAAATGGTATCAATAAGTAATTTTAAATCAAAATATTGAATCACTGTCATAGTCTGATGCCACTGAGCATGATAAGCAGCATAGATGGAGCTTTTTTTTTTTATGATCATCCTCTTAATTACTTATGCATCATGAAAGTCTTTGAATATGGTGAGGTTGTATGGGGCTCCAAGCAACTTGATCTAGTTAAAGATGTCCCTGCTTCTGCAGTGGGGTTTGACTAGATGACCTGTAAATGTCCCTTCCAATCCAAATCATTCTAAGATTCGATGATAATATGATTCTATGGTAAGGGAGCTATCAATGTGTATATATCCACAGTGATTCCTGCAATGCAACTGCTGATAAGAGTAGGTAAGGTGGTTGTGATTGTAAATAAACAGGGGAAAGTTTAAAAGAGATGATTTAAATTACTTAGACTGCAAAAGAAACATAATTTTGGGAGTTAATCTTCAGAATTTTTCCAGATTATTGAGCAGGGAGTCTCAACTGTTATAAAATGCTGACAGTTCTGTAGAAAGAGGAGAGGAAACTTCTTCAAATATCATTTCAAATATTGCTCACCAGGCCAAACTCAGGTGACTGAAAAGGTACAGAGTGTTTATTGAACAGTTTTAAAATACAAAAACAGAAAAAGCAGCTTTCTTCTTGGGTAGAAAACATTCCTGGGACAATTTTTCATTTTTTCAACATAGGAATGTAATTTTATAAATATTCTTAATGGAAACAGAAGTAACCTTGTTAACTTTAGCTTGAGCAGTGTGTATGTTTTGTTCTTGCCTGCGTTAGAACGCGTATATACACTAAAGGATGGTGGAGTACAGGTGAATGAGTATTCAAAAAAAGATTTTGAAAATAAATTTCTGTTATGAATACTTGAAAATCCTCTGGGCACTTCTGATACCTTGTGTCCCGATCCAGTAGTGGGGAGGGTTCTTAAACGATCCCAAGAGGCCGAGATTAAGACTCAAACAGGGTCAGAAGCCATACAATCATGTGAGTTTTATTTTCTAGGACAACTGATAACAGCGATAGGACAGAGAGGAAAAGAAAGGAAAAGTCAGAATCCCTAAGCAAGAAAACAGTAGAGATGCAGCTAAGTACCACCACCACAAATCCAGCGATGTCCCGTTGGATTGGTTTCGGTGCAGGTGATGATGAAGACACGGCCATGGAGTGACAATTATGCTCCAAGCTCCAGGAAGACGGAGGGCATGCATGCATGCCCAGGTGTTCAGCTTGATAGGCATGCTTCAGGTGGATGTCGTCGTTCTTCCACTGGGGACAGTTTGTCCCTGTGGTTGGCAGCTCTTACGAGATCAGCTCTTTGTTGCACCAACAGTCTCTTACGAGATCGTTGTGGTTGACAGCTATGTTGAGCCAAAGCAGTTCGATAACGATATCTTACTCCTTGTAGCAGACAAATAATACAGAATCATCTACTTGGAAGTTCAGCTGCTTGTTGCCAATAATATTCAACATTGAAAAGGAAATATTGTGTTCTGTTTTAACATAGTTGCTGCAGAACAATGCTTTCAATTCTATCTATGTGCAAGAATCTAAAGTAAATTTAAATTACTGATTTGAAACTTTTGCTTTTACATCTCCCTACAATGTGTACTCCCTTATAATGAAGGTTAAATTTAAGCATAATATAAAATTTCTTGTGAAGTCATGTTTTAAGGTAGTGTTCAATGGTGGCAAAGGTGGGCAATGCTCTTAAAATTAATATTTTGCTAATAACATTTCATGACACCTATAGTCTTACTCTTCTAAATTCCAAAAAACTCTTTATATTTCTGTAGTGCAGGATACATCAGTGAGAAGTGTGTATGGATCACCTTCATTCTCTTAACAAACATTAAGCCATTTTGAGACATCTGTCATTGCGTCTAGGAAAAAAAAAAAGACCAGACAGATTTTATCTACAATTTTCAAAAGGCGTTTATTTATTTATTAATCTGAAACAAGGATTCTACATCTTTGGAAGTCCAGGTCTGCTCATATTTTGTGCATAGGCTAGGTGTGCAGCTTAAACAGAACAAGAATCCTGTTTGGGGCAGGCAATGGTGCACAGTTTACCTACCTTTTAACTGAATACTGGTCATATTTTTCTACATCACTTACTTTACATGTGTTTTATAGCAGGACATGCTAAATATTTCAGTTGTGTTTGAAGACATTCTAAGATGTGAGTTAATTGGTCCCCTTTTATAAGTCTTAAATTGACTGAAAAATGTTGTTTTCATTACATAGCAATCATGGCATAGTTTAGGAAAATACAACACTTGGAAACATTTAATAGCCTTTACATTAAGATTTTTCTCTCTTCTCAGTCAAGGTGGTACTGGCATTGAGAATGAGGAAAAGGTGTAGTGGAAATACACAGGTGAATGTAATAATTTTAATCATCCTCAGCACCATTTTGCAAGGTATCCAACATTTATGAGAAACTATTCCACAAGTATCTGATAAGACATTTCAGTAATAGTACTTATTTCTATATAGGCCACTCTACTAATCAGAGGAGGATCTGCACAGCTATCAAAATTACATCTCACGAAAAGCTAATGTGCCACACTGAAGAACCTTTCCTGCAGTGGAGGTGGTGCTCGTGGCCTAGTATCTGAAGGACCTATAATTTAGTGCAGTAAATTATTATACCTGACTGTGAAACACTGCAGGTAGGATGTCATTCCTCAGCAGTAGCTTTTTCACTGTTTGATAAGCTGTTTGAGTCACAAAAAAGAATGAGTTTACAATATAAAATTTTGCCTCTTTTTTTTTTTTTGTGGCATTTGTCAGCTTTGTTTTTTTGTTTGATTTGGGTTTTTTTTGAAGATGTTTTCAGCTCTGATTCTTCCTTTCTTCACTGGAGTTCTTTAGTGTCACTAAAAAAAGTGTTTCCTTTATAATCATTCAGTGTAATCTAGAGATCTGGAGGAATCAGATGAAACACATTATAAAGTTTTTCTGAACACTGAAAATGTTTCCGTCAACTTACTGTATTTATTGTGTCAACATGTTATGGCATTATTTGGGGATGGGGTAGATAACCAAAGACAAACTGCAGGACTAATAAATTAGTACAGCAAATAAATATACCTGGCTCTCAAACCCTGCAGATAGGATGCCATTTCTCAGTTAGTAACATTCTCATGATACACAAGCAGTTTCTACCATCAAGTTCCAATAAAGATAAACTGGTGAATGTTGAAACACTTTTGAGAGGTCAAGGATGTATTTTTCTGTTTCATGGAAAGACTGAGTCTTATAAAGTGACTTGTTACAAAGTTTAGACTAGAGAAAGAAACAGATCTTTACATGTCCTGGCATCAGCAGGGATAACATATCCCCATAGAACCTCGATCCACCAAATCTCCATGCTATTCATCAAAGAAACAATACATGTTTGTGATTAACTTGATCTTCTTTCCCTAGGATTCTGTATGTGCTTTTTCTCCTAATGCTTTTTAAGATATAGAAGGCCAAGATGTTGTTCTGTTACTACTGATACATTAATTAATAAAATTGTGGCTTTCAAGAATTGTTTTTCTCCATGTCTTGACAATTATCTCTCTCTCTCAAACTCCTCTATTACTTAGGTAAAAATTGGATTGCCTGAGAAGAAATGTAATAGGCTAATGTCTCCAGATCACAGTCATAATATGCTTGGGAACTAATCTGCACTAACTAATCACAAGAGAGAACCAGTATTCAGTCACTCTTGTGCACCATACAACCTCAACTTCACCCCCCAATAACAGTAAAATAAATTATTGTAAGATCTACAATTCTTTAGAAAAAAACATATGTGATTCTTTAAGAAGCTTGTGACTTGAAGGAGAGAGAAGATTGGCTGGAGAAAGGAATAAAAAGAGAAAATAAATTAGTGAGACGACTAATGGATTATTTTTTTCTTTTGCAGTACCAAATGACTTCTTTTTTTCTGTGCTGATATTATGAACTCATCATTAGATGGGTAGAAATCAACTAGTGTTTCTATAATCAATGAAACGGCTTCACATGTTATGGTGCCTTAATCTTCTTCTAACCTGATGACGGGGATCAAGATCATCTAATTATACTACTTTTCACAACGAGAAATGAGAATAATGATTTACATTAAATGTTTAGTCAGGCAGTTACATTAAACATGGATGCACTTTTTCCTGAACTTCATGATGCTGTGAATTATTTCCTTCCTGTGGCCTTAAAACTCCTTTGAAAAACAATATATTTTTGGGGAGCACATTGTTAAAAAATAGAATTGCACAGACTTATTCATGACAGTCTAGTTCTGTAAGTCTTATACATCTTAAGAGTTGTAAAGTTATTTCCTGAATTACAAAGGAAATAGAATTCTTGATTGAGATTTGGCTTAAAATTCATGGTTAGTATATAACTGAAGATACGCAATGAAAAATAATATTAAAGTGTTAAAAATATAAATTTAAAGTGTTGAAACACATACAAAACTAACAAGTTAAATTCATTTCATAGACAAAATTAGGAATAAATGTAAGGTGTAAATGCGTTATAAATTTATCCCTTAAATTTGTTGCCTATAGTTATAAAGGTACAGATGTGCTTATGGGAGGAAAGTTTAAGGAAATATGTTAGATTTTGAGCCAAACCTAACTCTTTCTAAAATAATCTGAAAATTCCCAGTTGGCCATGAAACTATGGCAGTTAATATGCACAAGAAAATAGTGATATAGGTTCAAGTTTGGCCAGATACAAACTGTACTCAGCTGGCTTTTTCATGAGGGATAACAGATGTTCAGTGTGTACGCAATACTCTTAGCTTCATAAAAAGAACATGTGGCATGAAATCTCAAGTGGATATTTAATGTCATATTGTTCTTTTTTCTTTAAGAAGCACATTGAGGCACGAAGTCTACTGACTTGCTCATTCACCTCTAGAAGATCGAAGACACGGAGCATTATTACAGCTAAATCTACTGTTAATATTGCTCCAGTTATACTATCGGGTTTTCAGGTTTCTGGAGTGACATACTTTGGCAGACACTCCTCATTTTAGCTAGACTTTGATACACAACTACCACTGGTAGAATGAAGCAACTAAGATTGATGACCCAGCGCAGAAGGCAATAAAATATATTTAAACCAGGATTTATTAAGAAAAGAAGTGTAATTTGCAGTTTTCACAGATTCAAAATACGTCCTTATTCCATTATTAAAAGCCATACTGAAGACTTTTTTTTTACTTGCTAGTTGTTGTATTTATTTTTATTACTATTCTTATTAACACAAACATAAGCACTTAAAGAAGTTTATTCCTGCACAGAAAATAGTGCTACAGGGTATTCTTTATTAAAACTCACTGCTGTGTACCATATTCTTAACTGCTTAATGCTGCATCTGTATCCTCTAAATTCAGCCACAGTTGAACTGATTGGAAACTAAAGCCAAAAGGAATTGACATTCAGTCTCAGTCACCTCAGCACAGCTAAAGAGGTGACCCAAACCCACAAACTCAAAAATCTGCTAGTTGAGCACTATGATTTTTTTTAAGTTTTGCTTTCATTTAAAATGAAATAAAATGTGATAAGCTATTACATACACAGAGAAAATGTCACTCACAATTTCAGAAGCTAGTGGCTTTTATCCTCCTTTTAATATCATAACAGTTTATAGACTTTACCTTACCATACTTGAACACTTAAGCTAAACCGCAGTACATCCAAAATTTGCTTCCCACCTCAATTTATTCAATAATTTGAAGCTTAAATTAAGTTAAAACCCCAGGCATCTAGCACCTAGAAGTCTTCTCAACCGATTTCTAAGTTTCTTCTAAAATATGTAACTGACCTCCAGAAACTGCTGAACTGTTTGTAGAAACTTTAAAAGATTATTTGTTGATTATGGTATAAATTCTAATGCAGGAGAAGGCAGGGAGAATACTTGAGATTTATTTAGCATTAGATTATTTAGTTTAGTAGTAGCCCATGATGTGATGTCTCTTTGATATGCTAAGAATAAGCTCTAGTTTTCCATACAGATTTTATAGCCCGTTTTATTCTCTAGTGTTCATAGTGAATCACCTAATTATCCAGTAAACACTGTAAATAGGACATAGAAAAAAATTATTTCTCTTCTGATACGGAGAGGGTGTGGGGATACCAAACACTGTGGTGAATGGTAGATGCAATGTACAAAGGGAGTGTGTCTTTCAAGTGTCATCAGTACCACATTAGTCAGTCAGTGCCATACAAGTGTAAATGCAAGGATATTGACAGGACTACAGAGTACTGTTCTGAGGTAACAAGCAACATCCAGGTTCTATTTCAGGTAACTGTTAGAAGTTAGCCCAAGTGAAATTAAAAACTTAATGATCTGCTAAGATGCACGGCTAACTCAAGTAGGAAAATGTGCACCAATTCTCCTTTGTCTTTTGAGCAAGCTATGGAGGAAGAAACAAGTTATTGGGAGAGTAATTTAGGCATTATAATGGCATTGCTAAGCCAGTGCAATGATGCGATTTGGGGACATTAAACTTAGCAGGAGTAAGAATATAAAGGATGGGTGGAAGAGCAGTATATAGGAGTTAGTATGTAGGAGGAAACACTGTAGGGTGTTGAAAACGTCTGAAAGGCCTATGTCATTTCTCTGCTTGCCTTGCTTTTGTAAATATTGTTTGCTCTGGATTACACATATGCACACACAAAGATGGTTTCATACATTTCACTTATTTAATATTTCCTTTTCTTACTGTATGAATCTGAGAATGAGGTGAGCGGGAGAAGACTGATAGCATAGTGATGCTATATAAGACACTGCTAAATCACAAGCTAGAAGACATGATTTTTCTATATTATGATTCGGTGACAACTCTCAAGGCCAAATTCACTGCCTACGCCTGCGACTGTAGCCAGTGTTTATTTCTAGAAACCACCCAATGATATGTGCTGGATACACCTATTGGCTTTGTGCACTTGCTTTATTTTCAAGTCAGTCCAGTGGTTGAAGGGCAGGTGCTCTGCAGAGTGTCTTGTACTGTAGACTGCTCTTGAAAATGTTAGCTGCATATGAATATGATCTGTGTTCTAAAGAGCTAAAGGAATATCCCCTGCAGATCAACAATGGCGAGAGTTTTAACAAAAGACATGTATATTTAGCAATTAGTACAGATTACTAACCAATTTTTATGGGCTTGAGAAATCCATTTTCAATGAGTTGGACCAGTATTAATATCTTGGGTAGACCTATATATCTCAAACTGTAGCTAAAATCTGTACAAATGATATCAAAATACTCCTTTATTCTTTAATTATTCTTTGTGTGAAAGAAAGAAAAGCAGATAAGAAGTCCCAGAAATTACCCGACGTGTGTTAACAAGATACTATGATTTTCTAGAGTATTTTAACCGCAGCATTCAAAAACTTGAATTGTAATATTTTCTAGGTAGATTTTTGATCAGGCCTGAGAAACATCTTAATTTCAGTGAATTTGTCACAGGCAAGGCTGTCAAACTCTTAAAAAAATCACTCTTTTCTGGGTGCAATGACTGAAGTAATGAATGTCTTCTATGCAAAACAAAGGAGTTTGAGATGTAGTTGCCATTTCTGTCTTTCCTTGAGATTGGGTAACGCTTTTAATAATGACTCAATCTCAGGATTGTCATGGAAGGAATAAAAGCCTCAAAAGGAAAATGAAGAAGAAAGGCAATCAATAGGAAGTTGCTCCTTTTTTAATGAAATAGCAATTTGCATCAGCATAGGCTCTCCCAAAATTTACTTAGAAGAATTATAAACAGCAATGGAAGCAATTGTTGCCAGAGTTGGCTGACTCAAGTTCTGATGTCAGACAAACCTTGCAGGGTAGAACTGTGGGGATTCGGCTCTCTCTGTGCAGCAAATAATGAAGCTTTGGGGGGTATTTCTCTGATAACCCTTTTTGGTGAACTCAGATGGTTAATACACTGAAAATAATGAGGTTTCCTAGCTGACAGAACACAATGTCCAAGAAGAATCCAATCTTGATTCCACCAGAATGATAAAGATGACTAGACAACTAATGCAAATTTAGAAGTGAGCAAACAATAAAGACAGGTGACTGGGTAAAGATGATTCAGAAAATGACAATGAATTTGTTGATCACAGAGCTTTAATTAATGTAAAGAAGATACTCTGTTTTGTGTCATGACTGTTATATTTCCCAAGCATTTTCTCTCTTTACAGAAACATTTCTTCAGGTTGTTCGGAGGGTTCCTTTGGTGTTTGCTTATTTTCAAATTGACATGATCAGAGCACCATCAGTTGTAAGAACAGAACATCAGTTCCACAATTTTGGTATCATCATGATTCTACAAAAATCTCTGCACTTGCAACTATGTTATTCTTCAGTAGGATTTGTTGATTATAGCAGCAAGGGCATAGATTTCTTGTTTAATCGCAGCAGCTAAATGTGAACTCTGGGAATAGATATTCATTATTCTGCTCAGTTTGTATTAAGCTGCTTGGAAATAGGATTGAGACTAATTTTGGCCTTAAAAAATCCATACATTTATATTACAATAGGAGACAGAATTGAGAAAGCCTGTCTTAATTTTCTTAATTCTACAGGTTTTTTAAAAACATGAGTTACTTTATAAAAAATTTAAACCCTTATCTTTTATAAATCATTCATTGAGGTGCAGACCTATACAAAGAAGGAAATAATAGTATAAATTTTGAATGTTTTTATGACATACATTGGGTTTATTTTCTTACTTTTCACGGTAAATAGGTTTATGTCAGATTAAAGATAACATGTTTACTGTCTAAATATTCTGCCTGACTATTAAAAGCTTCAGATTTAAAAATTACTCTAGTCCATAAATTATAAATCTTCTTAAATTCTCTTTCTACCATAGTATCAATCTTCAACAATGGGTTATAAATAGGTCAATTTATTAATTTCATCTAGAATGCAGCAAAATTCTAATTTTGAGATTTCTGAGGGGAGGCGAAGGAGATAGAAACTAATCTTATTTAACAACTTTTTTGTCCAAATTTTTTTTGGGAAAGCAACAAAGTTTCTTTATCTTCACCTCTCCAGAGGGTTTCTTCATGTATGAAGGACTAGCAGCAGCAGCAGCTAGTTTTTCATTATGTTAGGATATATAAAAGCATACAAAAAGCAGGGCAGGAAAAATGACTCGATGTTTCAGGACTGGTTGGGCAGGGAGGCAAGAACTTATGATGAAGTCACACTATAGGGGATGATTATGCCTTGTGGCTGTGCCTAAGGCTATAGTGCTTAGAACACAGTTTAAAGAGTCACTGAGCAAATTAAACTGCAAAAAAAATAGGACGTTCAAATCCAGATTTACCTTGTCTCAGTTTTATTTTTAAACTGTGTCAAAACCCACAGTGAAGGATTTTTTTTTACTGAGCCACAAGTTTATTTCTTCCTCTCTATTCTTTTTCACTGCATTTTTAGAAATCAGCCAGTCTGCAGCTAAGTTACTAGAACAGTAAATTATATTAGCTTAGCACAGACAATTGTTATTGTAACTGACATTTCTCTCTCTCTCTTTCCCTAATTTTAATAATACCACATTTTAGGATTGTATTAGTGGAAGTACAATTTCATTTCTTAATTTTACAAACAAATTGTTTTGGTTTGGTTTTTTTTTTTTTTAATGACACACAAATCAAAACAAGAAAATATGAAAAGGATATGGTGAGCTCTACAACTTTGAGTTAATATTTTAACTAACCTCCATTCTCACAGCATGATTTTGTTCTGCCTAGGACAAATGTAAAGCTACAAAGCATCAGAAAACTGTAACAGAGAGAGTTTACAAGTTAAGGATGTTCACTTCATGGCATCCTATTAGAATAAAGAGAAGTTTCTGTTTTCGACTCCTCATGTGGCATGGTGTGGACAGAGCTCACAGCTACACCAGTAATCCTTCCACTTGTATACACCTTGAAGGAGTTTTCAGTGCTTGAAAGAACTTGCATAAGCCAAAAAAGAAGCTGTATTTTAATTGCTGGCTTTTCCTTAGTTATTTACCCAGCGCACAGAGTATAGGTCTTTGAGTTGTATTGGTTACAGTGTTTTTTACTTTCACAAATGAATACTGTTCAGTAAAGGAGCAAGCATCATGAAATTGGGCATCATCACCCACATTTACTCCTAACAAACTAAAAGCTGCAGAACAAAAGAAGAAAACACAATTAGTATATTCAGCTGGCAGTACATGACACAACACTGTGAACAGGTGGCCAAGAAGTCTAAGAGCATCCTGGATACATATTAAAAATGGTGCAGCCAGCAAGAGTAATGAAGTGACCATACTCCAGCAGTTGGTACTAGTGATGTGGCACTTTGAATCCTGTGATCAAAGGTAAAGGGTCTGGAGAACAAGTCTTAAGAGGAGCAGTTGAGGGAACTGGGGCTGTGATAGGACCAGAAGAAACTGCCTCCAGTTGTGCCAGGGTAGGTTTAGGCTGGATATTAAAAAAAACCCAAAAATTCTTTACTGAAAGAGTGGTCAAGCATTTGAACGGGTTGCCCAGGGAAGTGGTGGAATATCTGGATGTGTTCAAAAAACCTACAGATGTGGCACTTCAGGATATAATTTGGTAGTTGTAGTGGTATTGGGCTGATGGTTTTCCTCAATGTTCTTAGGTCTTTTCTAACCTCAATGATGCTGTGATTCTGTGAAAATGTTGGTAATGAGAGGAGTCTGACCAATAAAATGCAAGAACTAGAATGCGTTCTGCAGTATAGAAAACTGAGTATGAAATCAATACTGGAAAAATGATAGAGCTCTTGCTACGAGTTTATCAGGACATCAAGTGGATAAAAAATAGTGACATAAATGAACATGGAACTTAAATAATAGATCCACTGGGGAAAGATGCAATAAATGGCATCAAGGAGATACAGACATATGAATAAATATTACAGTTCACAGTTTTAGACTTTGCTGGGGTCTGTGGTTTTGTTTGGTTTTGTTTGTTTTGTTTTTATTTTTTAATGACAAAAAGATAAGTGTCTTAGGGTACTGAGTGATTATGGGACACTCCACTTCCTCAAAGACTAGCAGAAAAATGAATGCTGATAGAATTTCCAATTTTGCCTGATCCCCTATTTCTATAACTACTCACGAGCAGCACTGCCCTAGAGACATTTGTTCCTCAGTGTAAAAGTTGTTAATTTGCTTAAGTGTTGTGGCCTTAGTGGATAGGTGTGTATGTGGACTCTTCTTTTCATCTGTGGCTTAGTTGTCAGAGGCCACGGAAGCTGAAAGTCAGTGACCTAACTGGTTCTTTTCAATGTTATGTAAAAATTAAAACTTTGTATAAATTTCCCATTCATTCAGATCTATGAGGAATGTCCTTACTGGGTAAGGAAGACATGATCTGGGGAGACAAAAGAAGCTATATTATCTTGAAGGAAATTATACAGTAGCACACAAAGATACCAGACTAAATTGTTTGAAAGGGCTCACGGCACACACACAAAAAAAAAAAAAAAGAAGAAAGTTGAGTACTTGCAAAATATACTTCTCCTTCAAGTCGCTGAATACCTTGAGAGGTGGTCCTGTGATTCCTGACAGCTGAAGACTGACACTTGTGAAAGTTCTGTAAAAAATCCATTTTCTCAGTAGGGCCAATTGTGAAAAACAGCAAGGTAATTTGAAAAACTGAGTTCCCACTGGGCTAAATATAATAAAAGGATGTTAGGAATTCTGTAATGATATCCATCTTCTCTTTTTACTTCTTCCCCACTGAGCTCTATAGAGTACTATTTGTATATTGACTGCCAATCTTAGCAATATGAAGAGAAAACAACTTGTTTGCTTCCAAAAATAACAACACATATTATTAGCTAATCCATATGAGAGAAGGTTGCAGTGCTGCTTATGTACTTAATCATCTTCAAATTTTACAATTATCTATTATATTTTGTAGCCTGTACTTTCTTTTCTTAAAAAAAAAAAAAATCTTTGTGCTTCTGCATGTTTGGCCTGGGATTTTTTTGATGTTTCATACTGGATTCTGGTTGTTTAAGGAATTTACAGAGAAGGAGACAGGGAAAAAAATCTAATCTCTAAGTATATGCTGAGAAATACTGTCCACTAACCTATGAAGCTGACACTGACATCAGAAAAAAGGGTGTCTGCACTACTCTGAATGCTACTTTGGACATGAACTATACTGTTGTGTAGTTGCTCATATGGTATTGTGAATCTCTGAATTAATGATTAAATTAAGTAATATCAACTGCAAAGCAAAAAAAAAAGTAATAAAATTATGTATTTTTTGTTTGAGAGGTTTTTACTGAACTCGCCTGAAATCACTAAATTTTTTTGGTATAAGCCTTATGAAATTTTCCTGACTACTGACCAGTAAGAGGCAACATTATGTTAGGTACCAGATGAACTAAATGCACCCTTCAGCAGTAAGTAGTGGGAATGCTCAGGGGACTCCTTGATAGTCAGAAGTAACATCATCATTTCTGGAGAAGAAATACAAATAGAAGGACTGATTTAGTTACTTGAATAATAAAAAAATAGCTGCTATTATTATTATTTCACATTTTCAGATAAGTTACTTCTTGTACCTTACCTGAAAAAAGTGCACTACATGCACACAATACATTACTACATACTGCATTCATTGCAGAAATTAGTAGTCTGTTAATCAGCATTACGACAAATGCATTGGAATATCTGTACCAGCAAGGAGTTTGACTTTCCCTCAGGGAAAGCTGGTGGTCTTGCATCATCATAATGTCCTTTTTGAGAATCATGTTCAGGTTGCAACAGAACAGAAAGCATCAGAAAGCCATTGGGCTGATGACTTTTAAGGGCAGAACTGTTGTGCAAGTTGCATGAGCATAAGAGGATCTAAATATGAAATAGCAAACCAGGACAAGAAAAGCAACAGATAAGCTTAGCAGAGAATTTGGTAGAACAACTACAGTAGATAACAGATCATCACAAATGCTAAAGCAGACTCAGCACAGTAAGCAGCATACTTCAATCCTCCCATATGGATCATCCAGTATTATACTTGGTTATTTTCAAGTAAAAAATGTTTTATCTGTGCATTGCTCAGATTACCTGTGAATGCATAAATGCTACTACTATAAAGCAGAGTGATAAAGAGAAGAAAAGATGAACAAACCAAACTTGGAAGTTATATGGAGAGTAACAATTTTTCAACAAATGGCATTTAGTTGTTGACAGACTACCCTGGATTTGATTTGGTAGATATGTAGTTTCCACCTCTCTTCTCTGCTGTTACTTGCTGCTGGTACCTCATGATAAGCATAGTCCAGATGGAAAGCTAACCTCAGACTGGAAAAAGAGAAGGAACGTGATGCTAAAATTAAAACTTCCAAGATGATACATGAGCAGAGCTTATTTTGAACGAGAATCTTGCAGTTTCTCAATTTGATTCAGCCTAGGAGCCTAAATGCCACATTATCAGTGACCCAGATATAGGCCTGAAACATTCTGGCAGTTCTTCAGATCGAAATAAAACTACATCCACACAAAACAAACATCGCAATTTTCCTTTCAAAATTTCACAGAATTTTCAATCTATGAAAAATACTGTTTTCTTTGTTTATATATTTATTTTTGCCCTGCTGAAGGACTTAAATATAATTTAAGTTATTCAAATAACACACACACTGATAAGATAAAACTATCAGGAATCAGTAAATCATGTATATGGGAACCGTTTTTTGGGATGAGTTATCTGATGCAAACAAGAGTACAGTTTATTTTTAGTAGCAAAAAGTATTACCACAAAATCAGTACTTCTGCCATAGTCTTTCTTGCTCACTGAGTTTTCCCTAGGTTGCAAGTTACCTACTAGAGGTCATTGTTGTATGGGCAAACAGAGATAATGTGTAACTTTAAAACTTAACAGCCCTTAAATGTCCACTTTATCATCAAATTTGTAAAGTATTGACTTAGCTGTAGTATAGCAAGTGCTTTAGACAACAATGAAATCATCTTCTCCCATCTATTTCATTCTCAGAAAGGACAGGGTTGGAGTTAGAATTGACTTAAACATCAGAAGAAATCAGCCATGAAGAGTAAAGCAAACGGTGTCATGGTATCAGAAATGCACCTATCAATATGCCAGCTGTAATGACATTGGTTTTAAGGAAAGAGGTTTATTTGCTCCTTTAATTCTTGTGTACCAATAGCTGTTTGCACTGAATCCTGAAAGAATTGGGAACACTTGGTGCTTTGTTTATATGGCCAGAAATATGCATATGTTATGAAACAGTAGTCTTGTAAAAGATTTGCAGAGCTGTGCTCATTTTAACTGTCACCTCTCTCCCACAGCTCACACCCTGTACATGGATCCTGCCTGGCAGTATCGAAGGGAAGATGACAGTGGAAACTTTCTTAAAGACATTCAACCGCTGAATCAAATTTGATTCTGCCAGCACTACTTTTGTATTAAAGAAATAAAATAAGGTGGTGATGGAGCTCAGTCTTTTTCTTAAGGTGAATTGACATTCTAGATGGCAGGATGGCAGGTGCCTTTTCTTTTCTTTTCTTTTCTTTTCTTTTCTTTTCTTTTCTTTTCTTTTCTTTTCTTTTCTTTTCTTTTCTCTTTTCTTTTCTTTTCTTTTCTTTTCTTTTCTTTTCTTTTCTTTTCTTTTCTTTTCTTTTCTTTTCTTTTCTTTTCTTTTCTTTTCTTTTCTTTTCTTTTCTTTTCTTTTCTTTTCTTTTCTTTTCTTTTCTTTTCTTTTCTTTTCTTTTCTTTTCTTTTCTTTTCTTTCATATCAAATCTTTCCTAGAGGATTCAAAAGAACAAAGAGACCTCTCAAGTTGTAGCTTCTTCTGTTCAGTGTCTTGTTCCAAGTGTATGTGTTTTGCTTGCTGAAAATGGCAAAATAAACTGGTTACATTTTTCAGGCAGAAACTCTCTCCCGTTTGACACATTTCCATGTCCGATTTATATTAAAGTAGAACACAGAGAACAGAAATGAGGGATTTTAACCAGCAGGGTGAGTCTTTAAACTCTACTTGCAGGCGCCTTCCACGTGGAGGAAGAGGGTGACGTAACGTTACCGCGAAACAAAAAGAAAAAGAATCCCCGGGCCGCCCGAGGGGCCGCGCCGTGACCCGCGGGGGCGGTGGGAGCCCCGGGGCGGCCTCGGTGCCCGCAGCGGTAGGGCAGAGGGGCGGCGCCGCAGCGCCGCGCCCGCCGGCCGCCAGGAGGCGCTGCGGCACCTGCGGTCCGGAGGGGCCTCCGGGGTGATGGGAGTGAGAGCTGCGCTGCAGAGAAGGACTTGGAGCTATTGGTCGATGAAAAGCTCGACATGAGCCGGCAACGAGTGTTCACAGCCCAGAAGGCCAACCATGTCCCGGGCTGCATGAAAAGAAGCATGGCCAGTAGGCTGAGGGAGATGATTCTGCCCCTCTATTCCTCTCTTGTGAGACCTCATCTGGAGTCCTGTGCCCAGTTCTGGAATCCTCAACATAAGAAGGATATGGGGCTGTTGGAACACGTGCAGATGAGGGCTACAAAGATAATAAGAGGACTGAAGCACCTTCCCTATGAGGACAGGCTGAGAGAGTTGGGGTTGTTCAAGAGAAATCTCTGAGGAGATCTTATAGTGAACTTCTAGTACCTGAAAGGGACCTACAAGAAAGCTGGAGAGGGACTATTCATAAGGTCTTGTAGTAATAGGACTAGCGACAATTGGCAGAAACTGGAGAGAGTCAGATTTAGACTAGACCTAAGGAAGAATTTTCTTCACCATGAAAGTGGTGAGGCGCTGGAACAGGCTGCCCAGGGAGGCTGTAGATGCCCCACCCCTGGAAATGTTCAAGGCCAGGCTGGATGGGGCCTTGGGCAGCCTGATCTAGTGGGAGGTGTCCCTGCCCATGGCAGGGGGGTTGAAACTAGATGATCTTTAAGGTCCTTTCCAACCCAGACTATTCTATGATTCTTTAAAACCCAGGTTTTTAATGAGTCTGAGTTTATAAATCACTGTGTATGACCTCAGGGATCATAGCTTTTCACAGTAATTGGGGGTATTGTCTCCTGGTGGTTACATTAAGTTGTGGAGTGCTACAGAAACTTGCACTGTCTGCCAATGCAAGACTAAAAAGAGTTGGTGGCATCAAAATAGCCAACATAGCTACAATGCTGTCTAGCAATGTTATGCCACCTCCTATAGCTTTTATCTAGTAGAGTATTCTGGTACTGCATGGACAGCAGGTTGAGGGAGGTGATTCTGCCCCTCTACTCCTCTCTGGTGAGACCCTGCCTGGAGTACTGCATCCAGCTCTTGTGTCCTCATCACAGGAAAGACACAGACCTGTTGGAGTGGGCCTAGAAGAGTGCCACAAAGATGATTGTGATAGGACAAGTGGGAATGGCCTCAAGCTGCACCAAGGGAGGTTCAGACTGGGCACCAGGAAAAAACTTTTCACAGAACGGGTCATCAAGCACTGGAACAGGCTGCCCAGGGAGGTGGTTGAGCCACTGTCCATGGAGGCATTTAAAAGGTGGGCAGACAAGGTGCTCAGGGACGTGATTTAACAGCAGATAGGAATGGTTGGACCCAATGATCTAAGAGAACTTTTCCAACCTAGTAATTCTATGATTCTGTGATTCTGTGGAACACTTCCTTTATGAGGAAAGGTTGAGACAGGTGGGGTTATTCAGCCTGGAGAAGAGAACACTCGAGGGAGACTTTTCCATACTTAAAGCGATCTCCTAAGAAAGATAGGGACAGACATTTTCGCAGGGTCTCTTGTGATAAGACAAAGGGTTATGTTTTACATTAAAAGAGAGAAGATTCAGACTAGATATGAGGTGGAGATTTGTTATGGTGAAACACTGGAACAGGTTTCCCAGAGAAGTGGTAGATGCCCTGTCACTAGGAACATTCAAGGTCATGTTGAACGGGGCTCTGAGCAACCTGATCTGGTGAAAGGTGTCCCTGCTTATTCCAGGAACATTTGACTAAATGATCTTTAAATGTCCCTTCCAAACAAAACTGTTCTATGATTCTGTGATTCCATGATTGTGTCACCACTTGAAGTGAACCTGGCAACTAGCAGGCTCCACTTTATGTTACAGAAGGCATCCAGTTCTGTATCTTGCTTTTCAGAAACCGTAGCTTCCAGGTAAAGGAATCTAGCAAAGTAATTATGGTAGTTACTAGTGCAAAACTAGTCCTGAATAATATTTCTAGCTGCCCCAGATCCCAGATAATGTTATAACAGTAGGTTGTAGCTTACCATTATTGTGGTGTTATTCAAAGACCTTTATTTCTCCAAGGTCTCTATATTAGTCTGTTCTTGACAAGAATAATTTGCCTACCATGTCCCTGACTTTTGGATTTAAACAGATTTTTTTTCTTCTCATAGAGTGGCTAACAAAGTCACTGAAAAGCCTGCCATAAGATTTCTTAATAGGATAAAGTAAAAAATGAGAAACAAGTATAAATGCTGCATAAGCAGTAGAAATAAAGAGCTCTGCTTGCTGTAAACATGCTGTTCTGGCATGTTTCACTCTCCTAAAATAACTGAGCTGTTGACAATATTTTTGGTTTAGAGAGAGGAAAGAACTATTTCATTCTCTTTCAGAAAAAAATCAAAGCATCACATTTGTGCAGGTATCTAAATTATATCATCTACACCCTCAAGAATTTTCTGCAGCTGATGCCTATTGCACATTTCCTGCTTTGCTGTGTTAAATACAAGTACTCAACAATTACATGTAGATATACCCAGAATGAACCCTCTATGCCATGAAAAAGAGATTAAAATACAATTAAAAGAAATCACAAAAACAACATAAATGCAAGATTAAACTTTTAAAACCTAAATTATTTATGAAGTGTAAGTGAAAATAGGCATTAATGATGTGTAACAAAAGTCTTCTAAACATGTAAAATGCCTATAACTTCAATATTATTTAGAACTTTTGTTAATGGTACCGAGGAATGAGTATGTATTTCAGGGGTTTGAGCTGTGTGGATATTGTTTATGAATAGCTTCAGTAAAGCATGTCTGATCTTAGGCTACAAAATTCTGCAGGCCTGAGAATTCTATTGCTTTGTGTCCATCCTTTAGTATTATTTAGACTGTAGTTAGCATGAAGAATGCTGGGTGGAATAGCAGTTGATCAAAGGGCACTTGTGACGTAAAGAATTTTATAGC
The DNA here is from genome assembly GCA_033459285.1 of Clamator glandarius. Lineage (NCBI taxonomy): Eukaryota > Metazoa > Chordata > Aves > Cuculiformes > Cuculidae > Clamator > Clamator glandarius. The sequence continues at coordinate 1,635,526 of JAUNZM010000366.1, forward strand.
CCGAATGATCAATTTCCTGCTACAGCAACCTGATTGAACTGTATTCCTGCTGCAAAACTTCCTGTCTGTTTTTTTTTTTTAAAGAATATTCTTTGTAACATTGATTCATATCTTCAGTGTTCTGCTTTTCCTTGTATTTTTTTTTGCTTAGTTTTTCTTCTGGTTTCTTCCTTTTCCTCTGCAGTCTTTTCTGCTTTTTCACGTTCACCCACATCTTCAGCTCTCTGACATTTCATTCTGTTGATGCACACAAACACTCTGCCAAAAGAGGTTAGCTAAAAATAGTGCCTTCTTTAGTGACTGCTCCATTTTCAGCATTACATTGTACCAACTATGATTAACAGGGGTCATGTTGTCAAGCCTAAGTTTCTACATGGTCATTAGCTGGTCTAGTGATAGCTGGATGGGGCTTGATGGACACATAACTTTCCACTGCACTAATCACTCCTAGATATGGATCCTCTACTCTTTCAGAAATGCCACATGGGATGATTTATTATGATTTCCTAATTGTTGTGGTCATTTGATTGTTGTTTATTTTTCTTTATTACCTTGTGAGCTCTGCTGAGTCTCATCCTGACAAACTATAAATGACAGAAAATGTCCAGGCACATTTTGAATACCTCCAGCTAAGGAGACACCACAATCTCTCTGGGAAGCCTGTTCCAGAACTCTGTCACCCTCACACTAAAAAAGTTTTTCCTTATTGTTGTGGTTTGAGTTACTTTTCTGACTTCAGCTAAGTCTTCTCTAAGTAACATCATTTTCTGAAAGCTAACTGGATGTTTTTTAGATGGAGTTCTCTCTAGAATTAATAACACGACGCATTGGTGTGCAAAAAGGCCAATGCTTTTACTTATTCCTATAGCAACCAAAGCCATCCTCGAGCTGGTGAAAAAATGGCCTCACTTGCAGGGAGGGATGGAGGAGGCAGGTGCTCCCAAACTGATCAATAGTGTATTACATTGTATACACATCATGCTTAGTAGATACTGAAAATCTTGAAGGTCTTGCTCTCTCCTTTGATGGCCAACATCCAGTTAGGACCTTGTCTGTCTGTTTGCTTCTGGTACTATATCCATATGTTCCTGAATCCAGTTCCTGAATCCAGTGCCCTCCTAGCCACAGACCCATTCCCTCGTGTCTTCTCTGCAGTATTTGTGGTGGTGTATAGTCATTGAGGGGTGGGGTAGGAAAGGAACCATGTCATTGTAGGGTGGGGCAGAAAAGGAACTAGGAGCCTAACTGATCTGTTTTAGCTGCTGAAATTGACTGGGCTGGGGCTAAACTGTGATGGTTTTTTTGGCGTGCAGCATGGGATGGTGAATTGGGCCAAACCAAACTGAATTGGACCCCTCTGAACCACTTCAGAACCTTTGCCAATATAACTCACCTGGATAGCTCAGCTGAGACTGGAAAAAAAAAATTAAAATCCATGCTGTGCTTCTCAGTGCAGGCAGCAGCTCAGCCAGCGGTCTTGGCCAGCTCTGCTGATAATGTTCACTTGACAGAGTGCCAGTGCTTCAAGCCTGAAGCTCCTCAAGCTTATGAAGGCGAGATTTGCAAAGTACAGTCAAACAGTGTTACAGGTTTTTTCCTTAAGAGCTGAAGGGTTGGAAATTAAAACAGACACCTATATTATACTGCTTTTGAGAAAATTATTATATTTTGTTCTTGAAAAAACTTTCCTGACTTTTGACTAAAATGATAACGTTTGCAGCAGTTGATGCAGATGCTAATGGTTGACATATGGATCATGGGATCTGTGGTGGTCAGCTGCACGGGGTCCTTAATTTTTACTTTGTATGGTATTGATTGTAGGCACTGGGAAAAGGCATGTTACATCAAGAATTGCCTAGGCATGATCTATTTGATAATACTTACAGTAGTCTATTTCCCTGAGAATTATGAGTTTGAAATACCATATGACGCCCCTATGAAATTTTGTTTACAACTTTTTCTCTCAGTGTGGCATGTGAAACAGAAGATATGTTATGGCTTATTTGATTATTGCAGCATAGAATCATAGAATAATCAGGTTGGAAGAGACTCACTGGATCATCAAGTCCAACCGTTCCTATCAATCAGTAAACCATGCCCCTTAGCACCTCATCCACCTGTGCCTTAAACACCTCCAGGGAAGGTGACTCAGCCACCTCCCTAGGCAGCTTGTTCCAGTGCCCAATGACCCTTTCTGTGAATTTTTTTTTCCTAATGTCCAGCCTAAACTTCCTCTGGTGGAGCTTGAGGCTATTTCGTCTCATCCTGTCACTTGGGAGAAGATGCCAGGACCCTGCTCTCTACAACCTCCTTCCAGGTAGTTATAGAAAGCAATGAGGTCTCCTCTCAGCCTCCTCTTCTACAGGCTAATCAACCCCAGCTCTCTCAGCTGCTCCTCATAAGGCCTGTTATCATTCCAGCAGTTATCATATTAGGTATTGGATAAAAGTGATAACTGTTATTTGTGGTCTCATTGTAATATTCCTTGTGACATGTGTAGCTGTGGCCTTACCTGAGAATCGTGGGTGTTATTTAATGAGCCTTGATTTTAATTACTCTTTTGATCTTGTCTAGGATAAGGAAGGCACTTAGTTTGGCTGCCAGACACACGAGCTAACTTGGGGGAACTACACTTCTTTGTATTATATGGAGCTGATTTCACTAGATTTAGAGCAGAATAGCATTATGTCATTAGTAATGCTTCTGAGTTTATTTCTGAGTTTATTTAATGTGTTTCAGGTGGAGTATGTTATTAGAGCAGTAAGTTATTACCACAGGAGTTACGCCTCAGCTTTCGCTGAGCATACTGCTTTGTTAACAGGCCCTGCAAAATGCAGATATAAGATGGCTGCAACCATATCCCAGAAAGGAAGAACCATAGCCACACAGCCTGCACCAGCCTTAATGAGCTTAATGGCTACGCAAACAGCACCAGCCTTAATGAGCACTGCAGCTACACAGACAGCACCAGCTTTAATGAGCACTGCAACTACACAAACAGCACAAGCCACCCCAAGCACAGCAGCTATGCAGCCAGCCACCCCACCAGTGCCTGTATCAGCCCTCATGAGCACTGCCACAACTCAGACAGCACCAGCCATCACATGCACAGCAGCTATGCAGACAACTACTCAAGCTAAACCTGTGCCAGTGGCAGCAAACACCACATCTATGCCAAGGGCTAGCAAAGAATCAGCCACTCAGTATGAACTAGATCCATTTGAGTATTTGGACAGCTACTATAGACACGCTTACTCAATTAATACTGGTTCCAGTGGTCAGAAATACTACAGCTATTTAGATTATGGACACTCCTACTGAATCCATACTGGTGCCAGTTGCTCCTGTGAAGAAGAAGAAATCCAAACAAACCTCAGTAGAGGAGAAGAAACAGCCTGAAAAAAGCAGATAGCAAGAATGAGGATATTGATGAAGGTGAAGAAGAAGCAGCTTCCATTCCAGTGCAAGAAGAAGAACCTCAAAGAGTGTCCTTCACAGTGACTGAAGTGTCCTTCATGATCACCAAGTCCTTTACAATTTCTGAGTCCTTTCATGACTGCAAAGTCCTTCTCAACAGAAAGGTCCTTTAAAATCAGTGCCATCACAGGATCAGCAGAATAATAATTCAGAATAATCAGAACCAGATACAATCATCAGGTCCTTATCCATGAAGGAGCTGTGACTTCTAAGAAAAGACTTTGGCTGTCATGAAAGTGAGCCAATTGTTTCCTAGTTGCTCCAGTGCTGGAGCAGTGGGCCTGGTAACATGGACTTCAATGATATAGATCCGCATTTCAGCCATTAAGGAAAAATGTCCTCCTATGAAAGCAGCCCGAAAGACTCAGCAAACACCTTGATTGAGCCCATGTTTTTTTTCTTTGTGACCATGGAGAGGACATAAGGAAATGAGATGGATGACTTAATTGTCCCCTTGAGCCACGAGTTAGTGAGTTAAAGGAAAGATCATGTAGTGTAAGGTTTGGTAGAGGAGATAGACTGTGGGATATATCAACAGAATAAAGGGAGCTCATCCTTGGCATGCCCCAAGCAGGCCTGAGAAGAGAAGCTTACAGTGTGCAATATCGACCTTGAACAATGGCCAGACATGAATACAGAAACCGAACAAAGGAAGCAGTATCTGTATGGTCACGTACACGATCAAGACTTGAATCAAGGCAGCAACAGACTTAACCAATCATAATAGCGAACTAGATGCGTGGACAGTTATAACTAACCAATAGCATAATGAATAGGTGTGCGTGAACCAGCTTCTGTAAATTATAAAAGACGCTCTGTGGAGCTAATAGAGGTCTCCATTTTTATACCTATCTGGAGTCAGTCTCATCGTCCATTCCCGCAAATGGTGACCCCAGTGTGATTTGGTTTACAGCATGACTTACGCCCAGTGGGAATCTCAGCTCCAACAGGATCATCGGCAGGACTGAGTGATTCCTTACACGTTTCCCAGGCATCACCATCAAGACGACAGGTGAGGAGCTGGGCAAACATGGGGCAGGATGCATCATCAGAACAAGAAGCAATAGATAAGTTACTGCTCCAACTCCTCATAAAAAGAGGAGTGAAATATGATAAGACTAAACTGTGCACCATGTTAAAGTGGTTACACAATATGGGAGCGTCAACTGACTCTGCGCTTGTTTTTACCCCTTGGACATGGGAACAAGCAGGTAAAAAAATCTGGGAAGCAACGTCTCGGGGTGACTCCCACGTGACGAGTATCATGACCACCAGGTGATTAATTAAACAAACCATTACTGAGTGGCACGCAGAGAAAGACTTAGTTACCAAAATTAACGATAATAATCAAACACAAGCAACTGAAAAAGGAGAGTCTAACAGGGACCTGGGAGAAGCCCCATTGATTGATTTGTTGGAAAATGCATGCTTATTACCTGCTACCCCATCCACTCTCTGTGCGATATTGTAACTTTTAATAATCTTACATCAAAAAGCAGTAATTCAATATGTCATCCATTGTCTAACTGGCGAAAGATTCATCAGGAAGCTATAGCTGAAGGAGAATTATTACCGCAGACTTTCCCAGTAGTTGCACGTCAAAATGGGCCAAATGAGTGGGCTCTGTTTAACTGGGACTTGATAAAGGAGCTGTGAAAAACTGTTACTACATGGGGACTTAGCTCTCCTTACACCCAGTCTCTGTTAGACAGTGTTTTAACTGGTCAGCTAATAACACCTTTTGATTGCCAACAAATACCTACAATGATCTTGGCTCCAACACAAAAATTACTGTGGCAACAAAGATGGAGGCAGTTGTGTGAAATTGCAGCATTACAAAATTTAGAAAGGCCACAGGGAGACCCACGTCACCTTGTGGGAATGCCACAACTTATGGGCACTCCTCCATTAAACAACCCCAGATTACAGGCACGCTTGGCTCCAGAAATATTAAGGCAGTCTGCTGAATTGGCAGCGAGAACATATCACACTTTGCCGGATGTTTCCAAACCAACACAGTCATTTACTAAAATAACTCAAGGACCTAATAAGCCATAAATGACCCTTATAGACAGATTGAGAAATGCTTTGGATAAACAGGTCAAAAATGCAGAGGCAAAAGAGGCATTAATTTTAAAACTAGCCTTGGAAAATGCCAAAGTGGATTGTAAATGTGTTCTTACAAGTTTACCACAAAGAGCGACTTTAGTCCAGATGATTGAAGTGGCAAATGGAGTGAGGTCAGTAACACATACCATGCAAGCAATGGCATCCACTTTTGCAGCTTCTTTAAAGGGGCAACACAATGATATATATTTTCGCTGCAGTGAAGCTGGCCATTTTTCGAACCATTGTCCAAAATGTAAACAAAATAGGCAATTAAGTTCGTAACCCCCATCCATCTGCCCCCGCTGCAAAAAAGGGTACCACTGGCCTAATTAGTGCAGATTGAAAACTGACATAGACAGATGACCTTCAAACCTCTGAACAAGTGCGAGTTCAGGGTGGTGCACTCTGACACAAATGTCATCCCCGAAAAATCCTGCTCCTCGTGTGATAAGTGCCCAGCAGTCGACAGGGTCAGTGCCGGCACTCTCTCCGCTGCTACAAGTGGAAGTGCTGGCCTGGATCTTGCCACAATAAAGGAAGAAATAATATGGACTACAAAAATCCATAAACTTCCATTGAACTGCACAGGACCACTCGGAAATGGGTGTAGTGCATTGCTAGGAAGATCAAGTGGATTTAGCTGGGCGTGAGGTTTAACAAGGCCAAATGCCGGGTCCTGCACTCGGGGCACAACAACCCTGTCCCATGCTACAGACTAGGAGAAGTCTGTCTAGAAAGCTGCCAGGAGGAGAAAGACCTGGGGATGTTGGTTGACAGCGACTGAACATGAGCCAGCAGTGTGCCCAGGTGGCCAAGAAGGCCAATGGCATCTTGGCTTGTATCAGAAATGGCATGACCAGCAGGTCCAGGGAGGTAATTCTCTCTCTGTACTCTGCACTGGTGAGACTGCACCTCGAGTGCTGTGTTCAGTTCTGGGCCCCTCACAACAAGAAGGATGTTGAGGCTCTGGAGTGTGTCCAGAGAAGAGCAACAAAACTGGTGAAGGGGCTGGAGAACAAGTCTTACGAGGAACGGCTGAGAGAGCTGGGGTTTTTTAGCCTGGAGAAGAGGAGGCTGAGAGACCTTATTTCTAGCTACAGCTACCTGAAGGGAGGTTGTGGAGAGGAGGGAGCTGGCATCTTCTCCCAAGTGACAGGGGACAGGACAAGAAGGAGTGGCTTCAAGCTCCGCCAGAGCAGGTTTAAGCTTAACATTAGGGGAAAAAAATTCACAGAAAGGGTCATTGGGCATTGGAACGGTCTGCCAAGGGAGGTGGCTGAGTCACCTTCCCTGAAGGTGTTTAAGGCACGGGTGGACGAGGTGCTGAGGGGCATGGTTTAGTGTTTGATAGGAATGGTTGGACTCGATGATCCGGTGGGTGTATTCCAAACTGGTTATTCTATGATTCTATGAATTGCTGGACTGGTTTTTTTTTTGCCAGGGGCTATTGATTCTGATTATGAGGGAGTTGTTAACACAATGATCTGGACTCCATCACCACCACTCACAGTTACAGCAAGAAGTAAAATAGCCCAGGTAGTATTATTTAAAGCGATAATACCCAAGACACAACCAACACAAAGAGGATCAAAAGTATTTGGATCAACGAGGCATCCTGAAATTTATTGGACTGGACAAATTGGAAAAAATAAACCTACCATGGTGATCACCCTCACATGCCCTATGATGAAGCCTTACCAGTGGAAAAATCAAATTTCTCATCGATAGGAAAGCAAATGTTTTGGTCATTTCTGTAACTGATTGGCCAGCCCCATGGCCAATGACATCTCCCACCACAAATTTACTTGTAGTAGGAGGCCTTTCACAAACATTACGAAGTTTGCATATGGTTCAGTTACAAACAGAAAATGGCACTAAATTTTCTTTCAGACCATATATTGCCAAGATACTCATGTAGTTGTTATACTGTGATGTACTGAGCCAATGCCAAACTACTATCTCTGCACCAGGAAATTTTTTATAGAGGCCGTTGATGGGCAGCTAACAATGAAACTCACATGGAAAACAGATAACCCAGTATGGCCCCTAACTACAGAAAAAATAGCTGCCTTAAAGCAACTTGTTACAGAACAAAACCCACAAGGTCATGGAATCCCTTCAAAGAGCCCATGGAATACTCGTGTTTGTTATCAAAAAGAAAAGTGGGAAGTTGAGATTAGTACATGACCTTCGAGCCATCAACGAAGTTTTAGAAGACATGGGAGCTTTACAACCTGGACTACCATCACCAAAAATGATCCCTCGAAACTGGGATATAATAATAGTAGATCTAAAAGACTGCTTTTTTACAATCCCTCTCAATCCTCATGACAGCAAAAGATTTGCATTCTCAATACCAAACACCAACCGAACAAAACTCCAAGCTAGATATCAATGGACAGTGTTGCCTCAAGGTATGAAAAACTCATCAACCATCTGCCAAACCTATGTTGCTACAGCTTTACAACCTTTTCACGAAGAATATCTGCAATTACATGTATATCACTATATGGGTGACATCTTGGTTGCAGGACAAGACCCAAACAATTTAAAAAGAGCCTTGAAAGAATTATGCTTCTGCTTAGAAGCTCAAGGACTACAGATTGCACTCAAAAAGATTTGACAGGAAGCCCCTTGGAAATATCTAGGCAATTTAATTTTTCAAAAAACAGTACAACCTCAATGGATTCAATTGAATATTGACATTAAAACATTAAACGATGTCCAGCAACTCATAGGAAATATTAACTGTATCAGAACATCAGTAGGAGTAACAAATGAAATGATGCATCTCCTGTTTGAACTACTGAAAGGATCCATAGATATCCATGACCCACAAAGCCTTACCCCAAGAAGCAAAAAAGGCACTTGAGGCAATAGAAACAAAAATCATGAACACTCAAACACATAGGTGGAATCCTGAATTAACAATCCAGGTTTACATTTCCAACCATAAAACACAAACTATTGGTCTTTTAGGCCCATGGGACACTGACCAGAGAGATCCTTTATTGTTAGTAGAATGGTTATTTTTACCAAATCAGCCACAAAAACCTCTAGTTACAATAATTGAAATGTTCACAAATTTAATTAAATGGGGATGAAACTGGGTGGCCGAGTTGTCTGGAAAAGAATGACAAAAAAATGATTTACCAATCACAACAGATTATTTAAAATGGAGCATACGAAATAGCCTTGAGCTACAAACGGCCCTGATAGGGTTTCCCTGACAACTTGACAACCATTTACCTTCTCACAAACTCTTTACGTTTTGTCAACAGGTAGTAATTATGCAACGCACGTTTTTTAGTGACCAACCAGTTGATGGTATTGTGGCATTTACTGATGGCTCAGGAAAAAATAGTAGAGTGGTAGTAGCGTGGTATCAGGATGGAAAATGGGAACATATTGTAAAATCTGTACAAGCTTCCCCACAAATCTTAGAATTGACAGCAGTCAACCGCGCCTTCAAAAAATGGCAGGATCAACCACTAAACATAGTAGTAGATTCTCAGTATGTAGTATGCGTAGTTAGAAGAATAGAACTGAACAATTATACCATCAGCTAAAACAATTGTGGATGCTGATTTCCAAAAGACAACACCCTTACTGTATCATACATATTCATAGTCACACCAGGACATCTAACTGAAGGTAATGCATATGCAGATAAAATAGCCAATAACTTCATAGATTTCCCCACACACATTCCACTAACACCAAATATTATTCAACAAGCTTCCTTGTCTCACTCGTTCTTTCACCAATTAGCAAAAGCTTTGGCAAGGTAATTTCAAATCTCAAAAGAAATTGCTCGTCAAATAGTACAAACATGTGCCAACTGTCAACTTTTCCATTCAATATCTAACAGTTCAGTTAACCCTAGAGGAATCAAACCTCAACAAATTTGGCAAACAGATGTCACTCATTACCTGTCATTTGGAGGGTTGAAGTATGTACATGTTTCTATTGATACCTACTCACACATGATGTGGCCACAGTACACAAAGGAGAAAAAAGCCAACATGTGCAAGCCCATTTCAGAGCAGCCTTTGCTGTCATGGGTGTACCAACAATGATAAAAACAGACAATGGTCCAGCATACGTCAGCCATACAACGAATAATTTCTTTGAATTATGGGGAATTTCACATAAGACATTCCACATAATCCAACAGGGCAAGCCATTATTGAAAGGTCCCACCAAATACTAAAAGCAGCACTCAAGAAATCAACCCAAGGGGAAACAGGTTTGAGACCACAGGAACAGATTCAAAAAGCACTATACGTAATGAATCATTTAAATTTGGGACCATATGAAGTACCACCAATAATTACTCGTATTAAGGGCCACAAAACCCAAGACTTAGGAAAAGGTTCAAGAGCAAAAGTGCTCATTACAAACCTTCAAACACAACAGTGGGAAGTTCCACATGAATTAATTATTTGGGAGAGGGGATATGCTTGTGTTTTAACAGGAGATGGTCCACTATGGATTCCTGCATGAGCAGTTTGACCATGGATTGCAAAGAATCAACAGGGAACAACAACAGACAAGCCGACCTCAAATGATGGGCGCTGATTGTCATTATATTGTTTGTCTATGTATATAGCAGCAGAAGAGTTTGCGGAGCTTACATTTCTGTGCAGCTTACATTTCTGCGGTGGACCATGTACATTAGGGAAGTTAACACTACTAACACCCAATCAAAACAGGATTTTAAACATCTCCAGACGACACCAATCAGTAAGAGACATACATGCATATACTAAAGAGTGCAAAGATGATCTTTATTTTTGGGATGTAGATAAAATCATAATTACAGCTCTGATGGCACCAGGAGTAGTGGCAGGTAGAGCACCAGGAAAACTCAATAACCTGGGGTGCTGGTTAGCAAACCAAAACAACGTCACTTCACAAATCTTACATAATGTGCTAGTAGATTTAGATTCGGTATGCCATGTGACATTGCAAAATTGAGAGGCAATAGATTTCGTATTACTAGCACAGGGACATGGTTGTGAGGATTTTGAAGGTATGTGTTGCATAAATTTATCAGAATCGATATTTAAACAATTGAGTGATTTAAGAGAACTCACAAAGAAATTGAAGCACAGTGATTTAGGAATTGAGAGTTGGCTAAATGATCTGGGACTAAATGCATGGCTATGAGAAATAATTAAGCTCTTAATTATCCTTATTGTCATAATCTTTCTTGTCTTATTGATCTTACAATGTACACTGCAATGTTGCCAAAAAATGATCCAATCATCTATGAAAAAAATTTGGTTGGTTGAAAATAAAGAAGGGGGACATAGAGTCCATCTCATTGTCCATTCCCGCAACATAGAGTTTCTATTAAGAGAAATGTTACTCCATTCTCCAGTGGATGGGAACATAATCCCTGCCTACAATGTGTGGGTAAGAAGATTAGTCTTGACCCCCTGTGATACAAACAAACCCATTCCTTGATGAGTACTGTGTTCCAAGTTAGAGGTGTCCTGCCTCCATACAGGTGGAGGAGAGGGACAACTGAGTTTATTGGACTGTGTGGATTCGATGGCCTCGTGCAAGAGAACCACAAAAGTATAAAGCTCTTGTAGATACTGGTGCACAGTGCACACTATTGCCATCAAATCTTAAAAGGTCAGAATTTGCCACTGTTTCTGGAGTGACAGGGGAGTCTCAGGAAATGGCTGTAATGAAGGCTAAAACAAATCTAACCAGGAATAAGTGGGAAAAGCATCCCATTGTAATTAGACCTGATACACTGTGCATCCTTTGCACAGGCTATCTTGAAAGAGGCTACTTTAAAGACCCAAAACAGTATAAGTGGAGCTTTGCTTATAGCAGTTGTAGAGGCTGAAAATGTTAAACAGCTGAGTACCTTGCCTGGCCTTATTGAGGATTCTTGTGCTGTGGAAATGTTGAAGACTAACACGTGCCAGTTGCTAACACCATGGTGGGTCAATGACAGTATTGTACCAACTGAGACTCTGTGATTCCATACACCAGCTGTCTAAGAGTTGGAAAATCAAGGATCAATCAGCAAAACTTATTCACCCTTTAACAGTCCTATATGGCCTGTGTGAATGGCTGATAATGAATGTAGATTAACAGTGGACTATCATGGTCTAAATGAGGTTATGCCACTGCTTAGTGCTGCCATACCAGATGTGTTAGAATTGCAATATGAATCAGAATCAAAGGCAGCTAGGTGGTATGTCACAACTGATATTGCTAATGCATTTTTCTTGATTCTTTTAGTAGCAGAGTGAAGGCGGCAGTTTGCCTTTTCTTGGAGGGTCATCCAGTACACCTGGAACTGGCAGGCCCAGGGGTGGAAGCACAACCCTACCATTTGCCATGAAGTGATCTAGACTGTACTGGAGAAGGGTAGAGGTCCAGAACACCTGCAATATATCAATGACATCATCGTATGGAGTGAGAAAACATAGAAGATGAACGTCTTGAGAAAGATGAGAAGATAATACAAATTCAGCTGGTTTTGCTATATGGAGAAGCAATGTCAAGAGGCCTGCTCAGGAGATCCAATTTTTACGAATTAAATGGCAAGATGAGTGTTGCCAAATCCCATTAGATGTGATCAACAAAAACCAGCTATGTCTCCACAAACTAATAAAAAGGAAACATAAGCTTTCTGAGGCATTGTGGGTTTCTGGAGAGTGTATATTCCTAGCCTCCAGGGATGGTGACTCAACCACTGTATGAAGTGACTAGTAAGAAAAATAGTTTTGATCAGGGCCCTGAGCAATGGCAAGCCCTTGAACAAATTAAATGAGATCATGCATGTAGTACCCTTGGGGCCAGTTCAAACCAGAAAAGACATAAAAAAACTGCTGTATACCACAGCTGGAGACAATGGTCCTATTTGGAGTCTTTGGCAGAAAACACTAGAGGAGATGAGTTCTACCACCAGGATTCTGAAGTTGAGGATATAAAGGCTCTGAGGCCAGCTATACTCCAATTTAAAAAGAATCATAGCAGCATATGAAGGAGTTAGATCTGCTTTGGAAGTAACTGGTACTGCAGAACTTCTCTCAGCACTCTGATTACCAGTACTGGGCTGAATATTCAAGGGTAAATTCGCTTCTACTCATCACGCCATAATGCTATATAGAGTAAATGGATTGCATTTCTCACTCAGTGAGCCTGTATAGGGAGCCCTAATTGTCCAGGAAACTTACAATTGATTATGGACTGACCAGAAGGCAAAGGCTTTGAAATGCCACAAGAGGAGGTGGTAACACATGCTGAAGAAGCTGCACCATATGGTAGTCTATCAGAAAATAAGAAACAGTATGCTCTGTTCACTGATGGATCCTGCTGTCTTGTAGGAGAACATCAAAGGTGGAAAGCTGCGTTATGGAGTCCTACCCTATGAGTCGCATAAGCAGCTGAAGGAATGGGTGAATCAAGCCAATTGCGGAAGTAAAAGATATACAGTTCACTTTAGACACTGCAGAACAAGAAAAATAACCAGCCCTTTGTTTCTATACTGACTCATGGATGGTAGCAAGTGCTTTGTGAGGATGGTTAAAGCAATGGAAATGGAACAACTGGCTTTGGCTTTGGGCTGCTACATTATGCCGAGATAGCGCAGCCCGCCTAGAGAAACTAGCCATTAAGGTAAGTCATGTAGCTGCCACATACCGAAGAGTTGAGCCACTGAGGAACACCAAAAGAGCCAGCAAGTGGTTAAGGCTGCCAAAATGTTCCAAACAGATTTGACATAAAAGTGGACTGTTTCTAGTTCAGTGGCCCATGGCACTTCAGGTCATCAAGGAAAGGATGCAACATAAAAATGAGTGCATTACAGAGGGATGGGTTTAACCATGGACACTATTGCACAGCTCATCCATGATTACAAAACATGCACTGCAATAAAGCGAACTATAAAGTTAAACCCTTTTGGCATGAGGAATTGTGGCTGACATATAAATATGAGGAGTCTTGGCAAATTGTCTACATCACACTCCCTAAAACCTGACAGGGAAAGCCTTATCTGCTTACTACGGTGGAAGCAGTCACTGAGTGGCTGGGATCACATCCAGTACCCCATGCTACTGTCTGTAACACTAGCCTATGCCTTGAAAAGCAAGTTTTATGGAGGCAAGCCATTCCAGAAAGAAGTGAGATAGACAGTGGTACTCATTTAAAAACCAGTCTTCTAGATACCTGGGGCAAAGAACATGGTATAGAACAGAAATATCATACTTCCTGTCATGCGTCAGACCCAGGGAAAACTGAGTGATACAATGGACTATTAAAAACTACCTTGAAAGCAATGGGCGATTGTACATTTAAAATTAGGGATGAGCATTTGGCAGAAGCCACCTGGTTAATTAACACCAGAGTTGAGTCAGACAGTAGAAGGGAATAAAGTCCCTGTGGTGCATGAAAGGCATTTGCTGAGGAAAACTGTTTGGGTTTCTCCAGCTTCAGGCAAAGGCAAACACATTTGTGGAGTTGCCTTCACTTTAGGGCCTGGACATACTTAGTGTATAATGCTAAAAGGTGGTGGAGTTTAATGTGCACCTTAAGGAAATCTGAACCTGGTTGAGAATGCTCAATCTTGAATTGTATTATTAACTGTTTACAAAGTGTTTATCAGGATAAAGGCTAGCTTGACCATGTGGTGTCCAGTGACCTTCTTGTGGTTAACATCTCTAACTTGCAGCCGGTGGACATGAATGACAATGAATCCTCACACTACTCTTTCTTGCCCTGAGAGACTGCTATAATGGATGGACACCCTCAATCATGAAGTTAAACTATTTTGTGGATAGATCATAAATTAGCAATATATATGCATGTGTGAGTGTATATATATACATATATATGCATATATATATATATATTTAAAGATAGAAGTAGCAATCACCTGAGCCTGAGGTAGATAGTACAGAATAAGGGGAGGAATGTTGCCGTTTAAGTTAAAATAGAATTACTTCTCTGGCTTCAGCTAAGTCTTGTCTAAGTAGCTTCTTTTTCTGAAAGCCAACTGAATGTTTTTCAGATGGTGTTCTCTCTAGAAGTCGTAACACAGGGCATTGGTATGCAGAAAGGCCAATGCTTATACTTATTCCTTTAATAACCAAAGTCATCCTTGAGCTGGTGAAAAAAAATGGTGCAACTCCAGAGAGGGGTGGACAGAACAGGTCATCCCAAACTGACCAACAGAATATTCTGTCCCATATACATCATAAATATATATACAGAGAGATCATGAGGGTCTCCCTCTGTTCTTTGATGATCAACATCCAGCGAGGACCTTGTCTGTTTGCTCCTGATCCTGGATCTGTGTGTTCCTGAATTCAGCTGCTAAATCCAGGTCCCTTCTAGCCATGGAACCACTGCCTTGTGCCTACTCTACAAATACTACAGTATTTGTGATGATGTCTAGTGTTCGAGGGGTAGGGAGGATAAAAAGGCAATTTGGAGCCCCACTGCTTGGGTGTAGCTGCCAAAATTGACTGGGCTGGGGCTAAACGGTGACATTCAGGTGGAACTTCCTGTGTTCCTGTTTGTGCCCATTGCCCTCTTTGAGACCAGTAATCTACCCTGAGTTGGTATGTGCCTCAAGTATAATGCATGATCTTGAAATCAGAAGGCCTTAGGTGAGGTTATCTCACTTTGAAAGCTGATCACTGTCTGTCAGGAATGCTGGTACAGTATATGTGAGTATTCTCACAAAATCTTAGGAGGGAGGGTTTCAAACTAGTCTGTCTGACTGTCTCTCACTCTCTGTCGTTATCGTGACCTGCACTTCTCTTATGCTTAAATATTCATATAAATTTGTATACATACATATTTCTATGTCTTTATTCTTGCATATATACTTATCACACCATTTAGTATCTAGGAGTGAATCTTATTATTTTTGAATCTGATTAAGGTGCTGATTAAGTTGATTATCACATATTTATTGATTATTTAAATTACATTGCTAATTAATTAATAATTAATGTGAATTTTGCACTCCTACCTTAATAAATGTTATGTTACTAATAAACCAACATTCCATAAATTCCTGTTTATGACAGGCACCATTTAAGTCTGGTCCCACCCTCTTCACACACAGTCTCTAGATATTTATAAGCATTAAATGTGAGAAGTGCATAAAGGTCAAGGAAATGAAAGCAAAGCATCTTCTCAATAGCATCTCCTACAAGTCTGATTCTTTGTCTTAGCAGTATGAAACTGCAACTCAAGTTATGAGGCTCAGAAACTGAGTGCTGGACCTATAGTCCAGGAATACATGAGGTTTTCTTAGATATGTAAATGTCCTAGACAATCTCTTTACGTCACACTTTTATCTTTCCTCTTCTAATGTTTTATTCTGCTTCCTCATACTATATTCTAAATACCCAAGGTGTAGTAATCCAAACGCTAACAGTACTTCTCCTTTATTCATCTATTTCTTTCTGCATATTCCAAGAAGAAAAAGTAGAATTTCAATCATTTAATTGGTCCTTAAGTTCCTAAATCACAGAAAATCTTCTTTTATATTTGAATTTATTGTATTTACTTTGTCTGAGGGTGCATTTGATCCCACAAAAATATTAATATTTTAAACAGAAATGTATATTCCAGGATGGAAGGTAGCATGCAGAGCTGTTGTGCAGCATCAGAATACTTGAACATGCTACATGCTTAGATAATGGAATAAAGAAACAATACATTCACTATGAAATCTCTAGGATGAAACTCAGAAGATGTACTGAAGGTTAAATTTCTTGCACTGCAACAGTCTTGTGGCATTCATCCACTTTAGTTATGTTTATGGTATACTTTTGGTTAAGATCAGACAAGTATTTTTGAAACAGCAATTGATATCCTGTGATTTACTTGTTGGAGCGGTTCATAGAATCATAGAATCGTAGAATCATAGAATTATAGAATAGTTTGGGTTGAAAGGGCCCTTTAAAATTATTCAGTTCCAATGCTACAGCCATGGGCAAGGATACCTCCCACTAGATCAGGCCGCCCAAGGCCCCATCCAGCCTGGCCTTGAACACCTCCAGGGGTGGGGCATCCACAGCTTCCCCGAGCAACCTGTTCCAGTGCCTCACCACTCTCACAGTGAAGAAATCACTCTCATAGTGAAGAAACCACTCTCATAATGCAGAACCTCACCTAAGGCCTTTCAATTTGCTATGTTAGCAAATGAGATCGTGCTTTATACCTGAGGGGCATCCCAACTCAGAACAGTTTGTTTGTTAAAGTGGACAAAGTTAATTTTGGGGTGAACTTAATTGAAACTTTCAGGTGAAATGGAGTTGGGAAGGGACTTCAAGAGTGCACATAAAACAGTTCACCTTGTAATCAACTTCAGCTCCTGATTCCCTGAGACATTTAGACCATCTTACATTATTTTCTTGCTGATATGCTTTTCGTTAGCAATAGGTATTATTCACATATATGACTCCTCATTGCCTGATCAGTACAGGAGAATATTTCAACGTGAAGCAGGAGCAGGAAAGAAAAGACTCTGAGATAAAGGCTGCACTTAGTGGGTCCTGTAAGAGGAAACCAGAGTAAGAAATGAATTAAATGAAAACTGAGGAACATCTCCTCAGGAATATGATTGGCCAAGTTTGCCTCAAAGCCCATAGAGTTCTGTTGTTTTTGAAATTTTGTATTGTACTGTCATCACTCCAGATCATTCTCTTCACCTAGCAAAGGTTTCAGGAATTCATTTGCTGTCAATGTCATATATTCCTCATCAGCTTTTTTGGTCTACAGACCCATTCATTTGCCTCAGTCTTTAACAGTAAGGAAAATTGTTCCCTCTGTGCACAACCTCAGGGGTTGGTAGAGAAGTATGAGATTCCCAAGATCCAAGAGGAGGTGGTTAGAGACTTGCTTGCCCAGCTAGACACCCACAGTCTATGAGGCCAGATGGAGTCCACCCAAGAGTTTTGAGGGAACTGGCAGATGTGCTGGCCAAACCCCTTTCCATCATCTTCCAGCAGTCCTGGATGACTGGGGAGGTTCCGCTGGATTGGAGGCTGGCTGATGTCGTGCCCATCTATAAGAAGGGGCGCAAGGAGAATCCAGGAAACTACAGGCCTGTCAGTCTGACCTCAGTACCAGGGAAAGTCATGGAGTGGGTGATCTTGAGTGCTATCAAGAAGCACTTGCAAGGGAACCGGGTGATCAGGCCCAGTCAACACAAGTTCATGAAAGGCAGGTCTTGCCAAAGTAATCTGATCACCTTCTATGACTGAGTGACTAGACTCTTGGACGAGGGAAAGGCTGTGGATGTGGTCTTCCTGGACTTTAGTAAAGCCTTTGATACAGTTTCTCACAGCATTCTGCTTCGGAAACTGTCGGCCTCTGGCCTGGACGAGCGCACATTCTCCTGGATGGAAAACTGGTTGAATGACCGGGCCCAGAGGGTGGTGGTAAACGGAGTTAAATCCAGCTGGAGGCCAGTGACAAGTGGGGTTCCCCAGGGCTCAGTGCTGGGTCCAGTCCTGTTTAATGTCTTTATCAACGACCTGGATGAAGGCATTGAGTCCTCCCTTAGCAAGTTTGCAGATGACACTAAGCTGGGTGGAAGTGTGAATCTACTGGAGGGTCGGGAGGCTCTGCAAAGGGACCTGAACAGGCTGGACTGCTGGGCTGAAACCATCGGCATGAGGTTTAACAGGGTCAGATGCCGGGTCCTGCACTTGGGGCACAACAACCCTAAGTAGAGGTACAGACTAGGAGAAGCCTGGCTGGAAAGCTGCCTGGAGGAGAAGGACCTGGGGGTGTTGGTTGACAGCTGACTGAACATGAGCCAGCAGTGTGCCCAGGTGGCCAAGAAGGCCAATGGCATCTTGGCTTGTATCAGGAACGGCTTGACCAGCATGTCCAGGGAGGTTATTCTCCCTCTGTACTCGGCACTGGTGAGACCGCACCTCGAGTACTGTGTTCAGTTCTGGTCCCCTCACCACAAGAAGGATGTTGAGGCTCTGGAGTGTGTCCAGAGAAAAGCGACAAAGCTGGTGAAGGGGCTGGAGAACAGGTCTTATGAGAAGCATCTGAGAGAGCTGGGGTTGTTTAGCCTGGAGAAGAGAAGGCTGAGAGGAGACCTTATTACTCTCTACAACTACCTGAAGGGAGGTTGTGGAGAGGAGGGAGCTGGCCTCTTCTGCCAAGTGACAGGGGACATGATGAGAGGGAGTTGCCTCAAGCTCCACCAGGGGAGATTTAGTCTTGAGATAAGGAAATCATTCTTCAGGGAAAGGGTCGTTAGGCTTTGGAACAGTCTGCCCAGGGAAGTGGTTGACTCGCCTTCCCTGGGGGTGTTTAAGGTGAGGGTGGATGAGGTGCTTAGGGGTGTGATTTAGAGATTGGTGGGAATGGTTGGACTCGATGATCCGGTGGGTCTCTTCTGACCTAGTGATTCTATAATTCTATGATTCCTATCATGCTGTACTGCTTATAAATGTAGACATAGCCTTTAACGTTTGTCATGATTCAGCTCCTCATCTGTAAGCTAATAGTAATACTTCTCTGATAGGAAGAGTTTTTTAAGGCAATGGTCATTGACATTTGTGACACACAAAAGAGCTATGCAGGCAGTGCTTTTGAAAAGCCTATAAATAGGCTTAACCCATTATGCCTTTGAGAATGCTGCAAGTTTGTTGTTTTTTTAAAGCACTTCAGTGTTAGTAATATTTGGTGATATTGTCATCTATATGCCATAGTATTGCAACAGGAAAACTCTGTATTAAGTTATTCTATTTAAGTGCATGTTATTGCAGTAAAATGGCATATTTAATGGTTTATGTGAAATGTTGAACTGAACTGCTTAATGCTTGTTGGAAAGTTACAGTATTCATTGTTCAAGTTTTACCACCAAGTATATAAACCTGATGGCTCCAGGGAATGGATTTCTTCAGCAGAAATACATGCAGAGAATTAAAATAACTAGAAACCACTCTATTCTTCTTGTCTAGTGCCTGCTTTCTGGAATATGCATAATCAGAAAATACTGCAAGAAGTGGAAGAGATGGCAGAGAAGTAGCTCTAAGATCATGCACCTGTTTACCTAGTAAAGGAGTTAAAGCTTTCAAGGGAAAATGCTTTTGTGAAGGAAATCTCTAAATATAACTTAGATTTTAATTTCTGATATGTAGTTATTTTTTTATTCTTATTAGGTCATAGAGGAGATTTTTATAATGTCCATACTAGATAAAAAGTCTGTCTTCCTCACATAGTAAGTGACTTTTCAGTCTTCCAACCTTACTGAGAAGTGTTTGTCATGTTCTTCTGATATAAGGTGGCCTCAGTATTCTTGTCAGTGTAAAGGTACTTATATCTAATCATCAATGGTTGATGCATGTGAAAGGTGTTATGTATAAAACTGAGACTTAGAATATTTTAAACAAAAAGTCCCATGCTAACTGCATAACCACAAATCTTAATACAGCGAAGTAACTATTCGCTGAAGATAGTGTGATAGTTTTGCATCACCTGAGATAAAGACATCCTGCATAAAGACAATTTTGCCATCTTTTATCCTCTTGTACCAAGAGGTATAAGATGCTTTGAAGAATTATCCCAATCAAAACATGTAACTTACAGAATAATACCAGAATTATATTGACTGTTACTTCAAGCTACTATAGTACACTTAAAAGTGGAGTGTAATTGCTTGTCTGCTAATGCATTAGCATTGCTGTTCAACTAATGTTGATTTATGTGGTAGAAATTTGTCCATTTGTTTCGTGTTCAGTCTGTTGCTAGTTTTGTTAGTCAGATGAATTAAAAACTTTCTGGTTCTGTGGCTGCCATAGTTACTGCTTAAAAATGTTTTGTCTGTTACCTAAAGGTTCAACAAACATAATTAGAACAAAATAGAAAAAAAGTATTTGTACAGTCTATTAAAGCAAAACTTACTGTTGGAAAGTAGCAAGTAAAATAGTTGTCGTTGCATACCTAAATATATCAGAATGCTCAAAGCATAAATTTTGTACATGAAAATTTTCAATCAGTTCTCGTGTAGTGTTGAAAGTGAAGCCAAAGAGGGCTCTGGGTACTTTTTAAGATTATCAGGCTTGCTGTGAAGTGCACTGTGCCTACAAGAAAGCTGGGGAAGGACTGTTTACAAAGGCCTGTAGTGGTAGGACCAGAGGGAATGGGTAGAAACTTGAGAGGGGCAGATTTAGACTAGGCTTAAGGACCAATTCCTTCACCATGAGAGTGGGGAGGCACTGGCAAAGGTTGTCCAGGGAAGTTGTAAGTTCCTCATGCCTGGAGATGTTCAAGGCCAGGTTGGATGGGGCCTTGGGCAGCCTGATCTAGTGGGATGTCCTTGCCTGTGGCAGGGGAGTTGGAACTAGATGATCTTTAAGGTCTGTTCCAACTCAAACTAGTCTATGATTCTGTGATTCTATGATTAGCTTTGACTTTGACGTTATTAGCCTGCTTATATTGTCAAGATTAAGAAATAAAAAATAGGTCTTTATCACTATAGATGCTAGCTGTTGTTTGACAGATGAGAGAAAACAGTTGAAATCTGTTCGCACTGAAGTAAGCAGGAATTTACTCAGTGGTTTTAATGGAAAAAGGAGTTTGCTTTCCTTTATAAAGAAATGCTAGCAGTAATGCAAGAAGTGCAAGGAGGGATAATTTGCAGGGGAGATTTTTTTAAAAACCAGGACCTAATCCTGCAATCCTAACACTAGAAAAAATCTTCCAGTGTTCAAGAAACTAGAATAAGGAAGTCTATGGCTTATGACAGACAAATGAGAAAAGTTGCACAAAAGTTTCACAGAAGTTGTGTACTCTAAAAGTATGGGCTTGAGCGCATGTGCAGTAATGCCCAGGTTTTAGTTACAATGAAAAATTTTAGAGTAAATAGCCAAATTTGACTCGGATAACTGAAAACAAGGTAGAAGATTTGTGTTTTGAATGGCCGTTTCTGAAGACATATCTGGACATTAGTGTGGGAAATTGATAAATTGAACCAGTTCATTTCTTCACTGCCTAGTAAGTAATGACTTTTAAAAAGTAACTCTATGCATACAATAATTTCCTATTATCCATTAGCTTACAAATCTTAGATATCTGTTTCCTATGATGTACTAGTGACATGTTGTTTTCCAAATTTAACTGTGGTATTATTCTATAAACTATAGATTTTCTTACAGACTCATTATAACTTTTAAGAGCTCTTCATGTTACGAAGTGTCTCAGCGTTTGAGAAGTGTTGTTATGAACCAGTGCCCAAAGAATGAATTTATTTGTCTTTGTTGTCTTGAAGAAAATAGTGATGCTTGAGATGAAATAAAAATACGCACAAACTTGAATAGATAGGTCATCTGTAACAGCATAGATGTCGTTTGGAATAATAACACAGAGAAACAATGCTGTAAAAAGCATATAGTGCACTAGTGTCTAACTGCTATACTCCTTCTTCTGCACACAACAGTCACTTGAAATTTCACCGTGACAGTAGTGTTGGGAGTCCATCACTTTGTCATGCTAAATTTACCTGTTTTAGCTAAGGGAGGAAGAATAACTGTAAACAATTAAGATCCAATTTATACAGCTGAGCAATTGTTCGTAGACTGGCAATTACAGGGCCACAGTACTCTAGGTACTAGCTAAGTAACTGTTAAAATATATTTTAAATTTTTTTTTATGTGGACAGTAATAATACTAATTACTAATAAATGCAAGACTTAAGTATAAACAAACCAAGTGCCATTAGTGTGGTTCCAAGAAGTATGGACTAACCAGAGCAAGTAATAGTTATGTTGCTTTTTGGTGTTTTTATCACCATCATTGCATAAATGTCTGTACTTCAAGAGGTTAAAATAGATTTATTTCTCTGTTTTAAATTCTGGCTGTAAGGCTTCAGTTGGAGATAAGACTTAATGATTTAGGCTGAAGTCTTATCTTTGAGTAGGAATGATATAAAAAATCTCAGATGATCTCTTTGCTTTATGCTTTTTTCTTTTTTTTTTTTTTTTATTTAATCAATGCTGGACTCTAGGATGCTGGTATAACTCAGCCTGGCAGTTTGTAATTGAACAGTTCACATTGTATTTTGAGACAGCAGTTGTACGTAATTCTTATTTTCTTTTCAATGGAAAATAAATTCTCATCTACCTTATCATGTAATATATCCTTCTAAATAAAAATCTACTACAAATGTTAACATATTACAAGTAATAAATCTTATGTTAATTCTTTGACAAAGAAGAATTTACAAGTATTTTGAGCTTATGCAATTTGATACATGATCACAGTTAGGGTATCAAGTATGATTATGCATAGTATCATAAATATATATTTATATGCATTAACTATCCTAATGTTTTCTTGCCTTACTGATAATGATACTAGGCAGGTGACATAAGATGTATGATTTTTGTATTTTTCCAGCTTCCCAGGACTTCATCTTTGTCTTTGTTTGTCATGGATTACTCTGCCTGAAAAATAATGGTTTGGGGTCCAACATTACACTTGTTATACTTACATGTAACATTATACTTGTTATATATTTATAGAGTTGTCTGTGTCTAAAAATATATTTATTTTATTAACTTTATGAGAAAACAGAACATGCATTTGTATTATCAGACTATAAACTGAATAAACTCAATCAAACAAAATGAAGTTTATGGTTCAATAATAATTATAAAAATGATAAAATACCAATTAAGACTAGATTGCTCATTTATTGCCCTAAAGACACACCACAATTTGATTGTTAATGAGTTCAGATGTAAAGAAATTTGGAAAGCAAATGCTTCTGCATTGTGTCATAAAAATGACATTTTTTTGCAAATATAGTACAATGAAAGTTAAACAGGTACCTTTTTCAGTAAAGATAGAGGTATTTATGTAGTATTTGAATAATTTATTTATAGATGAAACCTAAGGATGAGAATCAAGCTTTTCTTTATTTACAAGTGAGGGAAAGCTAGACATCAGGTCTATGCCTGTATGAACAATCAATGCTCTTAAGGCATTCATTTGTTCAGTGTTTGAGGAACTCTCCAGGAAGTCATGTACATAGATGAGCAATAATAGCAAAAAGTTGTGACTAGTTAGCAATAAAAAGTTGAACATAGAAAAGATGGGCCTGTTGCTGAACAGGTTGAGTGATTTAATGGTAGTGGTCACAAATAGGACAGAGGTAGAAAGTGCCTTTATACCGTCAGTCTTACCAATAACTACTAGTGCAAATATTCAAGGAGGGACAAGTAGATGCAGATCAAGTCAAGGGTTACTTAGGAGAACTTGATCCATAGTAAATTCACGGCACGAGAAAGGCTGCGTGCCAGGTTGCTGGCCAGTGTGCTCAGTGAACTGCTCTTAAACATCTTTAAGAAACTGAAAATTGGAGGAGATCTATGATGATTAGAGGAAAATAAATAGTAGCCTTTTTATCAAAAGCACCAAAATACCAATCTAGGGAAGCACAGACTTGTCAACCAACTTCAATACCAGGGAAAATCATAGGGTGGGTCTCATTGAAACACATTTCTGTGCCTGTGAAGGAGAAAGTGGGAACAGTCAGCACAGATTTGTCAGGGGTAAATTATGCTTCACTTAGTGGATTGCTTTTTGTAAAATATTAGTAGATCTTTGATGAGGAGATCAGTGTTTATAATTTACTTCAACTGTAGCAAGATATTTGACACTGTATTCTAAAGTATTCTTGTATCCAAGCTAGGATGATACAGTCTGGATAGGAGAATAACTAAATAGGTACAAATCTTTTTGGATGGTTAAGCTCAGCAGGTAGTGGCTAATGGGTTGTATGCTACCTGGATGCTGCTAACAAGTTGGATAACACTGGGACTGACCCTCCTTACCATCTTCATTCGTAACCTGGAGGAGTTTTTGGTATGCTTGTATTTTGTGTGTTCAGTAGATGCCAGACAGGGGGCACCAGCTGATATGCTTGATGGCAGAGCTGCTGTCCTGGGGAACCTGAACGTGATGAAAGAATACATTGACAGGAAATGAGTGATATTCCACAAAGGCAAATGCACCTGGGAAGGAATAAACCCCTTTAAAGCAATATAAGCTGGAGACTGCCTGATAAGCAGCTCTTCTGTAGAAGGTGTGTAGGATGTGGTAGATAGTAAGCAGAGTATGAGCCTTGTGGTGTATCTTGGCAGCAAAGACAGCCAACAGCATTCTCTGCTGTATGAACAGGGGCACAGTAGGCTAACTAAGGGAGGGAATCACCCTCCTTCCTCCCCCACTCCCTTTTATTCAGGACTCAGACAATTTGTGGAATCCTATGTGCAATTTTGGGGTCCCCAAAACATCAATAAACGTGACTGAATTCAGGGGAGGCCAGCAAGACAGCTGGGAGCTGTAGCCTTTGCCCTTTGACGAAGGCTGTGGGACTGGGGATTGTTTACTCTGGAGAAGAGATGGCTTTCAGGGAACCTGACAACAGCATCTGAACACTGGTCCAGAGGTGACTGAGCAGACACCAGCCACACATTTCACAGTGGCACCTGATGGAAGTCTAAGATAAAAAGTGCATGAGCTGAAATAAGAAAGACTTGGCTACATCTAAAAAAATACCACCAAGAGGACAGTCAAGTAGCAGAGCAGAGGAAACCAAAGCATTTGTGTTGTCTCTGTTCCTGAATGTTTTCAAGTAACGGGACAAAAACATGAGCAACCTAGTCTGACTTCATATCTGGGGCTACTAGCAGGAGGTTGAACTAGAAACTTCCTCAGGTGCTCTTCATCCTGCCTTGCTTCGATCTTCCTATTCTTTGACCTTGATATATGCATGGTCACGTAGAACTGCAGGCCAGCTGAATTATAAAAATTGAGGAGACAAGTAGTCAGTGGGACAGTCAAGCTGAAGATGCAAGAATCCTTACAAGAGAGACTCCATTGCTATCACATTGTGACCAACCATCCTGTCTGATTTGAATCCTTTATGTGAATGCAACACTAAACCAACATCTCAGTAAATTAGGTTTCGTTTTGACAAAAAAAACTCAGTATATGTACAACAGCAGCATACAGTAGATTAATCAATTTAGTCATTTAGTCAGTTGTGTAAGAGATTTCAAAGTACGTTTTGGCATAAAAAGTCAATTTTATATTTCTTAGTATTTTCTACTTCTGTCATGGTTAACAGCTGAAATTCATATTTCAGGTTTTGACTTCACGTTTGTTCACTTGAGCTAAAGCAGAATCAATTTTCTAATTTTTCAACTAAACCTCATCTAAGTAACTATTGTCCAAAAGTTAACTACATATTTTTCAGACAATGTCTGTTTCTACAAATGATAATACTTAAACTTTGTGATTATCACAAAAGTAACATGGCATTGGTGTGCAGAAAGGCCATTGCTTCTATTTATCCATATGGAGATGAAAGCCATAGTGAGTTGGGAAAATGTTGTAATCAAAGGGGATTAAATGGATCACACGTGCAGGGAGGAGCAAACAAGACAGGTGACCTACAACAGACCAACAAAGTATTCTATTCCATTCCATTCCATTTACATCATAGTGAGTATAAAACTTAGGGACCGCAAGGGTTAAGCTCTTTTCTTTGATGTCCAGTGTCCAGGAAAAAGCTTGTCTTTCCTTTTGACCCTGAGCCCAGATTCGAGTGTTCTTGAATCCAGTTCCTGAGCCCACCTCCCATCTGCCACTGAATCCAGCCCACGTGACTGAGACTCATTGAGAGTCATTGAGTCATTGAGGGGATTGATTTTGCATACATGTAGACATTATTAATATTATTCTCCTTTTTATTATTATGGTTTCATTAAAGATGTTTTAATTTCAATTTCCAACCCACAAGTCTATTTCTTATTTCTCTTTCCCATTTCCCTGTGGAGGCAGTCACAAGTATACATGTTTAGCTGTTGACCTGGCTGGCAGTAGGGCGGTGATAAATGGTGACAATAGTATTCGTTGGTAACTATGGTGGAAGGAGTTGATATGTGAGAACATGTACGTCTTATCAGTTTGCTCTTGTTTGTAATCTTTAATTAATATTAAGCTTATCAATAATTATTATAAATAAATTATTAATATGTAAACAAATATTTGATTGATAAAAATACTACTACCTCTAGTCCTTGTGGGAGACTTCAATTTCCCAGATATAGGCTGGGAGTATAATACAGCAGAAAGGAAGCAGTCCCGGAGGTTCCTGGAGTGTGTGGAAGACAATTTCCTCACACAGCTGGTGAGCGAACAGACAAGGGACGGTGCCCTCCTGGACCTGCTGCTGGTGAACAGAGAAGGACTGGTGGGGGATGTGAACGCTGGAGGACGCTTGGGGCAAAGCGATCATGAGATGATAGAGTTCTCATTGCAGGGTAAGATGAAGAAGGAGGTTAGCAGAACAGTCGCCCTCAACTTTCAGAGAGCAGACTTTGGGCTGTTCAGAAGGCTGGTCGGAAAAGTCCCATGGGAGGTGCTCCTTGAAGGCAAAGGTGTCCATGAGGGCTGGACGCTCTTCAAGAAGGAACTCCTAGCAGCTCAGGAGAAAGCCCTCCCCAAGTTCCAGAAAAGTAGCCGGCGGGGTAAGAAACCAGCATGGTTGAGTAGGGAGGTCCTGAGAGACATCAATGGGAAGAGGAAAATCTACAACCTTTGGAGGAAGGGGCAGGCATCCTGGGTGGACTACAGGGAGAAAGTGAGAACGTGCAGGGAAAAAGTCAGGAGGGCTAAGGCCCAACTAGAAATGCAATTGGCCAAGACTGTGAAAGACAACAAAAAGTCTTTCTACAAATACATCAACAGCAAAAGGAGGGCTAGGGAGAATCTCCAGTCCCTAGTAGATGCAGAGGGAGCAAGAGTAACAGGGGACAAAGACAAGGCTGAAGTAACCAATGCCTACTTTGCCTCAGTCTTTAACAGTAAGGAAAATTGTTCCCTCTGTGCACAACCTCAGGGGCTGGAAGAGAAGTATGAGATTCCCAAGGTCCAAGAGGAGGTGGTTAGAGACTTGCTTGCCCAGCTAGACACCCACAGTCTATGGGGCCAGATGGAGTCCACCCAAGAGTTTTGAGGGAACTGGCAGATGTGCTGGCCAAATCCCTTTCTATCATCTTCCAACAGTCCTGGATGACTGGGGAGGTTCTGCTGGACTGGAGGCTGGCTGATGTCGTGCCCATCTATAAGAAGGGGCGCAGGGAGGATCCGGGGAACGACAGGCCTGTCAGTCTGACCTCGGTACCAGGGAAAGTCATGGAGTGGGTGATCTTGAGTGCTATCAAGAAGCACTTGCAAGAGAACCGGGTGATCAGGCCCAGTCAACACAAGTTCATGAAAGGCAGGTCTTGCCAGACTAATCTGATCACCTTCTATGACCGAGTAACTAAACTCTTGGACGAGAGAAAGGCTGTGGATGTGGTCTTCCTGGACTTTAGTAAAGCCTTTGATACAGTTTCTCATAGCATTCTGCTTCGGAAACTGTCGGCCTCTGGCCTGGACGGGCACACACTCTCCTGGATGGAAAACTGGTTGAATGACCAGGCCCAGAGGGTGGTGGTAAACGGAGTTAAATCCAGCTGGAGGCCAGTGACAAGTGGGGTTCCCCAGGGCTCAGTCCTGGGTCCGGTCCTGTTTAATGTCTTTATCAAGGACCTGGATGAAGGCATTGAGTCCTCCCTTAGCAAGTTTGCAGATGACACCAAGCTGGGTGGAAGTGTGAATCTGCTGGAGGGTCGGGAGGCTCTGCAAAGGGACCTGAACAGGCTGGACTGCTGGGCTGAGACCAACGGCATGAGGTTTAACACGGCCAAATGCCGGGTCCTGCACTTGGGGCACAACAACCCTAAGCAGAGGTACAGACTAGGAGAAGCCTGGCTGGAAAGCTGCCTGGAGGAGAAGGACCTGGGGGTGTTGGTTGACAGCCGACTGAACATGAGCCAGCAATGTGCCCAGGTGGCCAAGAAGGCCAATGGCATCTTGGCTTGTATCAGGAACGGCTTGACCAGCATGTCCAGGGAGGTTATTCTCCCTCTGTACTCGGCACTGGTGAGACCGCACCTCGAGTACTGTGTTCAGTTCTGGTCCCCTCACCACAAGAGGGATGTTGTGGCTCTGGAGCAAGTCCAGAGAAGAGCAACAAAGCTGGTGAAGGGGCTGGAGAACAAATCTTATGAGGAGCGACTGGGAGAGCTGGGGCTGTTTAGCCTGGAGAAGAGGAGGCTGAGGGGAGACCTTATTACTCTCTACAACTACCTGAAGGGAGGTTGTGGAGAGGAGGGTGCTGGCCTCTTCTCCCAAGTGACAGGGGACAGGACGAGAGGGAATGGCCTCAAGCTCCGCCAGGGGAGATTTAGGCTTGAGATTAGAAAAAAATTCTTCACGGAGAGGGTGGTTAGGCATTGGAACGGTCTGCCCAGGGAGGTGGTTGAGTCGCCGTCCCTGGAGGTGTTTAAGGTTAGGGTGGATGAGGTACTTAGGAGAATGATTTAGGGATTGGTGGGAATGGTTGGACTCGACGATCCAGTGGGTCTCTTCCAACCTGGTTATTCTGTGATTCTGTGATTCTGTGAATGATGCTGTGATTACTTAATTATTACTTATTAATAATGATATTGGTATTAATATTAGTGACTCGGTGGCAGATGGGGGTTGGATTCAGAAAATGGGTTCAGAAACACACAAATCTGGGATCAGGGACAAAAGGAAAAACAAGGTTTTTAATAGAAGCCAGCCAGACACCAGTATTAATGCTAGGATAAATATGATATTTTTTGCGTAATCTTATATCTTTTACTACTCTCTCCATCTTTTTTTTTTTTTAGTGTAGTGCATTATTCATCCTCTTACCGATTAAAATGGTAATTCATTGTCAGATTCAGGACAGGGTTAAGAAGTACTACACAAAAAAAGCTAGTACTTAAAAGTTGATGAGAGGTGTAAATATAGAAGTTTTTTGTATTGTTTTAGAAAAAAAGTTTTTCTAGCCCTTACAAATGTGAAAACAAACTTAAAAGTGCCTGAGAGAAACAGACAAGCCTAGATTTTGCTTTATGTTTTGAAATGCCTGAGTCTTTACTGATAACACTTTATAGAAATCCGGAGCATAGTTGCAGAGTCTTAACCAAAGACAGTTTGACAAATATGAAGAAAACCTTCAGTGAGAGAATGCCGTGAAAGGGAACTGGGAATGAAATTTCTGTAGTTTCTGATCCCTCATGTATCCCAGCATTCCAAAACCAAGGTAAGAAGACAGCAAAATAAGTAATGCTTACAACAGGGCTATGGCAATGATCCTCTAGTGGAGAACTGGTCTGCTCCAGCCTTTAAATACTGCAGTGGGACAAGCCTTGTCTTCCCTTACATAGGATTGTCTCCTTCCTGTGACTCTTACTAACATTTCTGGATACAAGCAAATTTAAGACAAATTGTTGAGGAAACAGATACTGTAAAACCTCTCAGAGCTAAACTGCTAGCAATAAGTAACTGAAATAAAAATAGATTTAGGATAAATCTGATATTTTTTACTTAATCTAATGTCTTTTGCTATACTCAGCATCCTTTGACTTTGATTTTTAGTGGAGTACATTACACATCCTCTGCCTGATTGAAAACAATCTGATTCATTTTCCATTACAAAAGATTAAAGCAAATGTGTAGTCCTGGTCTGCTTCAACTGTATGTAATTCAATTGCCTAATATGTAACCTATGAAGTGATTTCTTAACTTGAAAAAAACAGGCTGAACTGTGACTGAAATCTGGCTGTCTCATGACACTCCAGGCCCCTTAATATATGGGTTGTGGATTTCCATTCAAGAAGAGTAACAAATACTCAGAGTTGAAAACTGTCAAGTAAATGGCTTCATAGCCTGTTTGCTTTCAATATCTCCAGGAATACAGTACAAGAAGATGCTGACAGGGAAGTGGGAAAAAATGAAGTTTTCTAAAGGGATTCATCATCATAAAAGGTGGGTGAAATACAATGAAATACAGTGGAAGTTACCCTCTGTTTCATAGAAAATTTTGGTTGGCCATTTGCCCTAGCACAAATATGCATTGTGGACTGCTGCAAGAGAGTGGCTGTGACACTGCACGATAAATTAATGAGCGTCTTGGACATGTATGTCTGATCTGTCTTTTCTTTTGTTTGCCTCAGAGGTTTTTGGAGACCTCTCCACAAGTGGTAGATAAAAGTTGAGTTCCTCCATCTTTTTCCATTCTGCACCTTTGTTCCTCTAGTTGCAATCTCTCCTACCACTTCCTTATTGTTCTACAGTATAACCATCTCTGTATTTCTACTGAGGATTCACTTTCCAGACTTGAGCCAGTAAGAAATAAGTGACAGTGTGATGTGATGTTTTTATACTAGTGCTTCACAGTCTCATGTGAATTGCAATTACATTTTCTCTTTTTGACATGTGTGGCCTCTAAGAGTTTTACACAGTTGTGGCATCTGTGGCATCTCTTCTGAGTTTCAGAAACAAGATTGCCCAGATGAACAACAGCTACACATACGCGTACAGAATTCTTTCTCATGCAAAAAGGCATAAGAGTCCTTGCTGTAAGAATCAGAATAATATTCAGACATAAGTGAGGCATATAGTTAACATCGTAAATGTAAATTTGTCCATTGAAAACCCACTCTTCTGCTTTCATGGCATACATTCATAACCCCTACTTGTTAAAGATCTTTGG
Organism: Clamator glandarius; assembly: GCA_033459285.1. Classification (NCBI taxonomy): domain Eukaryota; kingdom Metazoa; phylum Chordata; class Aves; order Cuculiformes; family Cuculidae; genus Clamator; species Clamator glandarius. The sequence continues at coordinate 1,666,772 of JAUNZM010000366.1, forward strand.
AAATTGGTAATTTGTCACTCAGTGATCTAAGAAGAAAACATGGGTAACAACCTATATAATGAAAGGGATTTATGTGTCCCTAATGCTAAGGAAAGTATTGAAATGAATGAACTTCTAGAATTAAAATCAACGTAACTGAGAGAACATACTAAAATCCAGAGGCAGGGCATATGTTGAATCACCTTGAGACTATTTAGAAACTCTGCTCATATTTGTACTCATGAATATATTTGTTACTAGCCTTTCCAGTCAATTTTGTAAGAAAACTTGAATGAGCATCTTAGCATTGTGATTTTTCTTTTGATTCCTGTTTTGTGGACATGATTCTGCAACATCAAGGAAAAAAATGTATTTGTGTAGACAAGTAAATAGAATGTTCTAAATTCTTTAAAAGGTAAGGGACATGCAGAAATCCCATACATTAGAAGAGGAGCTCAAAGATGAATTAAAACAGTAAGAAATTAAAACATTGCTTCTCTTAGAACTTTTGCATTAAGAGAGAAGATCCTCCCCCTAGCCCTGAGCTGGGTATACACATCTTCTGTGGATAAAAATTTTGTCTTGCCACCACATTGGATTGTCTTCCAAGTCCTGTGATCTTTAGTTAACAGACAAACAAGTTCTAAGAATATCTTGTAGAGTATAGCCATTAAAAATACTCAGAAAGTTTGCAATTAAGTTCTTGCTGAAGAAAAGTAAGAAAATTCCTAAAAATCCAAGTAATATCTTTATAAAGGATAATTACTTTCTTGTTTGTTTGATTGATTGATTTGCCACACATCTTTGCATTCACTTTGGTTAAAAAAAGCCTTCTGATATATCAAGGCTAGATGTCACCACAGTTCTTTAAGAAACAGGATGAAATTAATTTATATATTATAAAGCTTTTTTGACACTTGAATTGCACAGTAGATCTTTATGTGTGGGAAACCAGTAGCCTAGTGGAATAGTTTGGGGAAACAAATTTACTGAAAAAAAGCAGTTTTTCTTTCAGAAATGTCATTTGACATTCTTTTTTTGGCCATCACTTTTCTAAACATAGCTGCATTTGACCATCTTCAACACTTATTGTAGTCTGGAGTGTTTCCTTTGTGCAGACAAGAATTTGCATGCAAAGAACACTTATTTATTTCTGAGACATAGGAAAAATAAGCCCTTGTTGAAACCCTTGATAAAAAAGTCTTTTAAATTAAAACAACAGGAAAAAAAGATAAGGAATTTATATCCTGAGAATCCCCAGATAATATGCACCTGCCTGATTTGCTTTCCTCACCAGACTCCATACCACCCATGAATTGAAAATGTTTAATTTTTTTGTTATTTAACTTGATTCACTTGATTATTAAGAAGTAGCATTCAGAAACTGTAGTTTAGATTGTAACAAAATTTTCATTTTCATGTAGTATTTTTAGGCTGCATGGCATTCACATACTGGTGTTTGGAAATAGAAATTTAGCGCATGTGTGCTAGATAAGGCTTAAAATATTGTAAAAGGGCACAAGAATATTTCTGATGAAAGCTACCACAACACTGATCAGACGAAAAACTGTAACTTGATGGCTAACATTGTAGATTGACATTGAACATGGCAGATTCAATATTTCCTGGGACACTGATGTCGTTAGGCCTACAAAACAGTTTAAGGAAAATTCTGAAGGAAAAAAATCCACACAAAACACTGCATAAGCACAGAGATAAAGCAGCTTGGGGACAACTGGTATGAACATAGAACAGAAATCAATCTCTAATCCATGTTGTCTTTGCAGTTAATACAAACTTCTAGCTTGTTAGGGAAACTTGTTTATGAAAAAAATGAGCAATCCCAGAAGAAAAACAAATTAAATTACAGCAAGCCACTTCTTATCAATTTGAACTAGTTCTGTTTTCCGCTGAAGTGATCAATTTTCTTTCATTCAAGTTATCAAATTATCTCTTGAGAGATTTTCTGTTCCCTTGCAGCTGGTGGGTGTTTGGATAAAACTGAAGACAGAATTCAGCTCATAGTTTCTGAAGGGCTTTGGTGTCTTTCAGGATAAAGAATTCAAAGTAAATATAGTATTATTATGTAGAAGAAGAGCTGTGAACTTGGAAAGCAATTAAAAAGACAATGTAGAAATTAACATCAGGTTCATGAACAGAATAATAAAGATCAATGCATCTTTTACTGGAGTTGCAAAATGCAAATTATCAACAATGTATATTTATAAACTATTATCAGTGTATCTTGTGATGTGTTTGGAGATATTAGCATATTTAAAATAAAAGAAAAAATCACTACAGCAGCTAAATTAAAAAAATCTCATAAATCCTGAATTATCAGTGGGAATCACTAGGGATAAGGCTAATCAAGGAAATAAATAACATATATTTAATGCAAAAGCTTTGGAATAGCATAAATGATATGTTTCTTCCTTGAGACTTTAGCAATTTTTAAGAGAATTAAATGGCATATATGTCCTAGACAGGAAATAAAAACACCAGTTTCATGTTCTCAGCAATAATGTTAATTGTTTTGAATGAGTTGCCAGTAGAGGTTTTCTGGTGGTAGAAATATGGTTGTACAAGACTTTAGAGAATATGTTTAGATAAGAATTTTAAATGGAAACTACATCTGTACTTTAGAAAATCTGCATAGCAAACCATTTTTCTTTGTGAAACTTGAGTTTATTGAATTACATTAAAATGCAGATCATTTCTACACAGAATCTTTCTTCTCTACACCTTCAACAAAGCAGGGAAAGGTAAAATAAGAACTCATTGATTTCATTTTTATTACTTTTTCCTCTAGATTTTTTTTTTCTCAGATAATAGTTTACATTTTTTAGTTGTTCATCCATATAACCCTATGCTAGCATATCCTATTAATATGTGAGGTCAAACTAATCTCAGAATTACCTCATTCTAAATGAACGATTCAATACAGAAAACAAAATTTCATCTTCTTCTTCAGAGCTGTCTGAGACCACTGCTAGGTGCTTTTGGTAATTTTAGAAAGGTTATGGAAATGAGTAGGGAAGGGCAAATACAGCACCTATCTTCAGAAATGTAAAAGCATGATTCAGTAAATTAAAGCCTCACTTTGATCCTTGGGGAAATTATGAAGTGAATTTTCTAAGAAGTAATTTCAGAGCACACACAGGAGAAAAAATGGTATTTGGGAATAGCCAGAAAGGATTTCTAAGGGATAAATCATGCTTGACTGACAGGGTTGCCTTCTGTGGTAAAATGACTAGATTTATGTATAAGGGGAGAAGACTGGAGATTGTCTGCATTTGTTATAGCAAATCTTTTTACAATCACAGTATGCTTGTATTCGGAACATTATGATTTCAATGGCTGGACTACTAGGTGGGTGAAAAGATAGAGTTTTGAGAATAGAGGGTAGTGGTTGCTAAGTCATATCTACTCGGACTCCAGTTACGGGGAATTTCTCAGGGTTCTGTTCTGAGCCTATCCCATTCAATAAGTTGATCAACAATTGTGCCAAAAGTTTGTGGATGACACAGAACTAGGGTGTGGTTGATGCATCTGAGAACAAACCAGCCTTTTAGAGGGCCATGGGGCAGATGAGGGAATGGACAAAAGGAGTCTTATTAAACTGAAAAAGAATAAACATAAAAGTCTGCATGAAATATAGACTAACCTACTCCAATGATACAAAGACTAGACCTTTGCATTGCCTGAACTGACTACATGATGAAAAGCTCTGCTTAAGAGGCCCTAGAGTTACTGGTGGATGGAAAAATAGTCAGAAACATAATCAGTAAGGAGATCAAAGGAGCTGATTATTTTCCTTAGCACACATTACACCATATCTGGAATACAATATACAGTTTTGTGCCTGTCTGTTCAGATTACTAGTATCTTTGAAGAATATTCATTTACATCAATTCCTAAATAAGCCACTGCAAAATTATCAAAGAAACAAGTCTGTTTTGTTGTAATTAAGTTGTTAGCAGGTTTTGTATGCAGTCTATCTATCTCAGTATCCTAACTCCAGGATAACTGCAGTTTGTCCATGCCTTTTTGATTTATAACTACAGTTGCTAATGGGAAACAGTAGTCACAAGGAAGAGAAGTAGGAAATCTCAAACTGAGTCCCAAAAAAGTAGATAAAAGAAACAGAAAAATAAGCATAAACAAATATCTTAATATAGGTTAATTTCAGTGCGATATGTATCTCACATTTTTCATTACCTCATTTTCTAGTCATTTTGTAGTGTGGAATAAACTAGAAGTCAAAAGGAACTCAGGTTCAAATTTGTGCCATTATCTTATGCAAACCGTCAATAGTTACTGAAGCCTAGACAGTTAAACTGAAATCAAAGGTTAGTTAAAGCTGGTAAGAGGAAGCTATGGCAACCATAAAACTGACAGATTGCACCAGGAATTGCTCAAGTACATGTAGCAGTTGCTGATATCAAATTTCAGTCACATTGATGTGCACTGTAATAAAAATTGATAAATTACTAAAAAGGGTGCATATGTGCAAAAGCTGCTATGAATGGGTTTTTTTATTGCTTTGATATGAAACCAAGATCAAACAAAGCATTCAAACTCACATTTGAGGTAATACAGACATAGTAAACTTAAATGTGAAAATGAGAGAATCTCATGTTTCTCACACCACCCATCAATCAGAGGTCTGGGAGTGGACAAGAAGTTGAGAGAGGACACTGTTGGGACAGTTGACCCTAACCGATGAAAGAGGTCCATACTATATGACATCATGCATAGCAATATAGCTGATTAAAGAAGGAAATGAGAGACATTCAGAGTGGTGATATTCATCCTCCCAAGCAACTGTTACTTACAATGGAGCCCTCATTTCCTGGACACAGCTGAACACTTGCCTGCTGGTTGGAAGTAGTGAATGAATTCCTTATTTTGCCTTGCATGTGACACTTTTGCTTTAACCTATTAATCTGTCTTTATCTCAACCTACAGTGAGTGTTCTGACTTCCCTATTCACCTGACCCGTATCCTTCAAGACTGTGAATTCCACTAGGGCATGATCACTGCAGCCCAAGCTGCCATCAGTCTTAACATCCTTGGTTAGTTCTTCTGTATTGATAAGAAACAGATATAGTAACATTTCATTTCTGGTCAGGCTGTCTATCAACTGGATTAAGAAACTATTCTCAATGCACTCAAAATATCTTGCGAATGGCTTACAGCTTCCTGTGCTGCTTTTCATATGTCAGGGTGATTGAAGTCCCTCAGCAGGATCAGAGCTGCAAGCATGATAACTCCCTAAGAATGCTTCATCGACATCCTCCTATCAACTATCTTGTGCTAAACACCAGCCATGAGACTTCTTTCATTAGCTTGGTCTTCTTACCCACAAGCTCTCAACCTGTGCATTGACGATTTTCTTAAGACAGCTCTGTGTAGTCAATCCAAATTTTATACAGAGTGCAGCCCCTCCATCCCTTCTTCCTTGCCTATACTTCCTGAACACTTTATAGCCATGAATTGCATCACTCCATTAATGGGATTTGTCCCACCAAGTTTCAGAGAGAGCAATTAGTTCATAATGTTCTAGTTGCACACTGCCTTCCTCTTGTTACCCATGCTATATGCATTGGTATAAAGACAGTTCAGTGAGGTATTTACTATGTCACTTTTTAGAGAAACACATTGTAAATTCTTTCACGCTCTGGTGGGTTGACCTTGGCTGGCCACTAGGTCTTATCAGGTCATTTTCTCAATCCCCCTCCTCAGCAGGACAAGGGGAGAAAATGAGATGGAAAAGTGCATAGGTCAAGCTTAAAATGGGGAAATTGCTAATTACTGTCACAGGCAAACCACACTTTACTTGGTAAAAATGAGTTTAGTTTATTGCCAGTTAATAGCGGACACATCTTTTTTTCCCAGGCTCAGCTTTTCTCATGACTCTTCTACATCCTCCCTTCCATAAGTACCACAGAGGGATGGGGAGCAGGAGTTATGACATTTTCATAACATTGTCTCTGTGGCTTCTTCCTCCTCATACTTGTCCCCTGTTCCAGTGTTGGTTCCCTGTCATGAAATACAGTCATAGAATCATAAAATCATGGAATCACCAGATTAGAAAAGACCTCTTGGATTATCAAGTCCAGCCATTCCTATCTGCCACTAAACCATGTCCCTGAGCAACTTGTCTACCTATCTTTTAAACACCTCCAGGGAAAGTCACTCAACCACCTCCCTGAGCAGCCTGTTCCAGTGCTCAATGACCCTTTCTGTGAAAGATTTTTTTCTGATGTCCAGCCTGAACCTCCCCTGGTGGAGCTTGAGGCCATTCCCTTTTGTCCTGTTCTCTGTCACTTGGGAGAAGAGGCCAACCACACCCTTCTCCACAGTAGTTGTAGAGAGCAAAAAAAGATATCCCCTCAGCCTCCTTTTCTCAAGACTAAACAACCCCAGTTTCTTCAGCCATTCCTCGTAAGACCTGTTCTCCAGCCCATTCACCAGCTTCATTGCTCTTCTCTGGACTCGCTCCAGAGCCTCAAAGTCCTTCTTGTGGTGAGGGGCCCAGAAATGAACAAAGTATTCAAGGTGCAGTCTCACCAGTGCTGAGTACAGAGGGAGAATAACCTCCCTGGACATGCTGGTCATGCTGTTTCTGATACAAGCCAAGATGCCATTGGCCTTCTTGGCCACCTGGGCACAGTTCTGGCTCATATTCAGTTGGCTGTCAATCAACACCTTCAGATCCTTCCCTTCCAGGCTTCACAAACTTCTCCAAATTAGGTCTTTGTCTCAGGCTGCATTTCTTCAGGAAGAGGATACAGTCCTTCAGGTATGGATTACTCCAGAGTGAGACCCTCATGGGCCACATACCCTACCAGAAAACCTGCTTCTGCATGGGCTCCTCTCCACGGGCTGCAGCTCCTGCCAGGAGCATAATCCAGCTTGAATTTTCCAAAGGCTGCAGCTTTCTTCAGGGCACATTCACCTGCTCCATCATGGAGTCCTCCACAGGCTGCAGGGTGGAAATTTACTCCAGTATATTTCTTCAGGGTCTGCAGGGGAATCTCTGCCCTGGCATGTGGAGAACCTCCCTTTCCTCTTTCTTCAGTGGCATTTGTGTCTGCATTGTTGTTTCTCTCACTTTTTCTCAGTCCTCTCCCACAACTACTGCTGCACTGAGGTTTTTACTCTTTTTTTAAAATATATTATCACAGTAGCTACTACTAGCATTTACAGTTAGCTCATATTTGGCCAGCAGGAACTGGCTCTGTCTGACATGGAAGCAGCTCCTGGTATCTTATCATAGAAGCCACTCCTATAGCTACTCTCCCACCCCACTATGAAAACCTTGCTGTGTAAATCCAATACAGAGGCATTTTACAGTTGTCTAATGCATCAACAGCCCCTGACTCTTCACTCTTACTCAAAATTCCAACCCCTTCCCCTACTAGGTATAATTAAACTATCTTCATATATATGCCTCCAGGTACTACGGCCTCTGTATATATTCATGGACTACCTGTCCTTAAAAAAGGACTCAGGCTGTAGACTGTCCTCAAGAACATCCCCATGAACGTGTTGCGCAAAGGTTTTTCAGCACTGGAAAATCACTTTAGGAGCAGAACTTCAACAAGGAATATGTCTTCTTAAAATCTACAAAGATTATACAGCTGACTAAGAAGTGGTTCTAACTTACTGGGTTTTAAGTCATGGCAGGATCAGTGAGTGCTGGTGCCTTAGGTGGTCCACGATGTATTGGTGAGGGATGAACGCTAGGGTGGAGTCTTGTGACCTGAATTCCCCTTTCCCACTCTTTTTGAGCTCTTTTCAGACCAGTTGTAGGCAATTACTTGTTTTCAGTTGGCCTATGTGTTTCCCAGAGGTCTGAGATCAGCAACTTTTGGAAACTTTTCTGTGCTTTATATGGAGTTTTGAGATCAAAGTCTGTATGGCAGACTTACCCCTGTGGTTCATCTGCTTCGTGTCAGCAGTCTATGTTGGTTCACTCCTTCTATTTATGCCTAAATTTTAAAAGGATGTTTCAGTCCTTTATGGAAGTGACTCAAAGTCATTCTTCAGTTGCCAATTTATCTACAGCTCCCTTGGCTTTTTGAACTGCTTTAGCAAATGACTGCTATTCTTTTTGAATGAAATAGAAAGGTATAAGCAGCAGGTACAATATATTAAAAGCTACATTCACGTGGATCTTCTGAGTGTTAAAATGATCACAATTTTCCAAACTCACTTGAGATATACACAGTATGTGTCCTTCCTACCATGTCTTTGATATTTTTTATAAAGTGCTCTTAATTACAGTTTTCTTCAAAATAATCATTTTAAAAATGCACTTTCCCTCACTGCATGATATTCTCATTATCAGACTTCATTGCAGTGGAAAGGAATAACCTAAATCAGAGACTGAAAGACTTTGAGGTCCTTCACTTGGCCTGGTGTTCTGTGTCTCCCCCGAGTAAGCTCACAGTTGAGTGAGTTACCCTACTTCTTTCTTCTTTTTTTTAATCAATCACCCCTGTTTAATCATTGCAGAAACTACATATACCTATTATTCTATGAAGAAATAAAAGCTGATAAAGCAACTGTTTAGTATTTACATATATACGCAGTAGTTTTCTGTCTTCATGGTAATATGGTGTCTGTGTATAGATACATATGGGCATAAATATGTTTATTTGTGAGTGACCACACATATGGACAAAGGATGGAAATTTATGGTTTCTTATAAGTGTGTGTATTATAATACCTCTATTCAGAAGTAAAGTTAACAGAAATCATGGGATTTTTTATAACATAAATTATTTATTTTAAAATAGAATGAATGCAAATTCTACCATTTGTGAACAAAAAAAATGGCGTCTAATAACAAAATAAGTAAAGAAACATTGGAAAAGTAGTATGTGGAATCTCAGAAATCAAGGAGATGGTCAGTACCATGAACTAATTAAGGTGTGATTAGTAATAAGGCATCATAAGGATGTTGTACATTAAAATTCAGATACACTCACTTCTATTGTAGCTGTTTTCTGACTACAGAGATTTAATAAAATGTGCAAGAAGTAACCTACTACATCAGACCAAAGATCTGTGCCCAAGAATTATAACAAATGAAAAAGGAAAATAATATGCATTGGAAAGCATAGTGCAGTTTTTATCCAGAATGCTTTCCTCCTTTCCTACTTTCCAAGACTTATGGTCTTTGGAATTAGGATTGTTGTCACCTTATGTGATGATCTTTACTGTATTTTGACGCTACTAGTTTACTCCCTTGAGGTTTTATAAATATATGTAAATATATAACACTACAACCTGTAGATCTATAGTTTAAATAAATCCATAATAAATATATATTTTGGAATAAAGATATTGTCAAGCACTAAATCTGTGTCAATTTTTTACAAAATTTTTAAATGCTTGTAGCATTTCCAGTAGGGTGCTTCTAAGTAGGGACTTGAGAAAGCCTCCCAACATCTTTGATCTGAAGTAGATGTCCTATTAATTTAGCCTAACTTGTGCACTTAGTAGTCATGGATCCTGTGGCAGATGTTTACATAACTTGAGGGTTTAGTGTAATCTTAGGTCTGTTTCAAGGTAGGCTAAGAAACAGTTCAGCCGGTAAATCTCTATGGGGATCAAACAGCCCATGGTAAAGGGAAGAATAAACAAAAATGGGCAAAACACAAGTTTTTTGTAGATAATATGGCAATAGGCCTTTGCCCACACTTCAAGAACAGCAGATCCTACCACCTCTAATCCTCTTGGAGTCAGTGGAAGTCCTGTTAAATTTGCCAGCCCCAGGTGTATGTCTCAAACTCCCGAGGGCAGCAGGTACATTAATTACTCGCACTGTTAAAACTCTGAGGAAGTAAGAATCCTCATTAGCTGAGTGATCACAGAACTAGTGCAAGACATAGGGGGAGGTATCAATGCAATATTGAATGTGCACTTCCTAGAAAAAAAAACCAAAGCAAGCTAAACCAATCCAAAGCCAAAAATCCAACCACCCCCTCCACCTTTAAAAACCTCAACCTGCCATCCATGAAGTTCTCTTAAATATAACATACAAAGCATTTCTTAAGTGAAATTTGGGATTATAGGATCTGATTTATCAATTATAAACTTGCAGGCAGGTTAGTTCCTTGGGCAATATCAGAGGACATACCTTCCTATAATATTTTCTACAAGGTTTGTCCAGTTTGAAGGAAAGGAGACTGAGAGATGACCTCATTGCTTTCTGCAGCTTCCTCAGGAGAGGAAGTGGAACAGAAAGTGTTGGTCTCTTCTCTTTTGTATCTATGACTGGACACATGGGAATGGTTCAAAACTGAATCATAGGAGGATCAGGCTGGACATTAGGAAACATGTATTTAGCAAGAGGATTCCTAGAGAGGTGGTTGATATTCTGCCTGTTAGTATTTAAGAGGCATGTGGACAATGCCCTTAATACTATGTTTTAACATTTGGTCAGACCTGATGTGGACAGGCAGCTGGATTAGGTGATCATTGTAGGTCCCTTCTAGCTGAACTGCTCCGTTCCATTCCATTCCATTCCATTCCATTCCATTCCATTCCATTCCATTCCATTCCATTCCATTCCATTCCATTCCATTCCATTCCATCCCATCCCATCCCATCCCATCCCATCCCATCCCAATATGTTGAGCAGACCCCACTCACAGGGAAGCCTTTTGCCTCCCAGGAGCCCAGGTAAGGGATATGGCCAGGAAACTTCCCAGCCTGGTGAGATCTACAGACTGTTACCCATTACTGCTGTTCCCTGTGGGAGGGAATGAAGCAGCGGCAAGAAATGCAAGGGGGATTAAAAGGGATTTTAGGGCCTTGAGACGGACACTGATTTTGTGAGGGAATCTGGGGCCCAGGTGATTTTTTTCTTCCCTCCTTCCCGTTATGGATAGTGACGTTGTAAGGATCAGATGTGTCCAGACAATTAATACTTGGCTCTGTGGCTGGTTGTCACTGCAACAGCTTTGGGGTTTTTGATAATGGGATGGCCTACAAGACATCGGGATTACAGGTATCAGGTGGGAGCCACCTTTCTCAGAGGAGGGTCTTTGTCCAGGAGCTTGCAGGGCTTGTAGATAGGGCTTTAAACTAGATATGAAGGAGGAGTGGGATAACATCAAACTAGTGTGTAAGAAGAAGTGGGAGGATCGGTGTCAGAGGTGAGGTGTTAGGGAGGATACTTCTCTAAAACACGTTGTGGGTAATAAAGGGTCTGCTGGGAAGTTGATGCAACTGGTAGCCCAGCTGAAATGCTTTTACAACAACACACGAAGCTTGGGTAACAAGCAGGAGTAGCTGGAAGCTACTATGCTACTGGAAAGCTATGATCTAGTTGCCATCATTGAAACTTGGTGGGACGAATCCCATGACTGGAGTGTGGTTATTGACAGCTACAAGCTGTTCAGAAGAGACAGACTGGGGAGGAGGGGTAGAGGCATTGTCCTCTGTCTCAGGAAAGGGATAGAATGTGAAGAGCTGTCGTTGAAGACTAGCCACAAACAGGTTGAGAGCTTGTGGGTCAGAATTAAAGACAGAGGCACCAACGGGAACCTTGTGGTTGGTGTATACTACAGGCCACGCGATCAAGGAGAACCAACTGATAAAGGCTTCTTCCTCCAGCTACAGGAGGCTTCATACTTGCAAACCCTCATCCTCCTGGGAAACTTCAACTACCCTGACCTATGTAGGAAAAATAGCATGACAAGCTGTAGGCAATCCCAGAGACTCCTGGGGTGCATTGAAGATAATTTCTTAGCCTGGCTGATAGAGACACCAACCCTAGGAGATACAGTACCTGACCTGATGGTCACTAATACAAGTGAACTGATCAGTGACATTAGGATTGGAGGCAGCCTGGGATGCAGAGATCATGCACTGGTGGAGTTCAAGATCCAGAAGGGTATGAGACAAGCAAGGAGTATAGTCAGGACCCTAAATTTCAGGGAAGCAGGCTTCCAGCTCTTCAAGGAGTTACTTGGAGGACCTCCTTGAGCATGGTCCTCGGGAACAAGGTAGCAGAACAGAGCTGGCAAATATTTAAGGATGCTTTCCATAAGGTGCAAAAGTGTTCAATCCCCTCTGTAGAAAGTCAGGCAAGAAAGGGAGGAGACTGGCATGGCTGATTAAAGACCTGCTGGTTAAACTAAAGAAGAGGGAACTGCACAGGCAGTGCAAGCATGGACAGGTAACATGAGACATGTATAGAGATGTTTAGATGTAGATATATCTTAGATATATAGATATCTAAGCACGTAGATATCATGAAGCACGTGTATTTTCAATCATTTTTCTTATTTACTGTAGGTAAACACTATAATACTTCTCAAAGTAAAGGTTGAATCATTCTAATTCTGTATCAGTTGTACCTTTTAATGTACTAATCAAGTTAACATGGTGTCTTTGCTGTGGTTACTAGGTATTTCGTCCTGCCGAGTTCTGCACTCCACAAACAAAAGTATGCTCACAATGCAAAGTGACTTGTCAAAAAATGCTATGACAGATCCCCCTCACTCTCTCTGCCAACGTACAGCTTCAAATGAAGTGAAGAAAGGACTGCAGGTTTCCAGTCAGTAACTATGCCATGTAGGTGAAAAGCTACATACATTTTAACAAGCACTTACAGTACTTCAGCAGCCATGCCTAACACTTTGTTACTTCCTTTTTCTCTATTGCTTTTCAGGTGTCATTTGTTAACACCAAAACATCTTTTCTAATAGACTGTTTAAATATTCTTCATAAAAGGGTCATTGTGAACAGATCTGTTGTGAGTCAATGATACGATGCCTGACCTATACAACTGTATCGTAAGCAGTCACTGTCTAATGCACAAGGAAATTTGGTTACCATGGCTATAATTATCATAATTTTACACCTATTAATTTTGTCTCTAGCATTCATTTCCATAATCTACAATTTGAAACAAAAACATATCTTCATTCTGTTGCTGGCAAGAAGAGAATTATTACAAAACTCCTAAATGTCACTTTTTCCTTTTTCATTGAATCCCTCCAAACACTTTCTTTCTTATTAAAATTCAAACAGCTGTGAAATGGCCAGATGGCAAGAAGATAAAAGTAAATGTGAAGCGACCTTCATCTATGCTGAACAAATAGAATATTATAAAAAGACTTTCCAGTTGAAGTTACACAAAGAAAATTAAGAAATACCTAGAGGCTGTAATTTACTAAAAAATATATTTCCTAACTTTCTAACAGTTTCATTTAACTGACTAATTAAATTTGCTGGTAGATATTTAAATGAAGAAATCTCATAACTGTACTATGATTTGGAAAGAAAGTGTAGTTGACTTTTCTTGGAAAATATGTTTGTTATGTTCTATGTCTCCCATCGAACATCAAATATCAAATAATGAAATTTTATTGAATCAAATGAAGGTGCTAAGATTTAGTTAAAGGTACTCTAAAAAATGTGCGTACTAGCAGTCACACCAGATGAAATATCAAAATACAAGTTGTCAAGGAAAATATATGTTCAGGATTTCAATTTGTCCAGTAAAGGTGTATGCAAGAGAACTGGGTGATCAGGCCCGGTTAACACGAGTTCATGAAAGGCAGGTCTTGCCAAACTAACCTGATCGCCTTCTATGACAAAGTGACTCAGCTACTGGACAAGGGAATGGCTGTGGATGTGGTCTTTCTGTACCTCAGTAAAGCCTTTGACACAGTTTCTCACAGCATTCTGCTTCAGAAGCTGTCAGCCTCTGGCCTGGACAGGGGCACACTCTCCTGGGTGGAAAACTGGATGGATGACCAGGCCCAGAGAGTGGTGGTAAATGGAGTTAAATCCAGCTGGAGGCCAGTTACAAGTGAGATTCCCCAGGGCTCAGTGCTGGGTCCAGCCCTGTTCAATGTCTTTATTAATGACCTGGATGAAGGCATCGAGTGCTCCCTTAGCAAGTTTGCAGATGACACTAAGCTGGGTGGAAGTGTGGATCTGCTGGAGGGTAGGGAGGCTCTGCAGAGGGATCTGAACAGGCTGGACTGCTGGGCAGAGTCCAATGGCATGAGGTTTAAGACGGCCAAGTACTGGGTCCTGCAGTTGAGGCACAACCCTGTGCAGTGCTACAGACTAGGAGAAGTCTGTCTAGAAAGCTGCCTGGAGGAGAAGGACCTGGGAGTGTTGGTCGACAGCCAACTGAATATGAGCCAGCAGTGTGCCCAGGTGGCCAAGAAGGCCAGTGGCATCTTGGCTAGTATCAGAAACGGCGTGATCAGCAGGTCCAGGGAGGATATTCTCCCTCTATACTCGGCACTGGTGAAACCACACCTCAAATACTGTGTTCATTTTTGGGCCCCTCACCTCAAGAAGGATGTTGAGGCTCTGTGGTGAGTCCAGAGAAGAGCAACAAAGCTGGTGAAGGGGCTGGAGAACAGGCCTTATGAGGAGCGGCTGAAAGAGCTGGGGTTGTTTAGCCTGGAGAAGAGGAGGCTGAGAGGAGACCTTATTGCTCTCTATAACTACCTGAAGGGAGGTTGTGGAGAGGAAGGAGCTGGCCTCTTCTCTCAAATGACAGGGGACAAGACAAGAGGTAATGGCCACAAGCTCCGCCAGGGGAGATTTAGTCTGGACATTAGGAAAAAATTTTTCACAGAAAGGGTCATTGGGCACTGGAGCAGGCTGCCCAGGGAGGTGGTTGATTCACCTTCCCTAAAGGTGTTTAAGGCACGGGTGGAGGAGGTGCTAAGGGGCATGATTTAGTGTTTGATAGGAGTGGTTGGACTCGATGATATGGTGGGTCTCTTCCAACCTGGTTATTCTATGATTCTATGATTCTATGATTTTCTACGACTAGTAAAGAAATAAGCAGATTGTAAAACCAATCCTCTATGACAGAAATCAGTATGCCCGCTGAAATCAGTACAGTACTGCCTAACTGCAAAAGCTAACATACACTAATCAAATGAAATAATCACAATTTATTATTTCTCTAAATTAAAAGTTTAAAAGTTTTAGAAATGTGCATCTTTTCACAGCAAATAGTTTGATCTATATGATAAGTATTTTCCAGGAGTTCTGTAAACGAAAAGCTTTCAACTAAGAAGACACAGTTCACATAAAAATAAGCCTGAGAAGCAAAGCATTACTAGAACAAACAAAAAAAAAATGTATTTTTCCTTCAACATTTGTCAATCAATAAAATAGAGCACCTTCATCATTCCACAAAAATTCATGACAGAAGCTTCTAGGCAATTTTGCAAGCATGCAATCTACAGGTGCCTCAGAGAAACTGTACCATGAAACAGCCTACAATTTTGTACAATTATATTTCAGATGAAATCCCAGATAATGGTCAAAACATTGAAACGTTCTCTTTATTTCTTTGAAAACAGCTTAGTACTTTCCATATAAAATAGAAAGCACCTGACAAAGCTTAATAATGGCTTTCTTTCATTATATCTACCTGTATTTTTCCTTTTGGATAAAGACATTTTAAAGAGAAAATGTTGAGAGCTGCAATTATGTGATTAATTTAGAAAACAGTAATTCCTTCTAGGCAGTGTATGAATCAGAATTTCTGTGTACCCAAGGTAGTTCAAAACAAACTGGAAATAGGAAAAGATTACATTTTTGTGTTTGTGATAAATTTATAGCTTTTTTTTTCCTCCACACACACACAAATATTATTACAATTAAAATAGCATAGATTTATGTTACTGAATAAGATATTATGTGCTTTGCTGGTAAAAGATAGCAAGAATCATTTGTCTATCCACTGAATTAATCAACTGATTCAAGTAAGAAGAATATTTTAAATTCTTTAACTTCAACTAAGGGAAGTAAACCAGAAAATTTTATTTAGCTCTCCAGGTCTATGACTGTGTCAAAACCATTAGCTTTCTGACATTAATGTTAAAAAATATTTTAGAATCGTAGAATCGTAGAATCACCAGGTTGGAAAAGACCCACCGGATCATCGAGTCCAATCATTCCTATTTCTTGATTTAGATTATTATTTGTCACATGTGAAAAATACTTGAGTTCTGAAACTGTGTCACTAAAAGGGAACTGGAGTTTGGATAAGTCACGAGAGAGGCCCATGATATAAAACCCTTCTTTCACAGACACATCGCTACGTACCATGACACACATCTGGCCCCAGGACCCTGTGCCTTAGGAACTCCCTGCCTAACCTAGCAAACAAGGCATGAAGTTGCACATTATGAAGAGGTATCTCTCATTGATACTCCTGTTTGCTGACTGAAAACCTGAAAATTGTTGATTGTTGGATGCTTCCAGCCCAACAAAAGAGTTACAGTTTTCTACAGAACACAAATTTCAATGGGAAGTTGGCTAGGTTTCTAATCTGAATCACAGAATGGTTGAGGTTGGAAGGGACCCAACCCCATCTCATTCCAATTCCCCTGCCATGGGCAGGGATACCTAACTCTAGATCAGGTTGTTTGAAGCCCCATGCAACCTGGCCTTGAATATCTCCAAGGAAGGGGCTTCCATGACTTCTTTGGGCAGCCTGTTAGTTTAGAGAACTTTTTTCAAACAGCTCTAGTGCATCTCTCCTACTGCAGAAGCATCTCTAAGTAACATCAGATGATTTTAGCATCTAAAGTAAGTGAAATTTGAAAGACATTCAGCTTCTCAACCACAGCACCAACACCTTGAACTATGTCTACCTGGAACAAAGTGGCCTGCAACACTCTCCCTCAGGCTGTCATAACCCATTGCCTTTCAAGACATCCTAGAAGATCTTCATAATGAGCTGGCAGTTTTCTCCTTCCCAAAGGCTGCAGCTCTAGGTTTTAGGGGTTTTAATTGGCATTTGCTTTATTTTCTTTTGAAAAGCAGAGTAGCTTGTTTAATACCTGATGGAAATTATTTGCCCTACAAAAAGGATTCCTGGGCAACTTTTGGCAAATCTTGAACTGAAAGGTTTTTCTGCCAAGCCAGGAATTTTTCTTTGCTTTTTTTTTTTTTTTTTAATGATCCAGCCTCCAAATGCTGAAGTTTTTATGGCCTACAGTCTCCAAAATGTTTCCTTTACAAATTGAACATGAAATAGAATATGGGTCAACTTGGTTGAGGTTACAGAACAGTACTCAAAAAGGAAAAGAGAAACCCCATGAACTTAATGAGTACAGTACTGGATTAGTTATTTAAACAGAGAGAAAACAGTTACCTTAAAGCCTAAAATCTAATTTTTTTCAAGTGGTAACTTCAGCATAGTTTTGTTTATGTATCGCTTACCATATCTGCAACTGTATCCAAAATCAAAACTAGCCAAGTGGAAAATGAATGGAATCCTGCAACTCATAAAAGCAAGTGGTTGTCTTAATACAAATCTTTTCTCTTTGGAAACATAAAGAGATTTGGAACACAAAGTTTATCCCAGAGACCATTATTACCCGATCAAAGGTACGAGGAAAGAATATCCTAATTCTTCGCTTATAGGAAAGCAAGCTACTGAAGAGGTTCCCATACTTTTCCATCTGCAAATTCCATGGAAAAAAAATTGCAATCCTGTGAGGAACACCCCAAACAGCACTACAATAATATAATTCCTTCTGGCAAGCATTTAATGTGAACAGTTTGACTTCCAGATCATATGTAAGTGTAACAATCAATGAAATAAAAAAAAAAAAAAAAAATCTCCCCATACTGCAAATCTTATTATGCTCTCTAAACAAAAATAAAGAGATTTGCCAATGGTGAAGGAAAAACTTCTGTTTTCTGACGAGGAAAAATTTTCAAAGAATGGCAGAACCCTCGAAATTGGAAGGGACCCCTCCAGTTCCTCCAGACTGCTCAAACAGGGTCAGCTAGAGCAGGTCACTCAGCACTGTGCCTGTTCCAAGTTCTGAGTAGGTTCATACCATGGGAACACCATAACTTCTCTGAGCTACTTATACCAGTGTTTGACCACCTCCACTGTAAAAAAGTTCTCTTGTCTTTAGACGGAGCTTTGGGTGTTTTAATTTGCTACCTTTTGTCTTGTCACTGAGCACTACTGAGAAGATTCTGCCTCCATTCTCTCTGTTTCATCCTATCAGGCACCTATGCAGATTGATAAGATCCTCCCTGAGCCTTCTCTTGTCCAGGCTGAAGAGTCCCAGTTCTCCAAGCATCGCTTCATATGAAAGGTGCTCCAATACATGCACGTCTCTTTGGTACTAGGGAGACCCCAAACAGATGCAACTCCCTTTCCTCAATCCAAATTTTACATACATTATTACACCACTATTTTAGTACCCTGACATTTTAAATACTGTATAATGAAATGTTATAATACTATTTATTCTCCAGTAACAGCTTCTCAGTTTCAAGCTCAGGAGTGCATATGACGTATTTTATTTCTCTTCAGCTGCAGTCCTCCATGAGGAGAAAAATCTGTTACTGCTGCTTCTATTGATGCCACCATAGCAGTTGAAGACTAGATTACAATAGGTATGAGGCAGATGTTAGTGTAGCTGAAGGGGATTGTGCAGAAAGCAGCCCCAAACCCTCTTTGCTTATCTTAAGGAGTAGACAGTGACCTGGTGTAGGTTAGGGTGGCATTGTAGTGTTTGGAATCTCACCATCCAGATACCCAGGCACATCCAGAGACAGGAGCATGACTGCTCTGGGACCTTCTTCCTGGGTTGCTGCCTTCTCCTTCCTCGGTTCTATTTACCTATATTACCTCTATACTCAAAACTGGACTGAATAAGGGTCTTGAGTACTTCTCAGGTGACATACTTAATATGAAAAATCTGACTGTGCTCTCCTGAAATTATATATTTAGTGAGAATGAAGACCTTTATCTTCCAGGAGAAACCAGTCTCTGAAATAGTTCAATAGCAACCTTTGAATATCACATCAGATACTATTTTCAAGTATTGTGTTAGAAAGGAGAAAAAATATGATGTGCACTGAATCATATTTCTCTAGAAAGGTCATTTAGAACTCCAGGGTAGAAGACTGGAAGGGAAGATTTGATGTTGACTGGAATGAAACAGAACCATGGAATCAGGGAATCATGGAATCATGGAATAATAGAATAGTTTGCCTTGAAAGAGACCTTAAAGTTCATCTAACTCCAACCTCCCTGCCACGGGCAGGGACACCTCCCACTAGATCAGGCTGTCCAAGGCCTCATCCAACCTGGACATGAACACTTCCAGGGACTGGACATCCACAACTTCCCAGGGCAACCTGTTCGAGTGCCTCACCACTCTCATGGTGAAGAAATTCTTCCTTAGGCCTAGTTTAAATCTGCCCCTCTCAAGTTTACACCCATTCCCCCTTATCCTATCACCACAAGCCTTTATGAATAGTCCCTCTCCAGCTTTCTTGTAGGTCCCTTTAAGGTACTTGAAAGTTGCTTTAAGTTCTCCTGGGAGCCTTCTCCAGGCTGAACAAGCCCAACTCTCTCAGCCTGTCCTCATATGGGAGATGCTCCAGCTCTCTGATCATCTTTGCAGCCCTCCTCTGGACCCTGTCCAACAGCTCCATATCCTTCTTATGCTGAGGATTCCAGAACTGGACACAGTACTCCAGAGGAGATCTCCCAAGAGAGGAATAGAAGGGTAGAATCTCTTCCCTCGACCTGCTTGCCATGCTTTTTTTGATGCAGCCGAGGGTACGATTGGCCTTCTGAGCTGTGAATGCACATTGCTGGCTCATGTCAAGCTTCTCATTGACCAGCATGTTGTTCTCCACCAGGCAGCCCTTAGTCACATCATCCCTCATTGTATACTGAAATCGAGTATTTCCCCAACCCAAGTGTACAACCTCACACTTGGCCCTGTTGAACTTAATGAAGTTCTCACAGTCCCACTTCTCCAGCTTGTCCAGGTCCCTGTGGACAACATCCTGTCCCTCCAGTGTAGTTGACTATACCACTCGGATTTGTGTCATCTGCATACTTGCTAAGGGTTCACTGAATCTTGCTGTCAATATCATTGAAGAAGATATTAAACAGCACCTGTCCCAGTACGGACCCCTGAGGGACACCACTAGTCATGGATCTCCATCTGGACTTTGAGCCACTGACCACTACTCTTTGAGTACAACCATCCAACCAGTTTCTTATCCACCAAATAGTGCACCCGTAAAATCCATATTTCTCCAATTCAGAGAGAAGGATGTTGTAGCGGATCATTTCAAAGGCTTTACAGAGGTCTAGATAGATCATATTAATCAGTTTTCCCATGTCCACTGATGTTACCCCATCATAGGAAGCCATTAGGTTGGTTATATAAGACCTGCCCTTGGTGAAGCCGTGCTTGCTGTATTGAATCACCTACCCATCCTCCATGTGCTTTAGCATAGCTTCGAGGAGGATCTGTTCCATGATCTTCTGAGGCACAGAGGTGAGGCTGACAGGTCAGTAGTTCCCAGCATCATCTTTTCTGCCCTTTTAAAAAGTGGGCACAATGTTACCCTTCTTCCAGTTACCAGGGACTTCTGATTGCCATGACTTTTCAAATATCATGGAGAATGGCTTGGCAAACACATCTGCCAATTCCCTCAGGCCTCTGGGATGCATCTCATCAGGTCCCATAGACTTTTAAACTTTCAGTTTCCTCAGGTGGTCATGAACTTGATCCTCCTCTAGTGTGGGAGGGGGTTTACCTCCCTGGTCAGCATCTTGCTGTCCCATGACCCAGCAGGGGTGAGGAGAGCAGTTATTAGTAAAGACCGAGGCAAAAAAAAAAATTAAGTACCTCAGTCTTCTCCTCCTCTGTTGATAGGAGGTCACCATTCCCAGTCATCCGTGGGGGGGTACGTTCTCTTTGACCTTCCTTTTCTGATTGATGTACCTGTAGAAGCCCTTCTTGTTCGTCTTTACTTTCCTTGCCAAGTTTAGCTCCAGCTGTGCCTTGGCCTTCCTGACCTCATCCCTATGCAACTGGGCAGCATGCCTGTACATGTCCCATGTTAAATAAGGTAGGTTCAGATCATACACAATATATATCACTTTTTATATATGACTTTACAACTATGCTAAGAAATGTTAATCTAAACATCATGATACACTTCTTTTTTCCTATATTCTGGAAATGAGGAGAAGAGAATGCTGGCTATGAGTATTTGTGTATCAGACGCTGTGTACTCTCTACAGGTAGATTTAGGTAATATTATTTAGTTCAGTGCAGAAAGTTTCTTCACAACACATAGCATTAAGAATTCTGTACTTTTAATCCTGTATGACGATTTTTCATGTTCTGTGTATTAACATTTTCCAGAAAATGCAGTTCTCTGCTGTCTCTTTCAAATGAAATATCCTATTATTTTGTAGGGTTTTTTTCCACTGGCAAGATTTCACAACAATAACCTCTTATTTAGATCTGAATAATTGCATTACACTCAATATACAAACAAAAATGGCCACCTGAGGAACAAAAGTTAAGTGAATAATTGACAAATTAAACTCTTATTTTTCAGTGAACAAGCTCACAAACAAATGATAGGTGAAAAATATTGCTGTGAATAATTTTAGATTTGTTGGCTGAGCACCGTTTATTGGACAATTTTTTTTTTGTATAATATTCAGTTTTGCTAGGTCCCCCTGATAAGCTACATGAATGAAATGCAATGTTTTGTTGCACAGACATACTGGTATAATTCTATGATTATGTTTTCTGAAGCAGTCCTCACCTTTGTTAGATCAAACTCTGTTTTTCTTTGAGAATTTGTAGGATTTATTTAAAATGTGTTGCCCCTATGAACACTTTTATCAGTGTTTTTTTGTTGTTACAATATGCAGGAAAAATAAATATGAAAGAATTTTTTTCTGAATGGTGAATGACAATGCTGTTCTCCTAGGTATGCTTTCTGTGATGCTGAGGTGATTTGCAATTGACACTTAGTACCCTCTTGATTTTTATCTCAAGTGTTCTTTCCAAAGAAAAACTTGACATTTTTCTTGCTTTTCAAGTGGAAAGATTAATTATTAAAAGATTTGATAATAACCAGAATAACCAGTGTTTCATACAAGCCCATAGGGACTCATCTGGAAACAGCAGGTTTGTATTTTATTTTTCAATTTTAGATGCAGATATTCTCATAGCTTTACAGAAAGACAGTCTAAATTGTGTTTTGTGCCAAAGATACATTGAAGAGAAATCCAAGATGTAGATGATATCACCATCATAGTATGGAACTGTATCAAAAACTTCTAGTGACTTAGCCATCAAATTATGACAAGTAACAATTTTTTTCTCCTTTGTTCTAATTGTTTTTTGGTGGGAAAAGGGAGCAAGGGGTAGTGTGGCATACTTGAAGAACTGGTAGATAGTTTGAGGAAATAAAGTATTGGAGTTACTTTAAAATAATGGTGCTGAAGAGTGATGAGACTATTTAATACAAGTTATTAATACTTGGCTTACAAAAACCAGAATTTAATTGTTCTGGCTTCCCAAGTAGGAAGTTTATGTTATATGCTTTCTACTTTGTGCATCTTGTCATACCTTTGTTTGCTTCAGTAGGCAGATATTCTATGTACTGCTGTTCCCGAACCTCAGACATTTTTCTCATCAGGGGGTCTCTGCCAGTAAATGAAATTTTACTTCTAGTACATCATAGCTTCCTGTAATAATTGCTATGCAGTCTCTCATCAGCATTTCCTTGAGACATGGTTTACTAAACAGAACCCAAGACAGATTCCTCTCTTAATATCCCCTTCCCTGGAAGGACTGGCTAATTACATAATGTTACTTTTGGAAGTTATGTATAGTGATGACATGCAGTGAAAAGTATTTTTTTTCACAAAAAAAAAAAAAAGAAAGTGCACAAGTGCTGAAGGGAAAATACCATGTGTACATTTTCTTTCTTACTCTTGACATAACCCTCAGACCTGTCAGACCTGGTATAGATATTCATTAGTACCTCTTCTGTCAGAGAACCAGTTAGACCCTTCTAGATACAAAGTCCATCAGTCTCTGTTACGCATCTCTCTGTAGGGCTAACCTCTCTGTGACCCAATGTGGAGTACAGATTCTTGTTCAATGTTGATGTGGATGAGTCTCTGTGTCTTTTTTTAAACTGGTCCTGAATTTTACTATACCTGACAGATCTCTTTAATAATATAATTGACAACCTTAGTAAAAGGTCCACTACAAGAACACAGATTTCCAATGCCTGCAATATTCAGCTTCTATCCTAATTATGCATATTAAAACTACCTAATGACTCACAAAATTGCAGAGCTGGAAGAATTTGAACAACACCCAGAGGATACTAATGCTCTTCTGATGGGTGGCAGCATTTAATGAGCAGCCTCAGGAATACAAAAATGGTTGTGTCTTAACAGATACTGGACCTCACTGGGTGCCACAAAAGTGGATCAAGCCCTAGAAAGAATGGAAGACGACGGAGCAAGAGGACCTCCCTTCGGAAGAAGAACCTCGGGTGGTCTTTTGACAGAAAAGGGAAATTGGAATTATGGTTCTGAAAAGGCTCTCCCACCTGGATATTTTCTTATCTGTGGTGACAGAGCATGAGTTTGAATACCCAGCAAACCAGCTGGTGGACCTTGTTATTTGGGAAAGTTAATGTTGTTTACACCAAGTATTGTTTATCTTGATTACCACTATTGTAGTTTTAAGTGTTTTGATGCCTTTAGTGGTACTTGGGTCGCTCAAAAAGAAAATGGGGGAATTGATGGGTGGCAGCATTCAATGAGCAGCCCAAGCACCGTGGCTGAGTGGAGTTGGGAAAGCCTTAGTCGCTGTCCTCAGGAATACAAAAACATTATAATGACTGTGTTGTGTTATGCTAATGAGGAAGCTGGCTGTTGGAGGCAGGAAATGTACCCTGGCAACATGGTTGTGTGGTTGGGCTGTGACCAATGAATGCTTGTAACTGGGACAGAATCATCCAATCAATGTCTGGCGTGAGAATTAGCCTGGTCTATAAAGGCAGCCAGTTAACACAAAATAAACGGCTTCATTTGGATCATATTGATAGTTGTGTTGTCCCATTTCTTCCATCATCACACTCTTCTTCCTATCCCTTCTTTTTCTGCTGTACATTGCTTGTTTTCCTCTTTCCTGCCTAACAGCCATGATGAGGTTGAAAGTTTAGGGGTGAAAATCAGAGACCGAGGCAAAAAAGTAAACCTTGTGGTTTACTTTACTTGTGTCTACTACAGGCCACCCAGATAAGGGGAGCCTATTGATGAAGCCTTCTTACTTCAACTACAGGAGGCATTGCACTCTCACGCTGTCATGCTGCTGGGGGTCTTCAACTACCCCAACATTTGCTGGAAAAGTAGTATGGTGAGCTGTAGGCAATACAGGAGACACCTGAAGTGAATTGAGGATATCTCTTTAAGCCAGTCCTACCACCGTGGATATGATACTGGACCTGTTAGTCACCAACACAAGTGAACTGGTTGGTGTTAAGGTTGGAGGCAGCCAGGGCTGCAATGATAATGCGCTGATAGTTTGCAGTCCTGAGAGAAACAGGACAGGCAAGAAGTAAAGTCAGTACTCTAAATTGTCCAAAAGCAAAATTCCAGCTCTTCAAGGATCCCTACCCTCAGGGCCAATGGCTCAGAGTGGAGCTGGCAGGTCTTTAAGGATTCTTCTTGTAGAATATATGAACTCTTGATGCCCAGGTGCAAGAAATAAGGTAAGGAGGGAAAGAGATGGATTAATTGACACCTCCTGGTCAAAGTAAAGGGCGAGAAGAGAATGCACAGGCAGTGGAAGCAGGGACAGGCATCCTTGGAAGAGTATAGGTTGCTGCCTGGTTATGTAAGGATAAATGTTTTTGGCAAGGGACACAACGAGTAATAAAACCTTCTACAGGTATGCCAGCCAGAAAAGGAAGGTCAAAGAAAGAATATCCTCACTGATGAGTACAACTGGCAAAATGGTAACAATAGATGAGGAGAAGGTTGATATAACTTCACAAGTTTTTACTTCAGTTTTAACTGGTAACTTCTCTTCCTACATCTCTTGAGTGGATGGACAGCAAGATGGGGATTGGAGGAGGGAAGTCATTACCACTGTAAGAGAAGATCAGGTTTGTGAGCACCTGAGGAGCTCAAACATATTGAATTCTATGGGACCTAATGAGATGCATCGCAGAGTCCTGAGGTAATTGTCTGATGTAGTTGCCAAGACACTCTTCATGATATATGAAAAGGCACAGTAGTCAGATAGAGTCCTCAGTGACTGGAAAAAGGGAAACAATGCACCCATTTTTAAAAAGGGTAGAAAGAAAGACCCTGGAAAATACTGAGCTGTCAGCCTTACCTCTGAGCCTGGGAAAATCACGATCCTCATAGGTCTTCCTAGAAGATATGTTAAGGCACTTGAAGGACATGGAGGTGATTTGATAGAACTAGAATGGCTTCTGCAAGTGCAAGTCCTGCCTGACCAACCTAGTGGCCTTCTGTAATGAAATAACTACGTCAGAGGATAAGGGAAGTGCTATGGATGTAATCTATTCGGACTTCTGCAAGGCCTTTGACACAGGGCCCCACAAAATCCTCCTCTCTAAAATGGAGAGATATGGATGTGGTGGGTGGACTCTTCAGTGGATAAGGAATTGCTTGGATGATTGCATGGTAGTGGTCAATGGTCCAGATGGAGATCAGTGGCAAGTGTTATCCCCCAGGGGTCCATATTGGGAAGTTTCATACATGCATTAGTGACATAGATAGCAGGATTGAGTGCATCCCCAACAAATTTGCAGATGACGCCAGAGTGGTGTGATGGACACACCTGATGGGTGGGATGCCATCCAGAGGGGCCTAGACAAGCATGAGAAGTGGGCCTGTGTAAACCTCATGACATTAAACAAGGCTAAGTGCACCTGGGTTGAAGCAGTACCCAGTACCAATATAGTCTGGGAAATGAAAGGATGAAGAGCAGCCATCTGAAGAAGGACTTGAGGGTGCTGATGGATGAAAAACTGGACATGAGCTGGAAATGTACACTCGTAGCCCAGAAAACCAACTGTATCCTGAACGACAGCAAATGAAATGTGGCTAGCAGGACATGTGAGGTGATTCAGCCTCTCTCATGCACCCCCACTTGTAGTAATGCATCCATCTCTGGAGTCCTCAGCAAAGGAAAGACATGAACTTCTTGGAGTGTGTCCAGAGGAGGGCCACAAAAATAATCAGAGAGAGATAGCACACCTTTCCTATGAAGAAATGTGGAGGCAGTTGGGGTGGTTCAGCCTAGAGAAAAGAAGGCTTTTGGGAGACCTTATTGTGGCTTTTAAATACTTAGAGGGGTCATATAAGAAAGATTAGGACATTTGTTAATGGTTTTAAATTAAAATAGGGTAGATTTAGACTAAAAATAAGGAAGGCATTTTTTACAATGAGAATGTTGAAATACTGGAACAGGTGCCCCAGAGAGGTGGTAGATGTCCCACACCTGAAAACATTCAAGGTCAGATTAGATGGGCCTCTAAGACACCTGGTACAGTTGAAGATGTCCCTGCTCATTGCAGGGGAGGTGAACTAGATGATCAACCTAAGTGGCTGGTACAAAGAAGTTCCCAAGGGCTAGTCATGGACTTAATTTCTTACAGAAAACTTAATGTGGATTTATTATTTTTCAGTCCTTCAAACCATGTCATATTTTGGCAGAGTCAGTACTAAGAAGTGGGATGTGATAGCACTTAGGAGAATAGTCGTATTTGTGTTGTTCACACCATTTCTGATTAAAATAGCTTCTCTTAGTGATTTGTAAAATCAACCTGTTTCCTGTGAGAATTTGCACTTTTATAAGTTTTGAACCTGAAGCTATTTGCCAATACTTAATTATTATTTGACAGACAAGAAAACTTTCAAAAGTCTGTGACATTTTAATCAGTATGAATTTCCTGGCTGCCCTTCTAGAGCCAACACATTTTCCTCAGTCTCAGCTGCATCCCTCTGTCCCTGCCTACTCTATGGTCTAAGTGTGGTCACCACTGCTGCAATATCCACAAACTGTCACAGAGGTAAACATTTGCAAGAAGGAAACAGTTACTCGTTCTTCTTTTAGAAGACATCTCTCCCACACTTTGACCAATTGTTAAGTAGATAGGTTTGGTTTTTTATAAAATCCTTGCTGATCTATACAGTGATAAGATCCTGTCATCCTCAAGGTGGAGCTGATCTTCCTTCCTTTCCCTCCTTCTTTTTGAAGTGAATACATCACAGAAAAGGCTCCTGTTTCTAAATTTCTGCTTTATTTGAACTATCTGATGCTAAGTCAAAATAGGATAATTCTAAAAGAGAGCAAGCTCTCAAGTGCTGCCTTAACACATCCTGAACAGGAAACTTGAAAAGAAATCCTTGTCTGCCCTGTCCTGAAGGGCTTGTCATTCCCCCTGGTTCTGTTATACAGTTTGGCTTCTTTTGGTGGTTTGCTGGTTGACATACCCTTTGGGTTCCCTTTGGGTCCCTAGGAAACTATTTTTTTTAGGCTTGACAAGTAGCTTACATTCCTGCTGCAAGAATACCATACACTTCAATAACACATGCTAGTGCTGCCTTTCTCCAGAGCTGTTCTGCCTGATCATGTTCAGTTTGTGAGAGGGAAGGGAATTCTCTCTACCCTACAATACCAGATGTTTCTGTGTGTTCATCTAGGGCAAGGCAAAAAGACTTATTATGGTTCCTGGACATCCTCTTTTTAATAGATGTGTCACAGTAACCACACAGTGAACCCTGAGCAAACAAATAATGCAACTCAATAATTTTTTTATATGCCGAGAGATACGCAATCCTGAGTGTTAATGCTTTGCTATTAAACCTAGATCAAGCATAAAAATTGAATTGGAACCTTTTTCCTTAATGACATTATGTCTTATGCTTGTCTATAACATGACAAAATCCTTCATATGCTACTGTTGTTTAGGATAGCAGACTCCTGATAGGTATTTGTTTTAATCAGTAATGCTAAGAAAATTAATCAAATCCTGTTGCTACAAGGCAAGGCATCTGATGCACTGCTTTTTAAACTCTTTTCTTCCCTGATCCAACCTGCAAAATAACATTGATATAAACAGTTTCTTAGTTAAAACATGGAAATGTTCCAATTGCTTAATGTCTTCTAATGGAACTGTGAAAACACCTACAAAATTAGCTGCAGTTAATTTTGTTCACTGAAATAAGGTCCACAAAAATAATAGTTTGATTTTTGGTAAAGTTTTCAAAGCATTTCTGACTATTTGAAAACTTTTCCAGGTGCCTATTGACAAGATGTTTTGAGACTTCTGTAATGGCAAAGCTCTCCTGAAAGGCTGTAAAGTATTTTCTCTTCTATTCTTGATAGATTAGGTTGAGCCTATTGTTGGCAAGCCTATTAATGTATTATTGCAGAGAACACAGCTCTGTCATACCAAGTACTGTGTAAACACAGAATTACTAGGGTGTAGTTTTTGTCTTGAACAGATATATGAAGGACATTCCTTTGAAAAGAAAAGTCACGGCACTGAAAATGTAGAAGAGCTCTACTTCTGTGTGTAAAATGAAAATGATGGTCTTAGATTAATGTCAGACTAATTCTACTCTGTTAGGCTGTTTCTTTTTATAAAAATGTAATTTCACTGATTTCAGCAAATATATTCCTTTTTTGCATCATGTTAAAAAAAGAAGGAAGCATGACTTCTGGTATATTTCACCTACTTTCTGGTTGAGAACAAAATGTTTTTGGTGACAGGCACCAAAATGATTACTAGAGGAGCATATGAGTGAATCATATAATTGCTTCCCTTAATGTAAGCCAAATATCTCTGTGGATAGAAGAAGCAAGTCATTAACAAACATAAAAGCTCTTCTGGACTGAAGACAAAGAATTTAATTTGATGTAGCAAATTAAAGTGTAACAATGAATGTTGTCTGTGCCAAGAGGCAAGAAAGAATTGCAATTAAGAATTCAACCTATTATTAACCTCTAGTTATTTTTGGCATAATTTAAACAAATGACTAGGATTTTTAATTGGGAAGTAGAGAGCTTATGCAACTTTCCTCATTTTCTTGTTACCCTATGTGTCAGTAAAGGAATCAACAATTATATCAGTGAATAAAACAGCATTGTTACTGACAGAATCTAAAAACTTAGAACTAAAAATTTAGAATCCATTGCACACATTGATGAACTTATTTTTATTTCTACTATTATAAATATTTTGCATATGAAGAACTATGACAAGACATCTGATAAATCTTTCTCTAAGGAAGAACAAGTGGACTAAATTGTAATTTAGCTATGAGTTAGGACTGTAATTAAATTGAAAATCAGGTTTGGGCTACCTTTTAGAAAAATATTGAACATTATTTTTTACAAAAAATAAACTTTTGTGAATGTGTTTATTCTTGGGGAAAAAAAGCCCACAAATACAGACTATTTTAATTAAGCTGAATTTTGAAAAATAAAAGAAGAATTAATCTGTTTCTATAGTACATGAAGGTGATATCTGAAGAGACTGCTATCTCACTGCAAGATTTTATGCCATGATACTACGTCTATGACTTCAATCTTGCTTTCTGATACCAACTCAGATGATGACATAATATAATGTGAGGTATATTTTATGCGCTTACAGTGTAAATTCTTTAGTTCATATGTTAGGAGTTTTGCTGTTTATTAGTTCTCCATAGAATGTTAATGATTGAAACTCAATTTCTTTTTTAGATCTGACTGATAAAAGTGGAGTAAGCATTCAATGGATCTCTGATATTCATGAAAATAAAATCTTCAATTTGCCTGAATATTTATCCATAAAATTTGTCTATACGATAGCTCTGTAACCTGCTTGAGCAACTAATAATGATATCTTTTCTGGGGAAAGCATCACAAGTTTAGCACAGTAGAAAGCCCCCTGACCCCTTCCCTATTCCTCCCTTTGACTTGCAGAATAACAGTGGGATTTTTAAAGAAAAAAGTTGATAGCTATGAAGTTTTGACAGATTTTCCAGCAGTGGTTGGAATCAACCTTTTTATCCCTCATATTCTGTGCTTTATTATTAACAGTAGCTTTATTATTAGTAGTGTAGTAGAGTAGTAGAGTAGTGTCCTATTCCCTTGAGTCAGGTGTGGCATTCAGAATGTAGTGAAAACTGCCCTTTCACTCCTGTATAGAGTAGACATTGGGCAAAGTTGTTAACGAGTTTAAAATTTTATTTTTAAAGTACCATTAAATACTTCAGTTATGCTTTATGCACATAATTTAAGGTCCAGTAACAATCTTCTAAAAGAGATTTTTATAACTGGATACCCTGTTGTCCTCTTAAGCATTCTTGAAAGAAAATTTTTGACAGTTCTGCGTCAGGGACTTATAACTAAAACAATTTTTTTTTTTTTGTAGTGCTGATAAGCTGCAAAAGAAACAATAGAGAAGTACTATGCTAGATCCAGATGCTGGAGGACCAAAGTTCTGGGACATAGCAAAAAAATGAATGATTAGTATTGTCTAATTTTTTCATCACCATGATACAGTTTAATCTTCTATTTAATTAGCAGTAGCTACCAGGAGATGCTCAGATATTGTCTAGTGAAGGTGCTATGGCTCTGTAAGTAAAGTGTATTGTTTGGGCTGATTTTCTTTGGGCATTTAGTTAAAAGAGATAATTGAAGAAGAACAGAAGAATATTTATGAAGTATAATATAGATGGAGCAAGTGAAGTGTCTTACAGCATCAAGGAAGACTTCCACTGTGAGGAAGTAATTTTAAAAGAAGTACTGAGATGGGAGTGGGAGAAATATTTGAAGGTTTTATAAAAAATAACATTTTTGCCCCAATATGAAAAGTTCAGTTTGAAGTGCAGAACAAGAAGCAACAGGAGGGATGAAGCAAGATAATGTGGTTGAATGTGTCATGAATGCAGAGCACCTGGTAAAAGAATTTCAGGAAAATATCAGAGATAAAGGAGAAAACTTAAATATCTCTGTTTGGGTGATGCAACTTGTGTAACACATCGGAAGTCCAAATATGCTCTGAAGTATGCAATGTAAAGAGAAAAGTTTTATTGGCAGTTGTGACACAGTGTCAGAAAGAGAGATCTGAGAAAGTTGTAATTGAGTAATCTACCATTAATTCTTGGCAGAAATGTCTGTTTTTAATTAGAAGTGTATGGAATGGAGAAGAATTTGAGAAGACAGGAGCAGCCCTCATGCAACTCTGTCCAGTTACAGTTGCATGTCAGAAAATCAGAAGAGATTTTGAAGAGTTAATCAGAAATTGAGTGATATTTGAAAGCTGTCTAAAGTAGTAATGATGCTTCCCTGGTTTCAAAGCAGTCATCTTCTAGAAAAAGAAAACCAGCATCTACCAACTGCATATTTTTTTTAGCTTTAATCAGTGACATTTTTTTTTTCTTTCTGTATTGATCATCCTTTCAGGCTATACCATTATGCAGCAGATAGTCATGAGGTTCAAGATTGAACACCTATACTGTCCCTTTAATGTTTTCTCTCTTCTATTTGGTCACGGGTATGAAGGGGACAAACTTTTCAGATAAACTTTAAAAATCTCTCTCTAGCTTCCCTCTTCAGTTTATAATATTAGATTTAATAGATCATGGGTAATTTACAGCTTTTGGTCTGTAATTTAGTACATCGTGTTTTACATGGTGTTGAACAATAAAATAAGGTTTTTTTCAACAGTGTGTAATAAACAGAGGTTTGTAATATTCATATTGTAGTTAAGGACAGAAGAACTGCCTCATTAAAATCTTTTTTTTTCATACTGCTGTGTCTCTTCTTGTCATATTAATAAAAAGGGAAGACAAGATTAACCTTTCACAGAACACTCCTTCAACACTTGCATATAGAATTATCATGTTTATGCAATCATATACTCTTTCAGCAGGGCAGTAAAGAATATTTGCTGGCCTCAGTAAGTCTTGTACTGGGAACTGGATCTTTCACACCAGGTTGTTAGGAGATAACAAAAAAACAACGGGAAAATGCTGCACAGCTTAAGTGCTGCAAATACTATGCAGTCCAAGGTGTCTGCCATTGCCTGCTATGGACATTGAGGTTTAGATTTTGCTTAACTTCTGTTTGTTCATGGGTAAGGATATAGGTAAAACATTTCAGATGCTTATAGAGAAACAGGAAAGATGTTTTAATTTCTGAATGAAGTGACCTGTGTTTAAAGTATTTAGACAAGAAGTGGAAGCTTATCAGCTAGTGAGTATTCTTGTGGCCATTAACATCCTGAAAGAAAGATTCTATGGGATGGTGTTTGTGAGGAGAAAGTGATACGTAAGAAAATAACAGAGTATTTGGGTGTCTCACATATTTTCAACCAGTACAGAAAAGAAAAGGAATATCTTTGTTTTCAAATTCTGTCTCTGCTCCTATTCCACTACACTGATACTTTGTACCATGTTTCCAAAAGAGAAATGACTCTGTTGTGTTATGCTAATGAGGAAGCTGGCGGTTGAAGGGGGATTCATTTGGATCATATTGATCGTTGTGTCATCGCATTTCTTCCGTGGTCACATCTGGTGCCTGAACAGGGACCCTCAGATTCGACTTGAAGACTGCCGGAGATAAGATTGAGGGAATGCAAAAGCCGACCGAAGGTGGGTACTGCCCCGGCACTTGTGAAAAAGTTTTTCATATAGCTGCAGCTTGAAGACTTTGATGGGAAACTCGCTCTTGGCCAGGTGAGCAGTCAGGGAGGAGATGGGGTCTACACATTTGTCTGAAGATAAGACTTGAATTGAAGCTGCGGTGAAGCTCTTCCAAAATATTCTCTTAGAGAGAGGAATTGTTTATGAAAAAACTGCATTGCAGTCTATGATAAAATGGGCTAATCAAAGTGGCATTATTCCAACTACTGCTGCCCTATTTGAAAGAGAGACTTGGGAGAAAATGGGACAAAGGTTGTTTGATGAATGTACCTTCAGAAATAAGAGCCTTTGGCAATATCTCACCCTTTGGCGATTAGTTAAAGAAACTTTATGTGAAGTGAAAGCGGAGAGAGAGGCTTACGCTGCTATGAGCAAGAATCAGGATAATACTGGCAGTCTCTCTGCATCTGCATTATCATTTCATATGTCTAATATGCCTACATGGGGACCGCTTCCCAGAGACTGGCCTTCCCCACCATTTCCCCCACTTGAGGAGCATGAAGAGGCTCTAGATAGAGAAGACGAGAGGGAATATCCCCCTCTCCAAAGGAGCCCCTCGGCTGTATCGCTGGATGATTCATTCAGTGAAAATTCCAAGCACTCAACACTGCCTGAGCATTCCACGTTTAGACAAGATTTTGAAAAGATGATAGAAAAATTGGAAGAAATTTGTATTCGTCAGGAGAAGGGAAGTTGCCCACCAGAACCACCTCCACCAGACTATCCTGGCAAATATTCACACCCCGAACGGATTGCTCTTCTCCAAGAACAGTCAGGGGTTGATACTGTGGGAACTGTCTGGGGGGCAAAGTGTCAGGGGTCGAGAATGTGTCAACAAGGGGATCCGCTTTATGGAGTACAGTCCCAAATGTTAATGGGTGTAGGACCATACAGTAAAGAGGATTGGCAGGCTAATTTTAGTAGGGAGATTTTGCAAGGTACTATAGAGGATGCTTTTGCATGAGAAAAGATGCTGAAATTGCTGTTGCTGGAGCTTAATGGGGTAGGTGGTGGGGCCAGTACTGGAACCTGTTATTCAAGTTTTACCCGAGGAGAATGCTGATCAGGCAAAGGAAGTGGCCGCCTATTGTTGGGATGAGAGGGTGCTGCCTCATCGTGCCCCTGAGCTCCAACTCCTGTTTGAAACAGAGGTTGCTTATGAGGGAGAGGATAAGATTAGAGTTTCTCAGCAAGAACTTGAGGGACCTCGAATACTGTGTTCAGTTCGGGGCCCCTAACCACAAGAAGGATGTTGAGGTTCTGGAGTGAGTCCAGAGAAGAGCGACAAAGCTGGTGAAAAGGCTGGAGAACAAGTCTTATGAGGAGCAACTGGGAGAGCTAGGGTTGTTTAGCCTGGAGAAGAGGAGGCTGAGGGGAGACCTTATTACTCTCTACAACTACCTGAAGGGAGGTTGTGGAGAGGAGGGTGCTGGCCTCTTCTCCCAAGTGTCAGGGGACAGGACGAGAGGGAATGTCCTCAAGCTCCACCAGGGGAGATTCAGGCTTGAGATAAGGAAAAAAATTCTTCATGGAGAGGGTTGTTAGGCATTGGAACAGTCTGCCCAGGGAGGTGGTTGACTCGCCTTCCCTGGAGGTGTTTAAGGTGAGGGTGGATGAGGTGCTCAGGGGCATGGTTTCGGGATTGGTGGGAATGGTTGGACTCAATGATCTGGTGGGTGTCTTCCAACCTAGTGATTCTGTGATTCTATGACCTTACAGTCCAAGAACTCTTTTGCCATTGAATGCAGCCCCAGAGTCTGAATAGGTGGCCCGGCAGCAGGTTCCTGTTGGTGAAACAGAAGGCATCACATTGCTGCTTTTAAACAGCAGTGGGGGGTGTTGTGAGACTTTTTTCTAGTTCAGAGCATGAGGCTCATTGTTTTTGGAAGGAGAGAGTGGTGAAATCAGATCCTATTCCTGATTCTGAACTCCAACCCCTAATTATTATTAATGGCGGGATGGCAGAACCTGATCTTGCTCTTGATGCAGAATCTGATTTCAAACTCCAACCCCCAACTCTTATTGATAAGGGGGAGAAGTCTGAAACCTCTACTGTGGGGAAAGCAAATGCATGTGCCCTAAGAGAGCTGGCTGGATTGCAGGAGCTTGAGGGAGCATTATGCTTTGTGATTCAAGCAGGATTCTGCTGGGTGGATGAAATAGATTTTGGAAGCAGAATGATGCGATTGAAATCCCTATTCCTGGAATAGGAGAGGGGTTTCCCTGACAGTTAATGCCTGGCCTGCCCCGTTTGACCTACCTTGGTCGCCAAAAAAGTGGCAGCCCCCAGACAAAAGCTGCCTCTCCACTTGATAAAAGAAAATGCCTGCAGCCACTTTAACAAAGGGACTAATAGTTGCTACTACAGCTCCTCTGGGAAGAGGACCAGACCCCCACCCAGGCTGAGAAAACTAGTGGAGCTATCATTAGCCAAGCCAAAAAGCAACCAGTGGGTTTATTTTGCACTGCTCATGAAAACCAAACAAGGGGATTTATTGGCTACTTTCTCCCTCAGCAAATCAAGATACTATCCAGGACAGCCTATCCAGGGGAGCCTTCGAAATTTAGAGAGGCACCCTTTATTTTAAAAACCCCACTTAATCTATGTGCATGAGTAGCCACCGATGCCCATGAAAAGGACGACAAAATAAATACACAGTGGATTGTGCCCTCTTTTTGAAATCGGTCCTGTCTTGGATCAAGTTTTCTTTTCCTTTGTTTTTGAGAGCATTTGGAAGCTAATTGGGTATTAACAGACTTAAAATGTATGCTAGAACAAAAGGTTTTGAAAATACTTCCAGAAAAAATACAAAGATCATCTCCATGGAATTATGTGGGGTGGCAAATAACCAATAGTATAGTGAAGCCCCAGAAGGTGACTATACACACTAACATAAAAATGTTGACTGATGTCCAAAAATTACTGGCAGATATATAGTGGGTTCGACCACTGACAGGAATTACAAATGATGTTATTTAGCCATTAATGGAGTTGTTAGGAATCACTTGTTCAGCAGATGACAAATGACAATTAACTGATAACCAGAAGGAAGCCTTAGACAAAATCATAGAAAAAAGTTTAAAACTGATGTGACTCAGTATATAGCAGACAAGCCATTGGAATTAGTGTTAGTTAACTTGGGTCAAAATCAAAAACATCCTTTGGGTCTTTTGGGACAGAGTGGAAGTTAACTGATATTTTTACCATATCAGCCAAAAAATACTGTGGACACTAGACTGGAACTTTTTGGTCAATTGAAAATGAAAGGTAGAAAGAGGTGTTTAGAATTATCTGGAACTGAGCCTTTTTGCATTTATTTACCAATTAACAAAGGATATTTAGCGTAGCTTATGGAACACTTGTATGACATAGCAATTGCATTAGCAGACCTTACAGGAGATATTACTAACACGTTTCCATCTAGTAAAATTTTACCTTTAATACAGAACCAAACCTTTGAACAGATACCAATGCACTCTGAAACATCAGTGGGAGGTGTAACATTTTTCACAGATGCTGGCAAAAAGTCCGGTAGGGCCGCCATCACGTGGCAAACACAAGAAAACTGGAATCATAAGTTACTGTTCAAACAACCAGGTGACTCGTTGCAGACAATGGAATTAAGAGCAGTGGTATGGGTATTTCAAAAATACACTTCACAGCCTCTCAATATAGTTTCTGACTCACTATATGTTGTGGGCACAGTTTGTAGAATAGAACGAGCTATGATAAGAGAAGTTAAAAATATGTTGTTAAAAGAGAAGTTAAAAACATGCTTCACTGTTGCAATTGCTGTACCTGTTGGAACATTGAGAGCATAAGTATTTTATTACTCATATATGTAGCCATCAGCCTAATTTTGGCCTGGCAATTGGGAAAAATCGTGCCAATCATGATCCTCGAACAAATCTCTTTTTGCAAGACAAAGCCTCGCACAATTTTTTTCACCAAAGTGCTAAGGTACTTAAACATCAATTTAATATTCCTCTGTCTGATGCACAAGGTATAATTAAGGCTTGACCAGACTGCCAAAAACAGGGTATGGACTTAGGGTTTGGAGTAAACCCTAGGGGACTTCAAGCCTTACAATTATGGCAAATGGACATGACCCATATTCCAGAGTTTGGGCAATTGAAGTATGTACCTGTTTCTGTGGATACATTTTCTATGGCTTTATGGGCCACAGCAGAGACTGGGGAATCTGTGAAACACATGATTAAACACATGTATGTGGGTATAATGGCATTAGGAATACCTCAAACAATCAAAACAGATAATGGGACAGCTTATGTTTCTCAAAAATTTGAACATTTTTGTGTTCAATGGGGAATCCATCATTATACAGGCATTCCACATTCCCCAACAGGTCAAGCAATCATTGAATGCTCTCATACAACCCTGAAGTCACTTTTGTAAAAACAAAAAGGGGGAGATGTATTGCCCCCTAGTGAACGACTTGCAAAAGCAACTTATGAATTGATTTTTTTGCATTTAACCAGGACTAGGATAGTCCTCCTATTGTAATCCATCATCGTTCGCTGGAGTCAGGGTTGAATAGCCAGGACCAGAAAGTTATCAATGTACAATACAAAGACTGGGACTCAGTGGAATGGAAAGGACCTGTTGAACTAAAAATGACAGGAAGAGGTTATGGTTGTGTCTTAACAGATACTGGACCTTGCTGGGTGCCACAAAAGTTGATCAAGCCCTGGAAAGAATGAAAGACAACGGAGCAAGAGGACCTTGTTATTTGGGAAAGTTAACATTGTTTACATACAGTACGTTTTGGAAGTGTTGAGGAAAAATTTTTTGCCAGTATATTAGCCCCAGGAGTTGCGGCTCTTGAAGCTGTGTCACAAGTCAAGAAAATGGCTTGTTGGAGTATTAAAGCAAGGATTGTTTATCTTGATTGCCATTATTGTAGTTGTAAGTAAGTGTTTTGATGCCTTTAATGGTGCTTGGGTTGCTCAAAAAAAAAAACAAAAAACGAGGGAATTGGTGGGTGGTTACAGCACTTGATGAGCAGCCCAAGCACTGAGGCTGGGTGGAGTTGGGAAAGCCTTAGCCACGGTCTTCAAGGATATAAAAGCATTTTAAAGACTTTGCTGTGTTATGCTAATGAGGAAGCTGGCTGTTGAAGGCAGCTTCATTTGGATCATATTGATCGTTTTGTCGTCCCATTTCTTCCGTCATCACAATAGTCTTTCACGATCTTCTCAAACATGGATCTTTCACACGGACTGCAGTTCTATAAGAACTGTTCCATACTCCTTCAGATATGGAATGCTTCAGCACGGGTCCTTTGTGGGGTCACAGGCCTTGCCACAAGATATGTCTCTGCATGGAGTCCTCTCCACAGGCTGCACTTCCTGCCAAGAGCCTACTCCAACCTGGGCCCCCTATGGGCTGCAGTTTCCTTCAGGTTCTACCCTCTTACTGTCTTGTGGGGTTCTCCATGGGCTGCAGATGGATATCTGCTCCACCATAGACCTCCATGGGCTTTAGAAGAACAACCTGCCTTACCATAATCTTCACTGCAGGCTGCAGGGGCATGTGGTGACTGAAGAACCTTCTCTTCTTTCATCAAAGATCTTGGTGTCTGCAGAGCATCTGTGATGAATGCATTGTGCATATCTTGGAAGATATTACAAAATAGTTACTTGTAGTGTTCTATAATTTAAAAGCTATTATATTTTTTTCAAGGAGTAGGGAACAAGATGCTAAATATCTGAATTATTTAACAGCAAATGTACTTCAAATACTAGTTTCAGACACCTAACCTACATGCACATTTGCATCAACCTCTGGAATAACCTTTTTCTGAAAGGAGTAATTTTGAGACCTGCCTCTAATATTTAGTTCTTAGACCTCAGTGGCAGGACTCCCTTTGACTTATATTGTGCAAGATGGGGCTCTGACACTTTAAACAAAGTCTTAAAGAATATTTTTCAAAAAATAATACATCTAGGAGGAAAAAGAGATGCAGTACTATTAGCAAGTATAGATTAAATGAGAAGATGATTGAAGACATTGGATCATGATCAATGGATAGCAATAACAGCACAAGAAGTACAAACTCAGGGGAATAAGCATTAGCAGCAAGATTTTTGAGGAAGATGCTGTCACCCATTTCTGTTGTTGCTCACTAGTATCTAATTGTTTCAGTAAGTTTTCTGAACTTGGAGTTACTTTCAAGTTTTCCTCTCTGCTTATTGTTTTCTGCTCCAGTAAATGCTGACTGTTTTGAGGCAGACAGCTTTAGACTGCTTTTCCTACTTTTATATATATATCTTATACTTTCTTTCAGTCCATGAATAGCAGGAGGAGTTTCTACTCAGAAGAAGTAGCTTAGAACCAGTTATCTTACCTAGTTATTATTTAGTATTTGCGAAGGTTTATGGAATTTTGGGTCTGCTATTTCTGCTGCAAAGTGAGAAGATAAGTAAAAGGGTCTGGATAAAAGCAGAATATAATTTCAGTCAGCAAACACTTTTCCCTTGACACAAAAGGTATTCTCAGGAGTTGAACACCCCTTCCACAAGATTGTAAGTCAAAACTTCATTATATGTTTTGGTGTGTCAGAAACCCCCTGAGGTATGTGTAACAAAATGTATATTATTGACAGATCTAAGCTGGCTAATACTGCTTTAGAAAGAGATCCTAAAATTAAATGTTCTCTAAAAATGTCACCTTAAGCATGTAGGATGTTACTCGTGTAAGATTTGAGAACAAATTTCTGCCTTTATATAAAACCATTATGTGCATTCATTTTCAGAAATACAAGTATTTCTGGTCACCAGCTTCACTGAGACAAGGCAATAAAAAGAGAAGAAGAGCAGAAAAGGGTAACAGGAATAGCTGAAGGAATCCATTGTCTAAAAACTTTTAAACTGTGGGTGAAAAATCGTGAGAAATGCGTCAATTCATGAATAGCATGGAAAAGATATTTAAAGAATAATAATTAGATTGTAGAAACTAAAAGTTTTTTTTAGAAAGGCCTGTACTGCTAGGAATAGGGGGAATGACTAGAAATTGGAGAGGGGCAGATCTAGACTAGTCATAAGGAGGAATTTCTTCACAATGAGAGTGATGGGGCACTGGAACAGCTTGCCCAGGAAAGTTGTGGATACCCCATCTCTGGAAGACTTCAAGGCCATGATCTTTAAGGTCCCTTCTAACTCCAAATTTTCTATGATTCTATGAAGATCTAAGAAGATACGGCAGACTCTACTGATCAGGCCTAGGGCTCAGTAAGAACAAAGTACAGACTGGCCCTCCTTTAAATTGAACCATACCCTCTTGGACTTCTTTCTGGCTACTGCCACCTTGTTCCTACCTGCCTGAGCTCCCCTTCATCCATTTGCATTGTTCCACTAAGCTCCCTCCAACATACTGGACCTCAGGGTTACATCTTTCTCAGTAACAAACTCCCAGTTTGCCTGCAGTTTCTTGACTGCCCATCAAATAGTGTAACTGACCAGGTATATTTCTGATTATTATCTTTGTTAATGCTAATTGGCCAGGTCTTAAGTCTGTAATTTCTCTCCTTTTTATTATGATCCCAATGTGACAAGGTGCTTAGTCAGATGATCACACTGAAAAATGAAAATTCTCACACTTCACATATCCTTACCAATTAGTAAAGCTGGCTGGATTTGTTCTTATCACTACCTCCCTTATAATTTATTTGTCAGGTTTGTACCTGTATGTTCTAGTTTATGGTCTCATTCTTTTCTAATTATCCCTCTTTGCATTGAAAAATTTACCAGATATGCATTAAGGATCAGACAATCTCTTCCCATATGCCCTAGCATTATCCATTTCCTTCCTTTGAGAAGTCAACTTCAAGCTTTAAGAAAATGGAACACCTTGGAGATCAAGTCCTTCGTAAAACTGGTTCCTGGTTCATAATTTCATGTCAAGCCATTTAGGGCGAGCAGATTCAAGCATCAGGAAAAACAGTCACTGTGAAAAACTCCTGAATCTATTGAAAATGTGGATATTGGACAATACAGCAAATACAAGTGTGTGTACAGTGATTTGCTGACAGCAATACTACAGGCTTTTGAGAACTGCAACCTATATATTCACAGTGCTTCATAAGACAACTTCTAATCAGCAGCGTAGTGTCTTCTCTATGTTCTTATGTGTACCTGTAATTAGGTAGTCCTGAAAGGCAGACTTTTCTGTCAGAATCTGGCAAGCCACAGATGTGTTTAGGAGGTGTGCTGAGCTGAAGGAATTTTAATTGAATTCTTATCCATTGCAGGTAGTGAAATGATGACTTGTTCTGTACGCAGGATCATTTTCTTCACTTTTAGTCACCTCTCCTGAGCAGCAGGTATCTTGACAGATCATCAAGGTAGATGGAAAATTTTAAGATTATCTTGTAATACAAATCATTATACTAGTACAATGAAAGAAGAGAGATACTTTGACAAGAAGATCTGTGAAACAGTCTCTGACTGTTAATGAAATTGAGAGAATTTTGACACATGTAAGTATCCTTTTTCTACATTAATATACTTTTTCCCTCCCTTGTACTTAGGCAGTGGATTATTTGAATAATCAGGACAGATCCCACACTGTATAATGACATACTGCCTAAGACAATTGTTGGTCTCATTAGAGTGAAAATGGCTGAACTGGAAGTGAAGAAAAGAGTACCCTTAAGTCTCAGAATGCTTGCTTTTGCGTTAGTTGCCACGGCATACTGTACTGTTGTGTCAACACATATGCAAAAGTACTGAGCCACATGGGATACAAACAGGCCTAAACCTGTTGTCACACTAGATGACACTTCAGTACTAGGATGTTAGTAGGTCTGTGAAATCTTCAGATGGTGCCACCTATAATTTTGCCAGAGTGAATACCACCATAAATGATATAGCACTTGGAGTAAATACCTGTCTTCACAGACTCACACGTTTCTCCATTCTAGGTAAATCAGCCTTCTTAAGCACTCCCCAATTCCGTGCAAAAATCATAGTGGAACCCAATGAAAGGGAAATGGACAGAAGAATGTCTTCAGGATTTCCTGAATTACACTTAACTTTAGACTTAGTTTCAGCTACTTGGGATTTGACCACACTGAATTTCTAGTCCTTTTCTTTGTTTTTGGCTCAATACAGACTGAGAAGACCATTGATTTTGTAAAATCTTCTTGTACAGACATCTTCATAGTGTTCATGGAACTCTGCTCTAATCTGAGTGGATTTTTTACCAACTGTTTGCATTTAAGACAAACCAATCATGCCTGGAAACTTCTCTGGGCTGTTTGTGACAACAGTTTCAGTGTCAGTCTTGAAATGGATTGATTATAATCACTGAAGTGTTGCAATGGAGGGATAGAGCCTTTCTAGGAAGGATGGGATAAGAAGAAGGAGGAGGCAAGTTGCACTTTATCTGAGAAAGCAGATGGAGTGCTTCGATCTCTACCTGGTGATGGATGAGGAGGCAACTGAAAGTTATGGGTTATCATTAAAGAGATGGGTAGAGCTGGCATTATACCGGGTGTCTGCTGTAGGCCCCCTGATCTGGATGAATAAGTGGATGAGGACTTCCATAGCCAGATAAGAATAGATTCACATTTGCAGGCCTGGGCCTCACGGGGGACTTGAACTACTCCAATATTTGCTGTATGAACAGCACAGCGGGACACAAGCAACTTGAGAGGGTTCTGGACTACAGTAAGGATAGAATACTTGAAGTGACAGGACGAGCCCAAAAGGAGAGGTACTCTGCTGGATCTCATACTGACAAACAAGGCTGGTTTCATTAGGGATGTGAAGACCAAAATCAGCCTCAGCAGCAGTGACCATGAGATAGTGGAATTCAGGATCCTTATGCCAGGTAGGATGGTGAAAAGCAATCTTGCAATCCTGAACTTAAAGAGAGCAGTATTTGGTCTCTGCAATGTCTGCTCAGAAAAGCCCCATGGGGTAAGGCCCTGAAGGGAAGGCAGGGCCATAGAAGTGGGTTAATACCCAAGGATCACGTCTTCCATCAGGAGATTCCTCAGGAGATTTCCATTCCTATAAACATGAAGTCAGACAAAAATTTCAAAAGGATAGGATGGATGAACAAAATGCTTCTGGACAACCTCAGACACAAAAGAAAGTGTACAGGGTATGGAAGCAAAGACAGGTAACCTGAAAGGAATGCAGAAATATTGTCCAAGCAACCAGGGATGAAGCCAGGAAAGCTAAAGCCCGAATGGACTTGAATGTGGCCAAGCACATCAAAGACAACCAAGTACTTCTGCAAGTACACAAGAGAAAAAAGGAAGAGTGAGGAAAATAGGCCCCTTGCTCAATGATACGGGGAAGCTGGTGACACAGGACATGGAAAAGGCTGAGGTACTGAATATCTGCATTGTGTCAATCCTTATTAGCATGACTATCTCAGACACCAAGACCAAAGCCTGGAGCAAAGAAGATATACCTTTTGTGGATCAGGGTCAGGACAGGGAATAGTTAAATTAGATGTACATGGACTATGATGGAATGTACCTATGAGTGTGGAGAGAGCTTACTGATGAAACTGAGAAGCCAATCTTTATAGTCTTCAACCAGTCATAGCAATCATAGCAATCATGGTACTAGAAGTGCCCAAAGACTGGAGGAAAGGAAATGTAACTCCTACCTTCAAGAACTGCAAGAAGGAGAATCCAAGGAATAATAGGCTAGTCAGCTTCACATCAGTCCCTGCGAAGTTGATGTAACAACTAAACAAGGGAACAATTTCCAGGCACTTGAATAACTAGGAAGTGACTAAGAGTAGTCAGTATGAATTCAAAGGGAAGTTGTACTTGACCAAAAAACATCTATGCTGAAATGGCTGGCCTGATAAACAAGGGGAGAGCAGTGGATATTGTCTACCTGAACATTACTAAGGCCTTTGACCTTGTCTACCATAAGATCCTCATAGAATAGCTGTTGATATAAGGAATGGGTAAACAAACAACGAGGTGTGTTGAAAACTGGCTCAATGGCCTCAGACATTTGCGCTCAGTGGAACAAAGTATAGTTGGAAGCCAGTAAACAGTAGTGTACTCCAGAGGTCTGAATTGGCTCCAGTCCTGTTTAACATCTTCATTAATGATCTGTGTAGTGACACAGAGTGTACCCTCAGCAAATTTGCAGATGACACCAAACTGGGAAAAGTAGCTGATAAGTTTATGTTGGCAGCCAGAGGAACTTTGACAGGTTGGATAAATGGGCTGTCAGATCAGGAAACGTGTTAAACTCAAAAAAAGGAAATACTAAGTCCTGCAACTCAGGAAGAAAATCCTCTAGGGGTGGGAGTGGGTGGTGGGATGCAGCTGGAAAGCAACTTGGCAGAAAAGGCCTTTGGGGTCCTGGTGGACAATATCTTAAATTTAAGTCAGCAATGTGACTTTGCCACAGGGAAGGCTAATGCTAAAAGGAAATGCATTGGAGAATCCTTTTCATGCCTTAACTTGGTGGTCAAATTGAAAACATTGAAAGAGACTGACTTTCCAGATGGGAGAAATGAGCATTCTTTAAAAATCAGAAAGGTGTTCTTAAAGATAAGATCATGGGCATGAATATATTTCATAGTGCTCTTCTGAGGTTCTACAGAGTTTGTGAGTGTATTTCCATTTATTTGACTGAGTTTTAGGATATTTGTGTGTGCTCAGAATTTAGGAAAGGATATAGTGGGTCTTGTTTGCTGAGATCAGCTTGAGGATTAAGTAGAAGATCTGAAGGGTTATGAATTTCCATGGTGTTTCCTGAAGTTCATATTTAGAACAAATAATGGCTTATCAGTGCAATTGAAAATTACAAGTTTTATAGAAAGCTGTCTGTGGCCAGTAGACCTTGGTAAATATGGTTTTGATACTGATGGAGACATTAACATCCTACATAAATTTAACATTAATTTCTGAAAATTTTGAAGGCAGAGCTGAATATCACAAATGTTCTGTAATATTTGTTTTTTGTGTCCAGGTGGTTAACTTCAATTAGTTTATCCCACTCTTACCCTTGTCAACAATTCTAAGGTGAAACAAAATTGAATGAACAACAATATTTTAAATACATGGTCATCTTAAATTGCATTTTATCAAGAATCCATTTTCTTTTTCTGAAATGAAATAGCTTGAACTACATTGTGTTGGCAGACTGTATTAATTATTGTTTGCTTGAATACACTCTTTAGGAATCCCTTTCTGTAATACAGTAATCCCTATGTACAAGTAATGTATACAGAAACTAGAAGTAGTTTGA
This sequence comes from Clamator glandarius, assembly GCA_033459285.1. Lineage (NCBI taxonomy): Eukaryota > Metazoa > Chordata > Aves > Cuculiformes > Cuculidae > Clamator > Clamator glandarius. The sequence continues at coordinate 1,711,569 of JAUNZM010000366.1, forward strand.
ACTCTATTTCCTTGTAAATATGTTGATTTATCACAATTGAAGCCAACTGTAAAGCAATGAGAGGAAAAAAGGAAAACAATTTCAGTTTTCTCTTCACATGTTTTCTTTCAAATGTGTTAGTTAAGTGCTGGGTTAGTCAAATGGGTTAGTTAGACAAAAAATAATAATCTTACATGATTGCAGTTAATGTCTATTAAGTTTGTACTGTGGTAAAATTGTCAAAGTGCAAAATTGCTCTTTAAAATGTTGGAAAATTGGAAACTGGAAAATTCATTTACTTGTGAGTGTTTTTGTAGTAATCTTTTTGTAGTAATCTGATTTTAAAACATGATTTAGATAACTAATTTATGCATTCTTTATTTATTTTTATGTGTTTACATAATGTTATTATTACATAATGCTTTAAGAAACAAACAAAAAAATTCCTCCTATGAGAATTCTTTTATTCTTTCTCTTCTTTTTCCTTTTATATATATTGAAAGAGTAATTTTCAAATCCTTGCTCCTTTCCACAAGTTTATCTTTCTCAGCATAGTAGAAACATACCCTTTTCTCAGACATTTTCACATCTGTGAAATGTCTTGTTTAAATTCTCGACCAAAAATTATTCTGCATTGAAAAGCTCCTCTTCAGAATGAATATCCATTGCAATATTTATTTGTGACTTTTTTATACCATGCTTGACATGTTGTCATCATTTCATTTTTTACTTCTGGTATTTTTTATTTGAGTAAGTTTTGAATCTCCATTTTCTTTTTACTCAGCCAGCACCTTTGCTGGAATTATGTGAGGAATTCAGAAAAGCAGATGTGAGGATTGCAAGCAAAAAATGTAAAAGGAAAGAATTTTGTCTATAATATTATTTAGAGCTTATTGTTTTCTACAAATAAAATACTAATAGAAGGATATTATTCAATATTTTATCACTAGTACAATCAGTCAGATCTTCACTGATGCCTCATACTGCAATATATTTGCTTCTAGAGAGACACTAGTAAATGTCACCTTTAAAAGTAAACTTCTCAGTTAATGCTTACATTGTATGCATTATCTATATTTCTAGTGTTTAATTATGGCTGCAGTTTATAATGAAAGCTGCTTTTTATTGAAGGACATCTGACCATCTTTTCTTTAGTAGAAAAAGATACTATTTCCTTCATCATGCACAGACTTTTTAGGCTAATTAAGTTGCTGCTTGATTCAAATTAGTATTGTTATTATATATAAGAGCATGAATTACAGGGAAAAATAATTTTATCAAGTTTGCAATAATTGGTTTTCCTCACAGAACTGTAGTAAAAAGTAAAATAAATAAATTATGATGAACCCGTTCTGTTGTAATATGGCATAATATCTGTTTAGCAGTGTGTGGTATCTATAGTGACTCAGATGTTTGTATTTCTGCCAGTGAAATTGGGAATGCTCACGTGTACTTTTAAAAACACTAGTACTTCAGTAGCTTCTTTAAAAATAATAAAGTTGGCTTGCTAAATACTCTTTTTGTAAGTGCAAATGAAATAGACCTAGTGTCTCCTTACAATATATTGGAAATCCTCCAAAATACTCTGTCTGATTTTCTCATGTTTCCTTATGGAACAATTACAGGTATATTAGACGTTAGTGAAAAAGAAAAGTATACATAAAACATACCCATATAATACTATCACATTTCTCTGATAGAATGCTTCTTACTTCTTATTATCACAGGTGCTTTTATTTTTATTTTGTCTGAAGGAGAGTGACTTGGTGAATTCCTCTGAATCAGTGCTCAAGTGTTCTATGTCAGAGGAAGGGAATTAGGGACTTCTAAAAATCAGTAGCTGGAAGGAAGGAAAGATGTGGCCATGTTTGACAAAGGCTGTTTTAGACAGTAGCACATGTCCAGCAAAGTATATGGGAAACTTCTGAGACTAGGAATGAATTGCAGAAAGATGGAGGGGTAGATAGACCTCATCATGAGTGTGAATACAAGCCAGGAGAGAAATGGAGGATGTCAGGGAAGATACTACTGAAGTCTTTTGAAGAGGAGGAGAAAGAAGGGGTTAGAAGATGTGTGTGGGAGACAGGGATGGTTTTAGCCAGATGAGACAGTGAAGGGAGAGAAAAGATGCATATGATGGAAACTAAGGAGTTGTAAACATTAAAAAAGAGAAAATACTGGATTCCTATGTCATTTATTGAAAGCTTACTCTTTATAATATCACACCTATAGAAAAATCTTCCTCAAGAAGCTTTTCATTGTGGTATAGAATAACTGATATAAGCATCTGATTCTAAAAAATCTAATCACTTCAGTTTGCTGAATTGTCCAACAGTCCACATCAGTTCTGAAAAGTCTTAATAAATATTTGGTTTTAGAATAAATAAGTTACCCCTCTTTGAAAGACAGCTCTCCCCCTGCCCCTCCCTGAGATTTTCAAGGAATTTAACCCAGTGCCTGCATGAAATCTCTCATATATCTAATCTACCTGGTTTCACAGGCTTCAAGAACTACATAATATCTCAAGTGATTAGCCTTTTTGTTGTTTGTAACTTGAAACTTCTATATCTTATGTTATACTAATGTTCTAACCTAAGACATAAGAAGTCAGTTTGTCATTTTTAGAAAAGAAAAAAAATCTATGACAATCCTGAATTTTTTACTCTTCTAAAGGAATTTGTAGTTCAGATTTAAGAGGTTTGACTTAAATTAGATTGTCAAGTAAACTGCAATGCTAATATTCTCTACAACTCTCTCCAAAAACTTTTGAGGGAACATAATATAGATAGAATTCTGTAGCGCATTTCTGGAAGCAGGAATTAAATAAGGACATGTTTCACTGCTTTAGATCTGAAGTTTGTACTTTCCATTTATGAGATGATTGCTCTTCATTGTTGATCTCAGTGCTAACTATGTCTCCACATTTCTGCAATTACAGTATAGCACTTGATATTGAGTACTGCTCTGGTTGCATATGAATACTTAGTGTGTACTGAATATGGCATTTTTGTTCACCCCCGGCAATTTGATTTCATTTTCTATAAATTACCTAGTTAGTTAAGTATTTTCTCAGGTAATCTGTCTGAATTTTTATTTAGGCAAGTTACAAATCTTTAACTGTAAATTGTAAGAGACATAAGCAGGTTCTAAGTTGTGATCTTATTTGGAAAAAAACATTCCAGAATGAAGAATCTGCAACACATAAAATCAAGAACAAAGTTGAAATTGTAGTTAAGAGCTAGGTGATAAAGGAAGATTATGTACTAGCAGTATCAGCAAGAGGAAACATGTTAGCCACTTACACTGCATTATAGGTACAGTTTTTCTAACGTGGGCTGCTGTCCAGTAGGAGCTGAAATGTGACCTTTTTACATATAGATACCAACAGTTGCATTTAATGTAAGTACAATAAGTACACTTATTAACAGCTTTAACTCCAAGCAAATAGTTTATGATCAGTGTCCACATTAACAGCTGGACAGTTTCACAGGGCATATGTAAGCTTAGGCCCTGATTCTGTGTTGAAAGACTCCTGTTACTGCAAGGTGCCTCAGAAAGAAGCAGAGAAAGTATAAGCAGGTTCTGAAAAGATATCACGTCTATTTCCTTGTATGGGAAAATCAGAAAATAATTGTGAATTATTTAAATAACTTAATTAAAATAATGGTCCTGGCTATGTTCTTATAGGATTGACATGCAACCAGACCAGGAGAGGCCATTTACAAATGTGCCTTATGCAGTCAAGCACCCTTTTCTTGTGAGTATAGGGAAAAGAAGGGAAAGCATGATGCACCTGTTGTGGCATTCTCGTCTTGAACTTCTAGGTCACTGCAAAATCTTCTGTCCCCAGACAAGGCAAAACAATGCTGAGCCCTTAGAAATGCTTAAGCCACAGCCTACTGCTCAGCAGATATTGAAAAACTGTTTAATTTGAATATAGAATTTTAAGTGGATGTATACATTTAAGTGATTTTGAGATTTATTCATGTATCTATTAGCAGTTTATTGTTGAGTACCGTTTTTTAGTTAATCAAAGCAAAGCAAATTTTATATGTCCATATTTAAAATACTAAACTCTCATTAACAATAGTTAAATAAATCTCTCATAGTTCATAAACATGCTCTTATGTATATTACCATCTCATACATATGGATGCCTTTCGGCTAAAACCAGTGTCTCTGATTCTTTATTTTTTAAAATTAAATTACTCTTGGAAAATGGATTTAGCTCACACCATATAAATATTTGCAAATTTTGACCAGTGTAGTTTTCTTAAACTTGAAATAGTTTCAGCAGTGCTCAGATCTTATCCACCCTAGCAACACTCATACAGACATGTATAAACATATTTATACTTAGAAGTATAAAGTTGCTGATACCTGCCTGATGTCAGCGAACTCTATTTTTGTAAAATTATTTTAATAAGATTTTAAAGGAACTGAACTAAGCATTTCACAAAAGTCAATTTTAAAATTAATTTCATTTTTTAAAATCAAGATATTTGAAAAGTCAAATGAAATTAAATCTGCAGGAGATGCAGAATAGGTATGTCAATTTCGTCTGCTAAAAATACTTTAAACAACAACCTTTTGGATGTTTGTTTTCAAAGAAAGAAAAAATTCTTCTTGAACTGGATTTTACAGTGAGTTCAGCATCCAGCAGCCTCAGAAAATGTTCCAGTCCATAGGTGTAAATTGTTCTCAGTAGGAGCTCCTAGATGCTTATATTCCTTGAGAATTTTAGCTTTTGTGGGAGACCTGAGAACACAGAGACCTAGCTGAGTTCTTCTCCCATCTGTTTTCTTTTACAAGGTTTCTCCTCCAGCAAGACAGGTGTAAGCATAAACAAGATCAGCAAGTACTAGTCACTATTATTTGAAGAAACTGGTTTTGAACTTCAGGGGGCTTTAATCTAGGTTCATACCTCCACTCCATTTACTTATCTGAATATGGCCTTGGAGCAGCATGTATTTACCCACCCTGCATTTTGATTCAATAGTTCTTCTCACCTGGTAACATATTTGAGTCTTTCCCAGCTAGAAAGGCATACACTAACTGTATTTTATTACTTATTTAGATCATCCAAAGGACTCATCAACAAACTGTGCTGCAGCTTATTCAGGCAGCAAGGTAGTAGAGGACCAGTTGTCCAGGATAACTACCTTTGGGAATGAAAACTGACAGATAATACACAATACAAGTTAAATGTTCTGTTCAAGACATATTGCTTCTATAGTTATCAATGAGAAGCCTGTTTGACATTGCAGAACTTGCACAAGGGAAGATGCTTACTTCTATTGTAATCCAACAGAGTCACAAAAACATGAAAACATAAGAATGGCCTAAGTCTCTCTGTGACAATCTTGATGAATTTATTCATACCACTTCTCAGTTCAGAGTATTCTCAAAATAGTTTTCTTAGGCACTTCACTATCTGTCTAGGGTCTGCAATAAGCTGGCACAATAGAGAGATGTGTCCTGGAGGACTGAACAGGTAGCAGAGAAAGTGTTATTTAGAACACTTGTGTATACGTTAATGACCAGAGGAAAAGTGTGGTCCCACTTTCTCATGCTTGGGAAGTTAAAAGTGCAGTAATTCTTATGGAAATTCTATTCAGACATACTAGACAGGATTTCAATTTCCACATTTTACCTAAAATCCTGTCTTCTGGCCTTGCCTTATATGAATTGTGAACACATATTTTTTTTCTGAGAGTATGTGCTGTACAACCTTCAGGCACAATTAGAATGAAAAAACTCTTCAAAAAAATGCAACTAAAAAGGAGTTTGCAATAAAAGGTCTTTTTGTCAAATTTAGTTTAGATTCCTCTCATTGTATCAGTCCAGTTGTAGCTGATAAATGTAAAATCTCTACTCGATGATCCGGTGGGTCTCTTCCAACCTGGTTATTCTGTGATTCTGTGATTCTGTAACAGTGTAACAAAATGGTGGCTGTGAACTCAGTTCATTTTTTCACATTTGTAAGCATAATTTTAGGTAAATTTTGCCCAAATCATTAGCGTTGCACTGATGGAAATAAGGACACCATTATCATGCAGTTATCTAGGGGACTATACTGCAGAACAATGGAATGAACTTGGATTTAATTAGCTTACTGTAGGTAATTTATAACTTCATACTTCTATATTCTACAACCCCCCCTGTTATCTCCTATCGCTTGAGCCGTTTTGTTCCACCAGCATCTTTTTGGGCCTCTGTGGTACAAGAAATACATTGATGAACATGATTGAGTTTCTGGTGAGACTTTAGAGACAGTGAAACCAGAACCCTTATCCTGTGAGAAGGGACTATGGGACCAGGGAATATTCAATTGGGAAAACTTCAGAAGTACTCACAGCATCCCCTGCACTGATGTGAGGGGCCAGGAGAAGATGGAGGAGATGCAGCCAGGCTCCTCTGAAGCATTGTGTGATGGGAGGGTGAGAAGCAGAAGCACAAGTAGAAACACTGGAGGCTTGGGCTGGAGGTCAGGAGAAGCCTTATAAGGTATAGCTGAGTCTGAGGGGGTTTGGGCTCTCTCTGTCTTTGTGTGTTTCACATCCCAGTTGGGTGAAGCCCTGAGCAGGTGTTGTTGGCCAATGGCTGAGCCTGCTTTGGGCCAGGGCTGGGACCATGGCCTTTCAGGGCCCCACAAGCCTGAATTGCCTTGTGGTTTCTGCAATACACCCAAACCACACTAAACACTTCTTGGGGAAAACAAACAGAAAAAGAAAAGAACAACAAAAGAAAAACAAAAGGACCTTGACTAGCACTAGCTTCTTTTCTACCGTTTTAAATTCTGATTTTTTTATCCAGTACTTGCTTACATTTTGCAAGAATGCACAATGTAGTGGTGTATGTTGAAGGGGCTAGCAGTGAGAATGAAGTACATCTAGTTACATATTTGCAAGTGAAAGATACCATTGATACCAAACCATGCAAATTGAATGAATGTTACAAGGAAGACTATCTCTGTTTGCAAACCGTATGTTGGAAACAGATTACTAAGAATATGCAATTTTGTTTTCACAATTAAATATATTCATTTACTTGAAAAATGCTGAATATTCTCACAACACTTTATTTATCTAACCAGAAGTAATCCAGAATCCTTTCAATTTATAGATACCTGTTTCTTAAAATGACTTGATTTGGTTGTAGCTCAAAACAGTAACTTCTTACTTTGTGAATTAATGTCCTAGTAAATACTATTAATCTTCCAACTTCAACCAAAATTGTGGGGTGTATCCAAATAGAAAACCACATGTACATTATGATGCTATACATGGCAGGTATCTCCATATACTAATTATTTAATTAACTGAGTAAAATTTCAGCAGGTGTATTGAAGGCATTGTATCAAAAGGATTTAATCAGGCATATGAAAGTGTCCTGCAGACTCTCTTTCTGTCATCTGACTAGTGTGCTATTGCCAATGTTTTATCTGGTCAGGATAACAATTGGGATCTTTCTCAATTAGTCATGTGATTTTGCTATTTGATTCAGGGTAGCAATGGAAACATTTGGTCTTGAATATTTATTTTCCTGGAATGGCTAACTTCCAAATGCCTAAGAGAAAGCTGAGCTGACAAAACATTTGTGTTGAACGTTTATCTTTGTTTTAAAACTCAGCTTGCCTATTCAATAGGTACTGGAAATTACCATGAGTGCATTTTCACTCATTTCCATCATGTTTCCTAATCTTCTTTATTGCTTTCTGGTTTTGCAAACCTGGTACTTCCGACTAGTCATATGTCTTTTTTCCTTCTCTCTAGCCTTTGCTGTTTGCTTATTTACCTGACTATGGCACCTAACTTATTTATTGTCTTTCTGCTGATTTCAAACAGGTCTTTACCCGTTTCTTCTGAAAGCTGCACTTTCATGACTTTCTCTTCTGAGGAAAATTGGGAGCTTATTTCATTCCTAGCTGGTGTTTATGATGTGAACAGTTCAGTTTATGGGTTTCTTTAGATATATTTCTGGTTTGAGGTAAAATAAGCATTCCCTGCACAATAGAGGTAAAATGGTGAGAGTTATAAAAAGATGAGTTTTAGCTCAATCCCATCACTTTAATGCATCTTCCTATTACACCTCTCTCAAACTTTCTAAAGGAGCACTGTTAAGGAGAAAATAAATGCATTCAAAAACCCATCCACAATGCCTACAATTCACTTCACTGGTGAATATACCCAGTATATGGCCATTTTGCCCAGCATTTTTAAGTTGTTTTTTCAATATAAGAGGCAAATCTTGTAATTATCCACATTAGAAATTTCTTTTATAGAAGCTTATTCCATTTCTGAGTTTATTACGATGATGAACATGCATGTTTGTCTAGTCTAGTTCCTGGATCACCAGCTCAAGTTAATCTGCAACCCAAAGGAATCGTGCTGAAGTAGTTTAATACGTGGTGCTTATTTTTTTTGAAAAAAAAGAATAAGAAGGAAATTGATTAGTAGCTGTTCATATGGTTTAGGGTTTTTTTTTAGCACTACTTCATTGCCAGCAGGCTTTTAATCTACACATAAAGGATCCACATTCAACTGTGTTACTAGTCTGGTGTTCTTGCTTCATTAGAACAAAGAAATAAATGTCTCTGTAACTAAATTTGGATGCAGTTGGAACAGCTTACAAGAAAGAAGTAATGACAATAATTTCTTAAAAGTGGTTTTGTTTTGTTTTGGGATTTTTGTGATTTTTTAAAAATAGACATGAACATTTGTAAACTATTCAGTAGCATATGAGTCTGTCTTCATATAGAAGTAGATCCACATGGATATGTTATGGCCAGTTATGTAAGTGAAAAGAACAATAATAAGTGAGCAGAAGTTGTGACCTGACTATTAACTATGCAATTCACAAATACAAATTTTGTACTCTTTCTTGCTTTGCATTCAGCTTTTCAAATGTTCGTTTCCATAGAGAAATGTGAGAAACATTTGTGTTATTTCAGAGATGTTTCAAAAACTAAGTTACTTGCAAAAATTTTATGCTCTACTTAGTTAAGAGAATCTGGGGTTTGGAGTCTATTGATGCCATTGTCACAAACCCATTTGCAATGCCTCTTTTTGGAAAGAAATTATATATCACTATATATATCACTATTTTCATAATTAAGGAAACTGCAAGTTTGATCATTATAGGAATGATAGGATAAAGACCAGGCAAAAAAATATAGACCCTTCACCTTAGGGAAGCAAAATTTCAGTTGTTTAAGGTACTAATGGATGGGACCTCCTGGAGAACTGCCCTCAAGGATAAAGGAGGAAAAAAGAGCTAGTAGCTACATAAGGATATTTTTTCTAGAGCACAAGAACTGTTGATTCCCTTTTGTAAAAGTTCAGGTGAGAAAGGCAGGAGATTAGCATGGCGAGAGCCTTCTGGTCAAATTGAAATGTGAGAGGGAAATGCATAGGCAGTAGAATCACGGGCATGCATCCTGAGAATGACATAGGGATACTGCATGAGAGTGTAGGTATGAAATCAGGAAAGCTAAGGCACAGCCAGAACCAACTTTGGCAAGGGTAGTGAAGAATTATAAGAATGGCTTCTACAGGTACGTTGCTCCTCTGAGACCAACAGGACAAGATTTATCAAGGCCAAATGCCAAGTCCTGCTCTTGGGACACAGCAACCCCAAGCAGTGCTACAGGCTTGTGGCTGAGTGGCTGGAAAGGTGCCTGGAGGAGAAGGACCTGGCAGGTGTTGACAGCCAGCAGAATATGAGTCAGCAGTGTGTCCTGGTGGCCAAGAAGGCCAATGGCATCTTGGGCTTTATCAGAAACGTTGTGGCCCGCAGGTCCAGGGAAGCGATTCTGGCCCTGTATTCGGCATTGGTGAGGCCGCACTTTGAACACTGTGTTCAGTTTTGGGCCCGTCATTATAAGAAAGACATTGAGGTCCTAGAGCATGTCCAGAGATGGGTAATGAAGCTGGTACAGAACTTGGAGAACAAGTCTTATGAGGATCAGCTGAGGGAAGTGGGGTTGTTTAGCTTAGAGAAAAGGAGAATGAGGGGAGACATTATCGCTGTCTGCAATTACCTGAAAGGAGGTTGTAGTGAGGTGGGTGTTGATCACTTCTCCCAAATGACAGGTGACAGGATGAGAGGAGATGGCATCAAGTTGCACCAAGGAAGGTTCAGATTAGATACTAGGAAAAATTTCTTCACCAAAAGGTTTATCAAGCTGCCCAGGGACGTGGTTGAATCAACATCCCTGGAGATATTTAAAAGATGGGTAGATTAAATATATAGGCATATGATTTAGTAGTGGACAGGTACAGTTAGTCTTGGTGGTCTCAAATGTCTTTTCCAACCTAGTGATTCTATGATTCTATTCAGTAAGGAAGACAAAACAAATTGTACTCCTGCTGAATGAGATGGGAATCTGCTAGCAACTGACATGAAGAAGGCTGAGGAACTCAATATATTTCCCTCAGTTTTCATGAGCAATTGTTCTTTCCACATCTATCAAGACCATGAATATCAAGCCAGGAACTGGGAGAATGAAGTCTCACTCATGGTAGAAGATCAGGTTTGAGACCACCTGAGGAACCTGAATATACACAAGTCAAAGAGACCTGATTAGATGTATCTCAGAGTTCTGAGGGACTCCGTAGATGTAGTTGCTGTAATATTCTCTATCTCACTTGAATAATCACAGAACTCAGACAAAGTTACCAGTGACTGGAAGGTCCCTTAAAGGTCCTTCCTAACACAAACTATTGTAAGATTCATTCCTTTCTTTTATAATGTAATAGTTCTTTACGGTGTTAATCTCATACATACATGTGGACAGAAACATAAGTACATGCCAGTGAAAAGTATTTTGTCCTTTCCTTCTGTTAAAGAGTTTTTCATCCTTTCCTGTACTTGTTATAATTAACAAGTGAGAATCTGCCCACGCTGCACCAGCAGAGAACAAAATGACACAGCTTTAAAAGAATTTCTACACCTGACTTTTCTACTAATAAAGTAGTCTAAATGATAGAATTTTGCAATGTATTCTCAAACCTCAGCCAATTAATTTACATAATTCAAATTAACAAGTCTAAAAAAAAGCATACTCTTCCACACGTCTTTGTGGATGTCAGTCTCATAACATAATATAAAAACAGTCTTGGGTCATTAATTTGAAAAAGTGATAAATCATTCTCAGGAACTATGTCGCTAATAACCAGCACTTAATAAATTTGAAAAAAAAACCCACTTTTCTTTTTTTTTCCTCACACAAGGAATGTCATTCTAGACATAAATTCCTTCAGATAACTATGAGGTGCTCTAATAAATGATGTATTGCCTGAGTCTCAGAGGGAATGTGTGGCATTACAATCTCTACATTTCCTTTGGTGTGAAAAAAACATACCCTAAAAAACATGTTTTAAAGAAACAAAAGTGTTTTTTATTTTTCACACACAATCTTCAGTATTCTTAACAAATGAGAGAATCTCAGAATACAGTGGGGGAACAAAAGTTAAATAATAAGAGTATATAACACTGAAACACATATGCAAAAGCTAATTGGCAAAGATCACTTTTATCTATTGACATACAACCTCTCACCTATTATCTTTTTCCTGTCTAAAAGTTTTTACTATAATCTGTGAAGGCCAAAGAATATGCTAAGACAAGAAGGATGGATGGGATGAATGTCTCCCTGTCTATCTCCCACCAGTTGTTTCAGGTCTGATATGCCTACTTAGAATTCTTGTTCATCTTCTGGTTGCTTCAGCCAGATTACACATGATAGTGTCAGCTGTTTCTGTTCTGAAAGCTTTGCATTAGTTTCTAGTCTTACTTCTTTTATTTTTTTTTTTTTTTTTTTTAGTCAGTAGGATTGCTATAAACCAAATCCTTTATGCACCTTTGGAGACTGTTACATTTACACTAAACATCTTGCAGTGACTTAATGCCAGTATGCCTGATTTTCATTTGCAGTAAAATTACCGTCCTATATTTGCTTTTGTACAGGAACTGATGCCAATCTGTTTGCTGTCTGGAAGCAAATGCAATGACCTTCTATTTTTCATTCTTTTATGCACAAACCCAGAAAACTGAGTTTGTGCCCAGATGAAAAGGCTGTAGAGAACGTTGCATGGAAAATCACTGGTAAGGGAGATATTGGACCCTAAATTGCGGGAGCAAGTCTCTTAGAAGTAAAAGTAGTGGCTGCAAACTGGCACACAGGAAGCACATGGACTCAAATCTGCCAAAGAGGCAGAGAAGTCAGTTAGCCTTGCCAAAGTCTGTCTTCTGTTGCCTGTCCTTGTCACTTTTTGGCTCTGCTCAAGTCTCCTCTGATCATCAAACTGAGGATGGCTTTGAGCTTCCCACCAGGACGTGAGGTTTTCTGGGTCTCTGAGTGCTTCTTGCTAGACAATTTTCTGGCAGTAGATGAAGGCTATAAGAGGATGGATACAAAATTAGCATGCTATGGTATCAGATAGGAGAAAAGCTAATCCTAAACTTGGTATGAAAACTTAAGGGTAAAATGGATTGTACAACCTAATAAATTTGATCTTATTAGATAGGGCAGAAAAAACCCACTCCCTACCATCACCCCTCAGCTTCATATTATTGTTGCTAAAATCTGATATTTACAGTGCCAGATGCCAAAAATTTTCACTAACCAATATGGCAGACAGGGTTTACTTACAATCTTTTGATATTCTCGGCTTATCATAAAAATGTGCTATATGGTTCTATTGAGAAGCAGTATAGTGGTAGGAGTTTTAGCCATTCTGAACAGCCGTTCTTTATGCTTTAGTGAAGATGTAATATTTACTACAGTATAGTTTTTTAGCAAATCATATGGACAGTTTATTCTGGTCTGCCTCATATCTATCTTTGTGGTGATTCTGATGGTTGCTGTTACAACCACTTTTCTTTTTATCATTTATCTGGAAAAAAAGCTCCATTAGGAAACAGTGTCTAGAATTTGCATTCCCCTAATAAGGCACATGAGTGAGCTAGCTGTACTATTAATATAATTAAATGCAATTCCTGATGAAAAATTAAAAATATTTGTACTTGCTGTTTACTTGATATCATATGTGTTGCAAAAACTCAGCATTCTCTTTTTTACAATTTTTTTCCCTAAATTAGGAAACCTACATTGAAATTGACAACAGTAATTTTTCTCCATTATTTGGTTTCCAGGAACATTTTGTGACATGGTAGTAGTTTGATTTAGATTTTTTATCTCCAGCTTATAATACTGGAAGAAGCATAGAAATAATTTTGGCTAAACCTATTAAATATATTCCATGTAATTGATAGGCTAAGCAAAAAAAATTATTTAAAATACCTGTTTTCACTACAGTGAATGAATAAAACATTTAGAAAGAAAATATAGGTAGGAATGATCACATTTATGACTCAAAATGATTGATTGAAGCTTCTGTATAGGTAAGTAAGATAGATTTTATTTAATGAAAACTACTCCATCACAACTTTCAATGGAAAATTAATTTTTCTGGAAATTTTATATACTGTGTTTAAGTCTCCCAGATAGATCTTTTTTGGTTATAATAGTGCATCTCTGATAAGACACATGTTCCATATTTGTCATCTCTTGCAAGAAAATTCATCAGCTGTTAAATAGGAAACAGTCCTAAGTTGTACTAAACATGATTTACTTTGTAAATTCATCAGCTGTTAAATAGGAAACAGTCCTAAGTTGTACTAAACATGATTTACTTTGTTCAGGCCATTCCTGCTCTCTAGTGTATCGGGATCAAACATACTCATATGTGATCTAGAAGAGAAGACCTGTCAGGTGAAAATCAAACACATTTGAAGGCTTCCTCATTCAGGATTATTGGTAAGACCTGCCTTACATTGCTGAACATCCAAGCTTTAGTAGCCTTTGGCAGCTACTACAGTAGCCTATTTTAAAGTGCAACAGGGCAAAAGCAGTGACTTCCTTTGCTTGTGCTGTGATGCATAGGCACATGGACTAATTCTGACCCCCAGAGGCAAGACCAAGCAGTAAGCACAAAAAGAAAAAGCTTCTTTCCAGACACCAAAGGATCTGCAGTGTTAGCTATTTGGTATCTGCCATGGGAGGAAAGAACACGTGATACAGTGCTACAATATAAATCTTTTTATTGAGACTTAAAATAATATTTTTACTTTGTCCTACTTCTGCAACCTGATTATATACATAACTACTATGCACTGTTTATTAGTCATCTCTGCAAAAAGACAGATTCTTCAAGGCAGAAAGACAAATCAGTATTCCTAACTTGTCTTTTCAAAAGTAGTGGAATGAATGGTCTTACTAAAAAAAATGATGAAACGAGGATGGCTATGAAATCAGAACCTGATCAGTCTGGAAAATGTATGTACAAAATTAGATAGCCAAAATGAAATCATTCACTCAGTTATCTCTTCCTTACTGAAACTGAATGTCTCATGGTCACAGTCATGGCTAAGTCTGTTATTGATTTCTCAGAGAGCCTAGAGGAATGGAGAAAATGGTAAGAAACTGCTGCATCTGGTCTTTTCAGTACAGATCCACAGCTTTGTTAGGCCTGCTAATGCAAGATGGCCTAAAAATATTTCAGTGGCAAGTCAAGAGTCTCCCTACCTAAGTACAAGAGTTCTATATGGATTGATTATGTTTCCAGTACAGATCAATATCTCCAGCTTTGGTAAATGCCTGTCTCTGCACTGATGAATCTTGTCTGTCAAAACTGTACTAAGCATCCAGGAGAAAGCAGAAGGATGAAGTTTAAGTATTCTTGGCCTGGGCACTTGATGAAACTATATCAATATGGTTTAAAGACCTTGTACCTTCACAGTGTGAATGGATATGAAACTGATCCAGCTCAAGATCTGGATTAACCACGGAATATAACTATATGAAATTATAAATTAATTTGCCACTAGAATCACAATACAAAGCTTTCAAGATTCAGGTGGGTCAAAATGCCAGGACTGTAAGTGAAGCTTCCCTGAATATCTCTTTGTGTCTCAATTATACTGCTTCCATTTTCCCATTCTGTACTATCCTTCTGCACTTGCTTTTCAGTCACAACACTGAAGTGGGGACTCATTTCATGCACATCCAGCTTGCGTAAAAGTGTATGCATTAAAATTAACCCTTTCCTTTGACATTACATGGGCATTCGCAAATGAATTTCTTTTCTTTTTTTTTTCATTCAGAATGATGATTGTTTTTATGATGAGAACCAAAGAAGGACTTTTACTGTGATAGAGAACAGGACAAATCAGCTACAGCTTAGGCTGATAAAAATTGATTTTTACCTCACTGAGTTGCTCCCCAGTGAGAGTATCTTTGAAGCTTATCTTCAGTATTACTGGTACAGGGAATAATGTCCTGCTTAGAGGCAACATGTGCTAAAACTGCCATTTTAAAAGGAAAGAGATGAAAGAACAATGCTGTCTTATATATCTGCTTGTCTAATAATTAGTCATAAAATTTAGCTCTGCGTGTGTAAACATGTGTCACTATTTAATAAGTTGTCTACTCTTCTTGTCCCTAAAATAATGATACCTTCAGTAACCCAGTTATAATTACATTTATCCCTTAATTTTTGATAGTTTACGTCTCACCCCTACCATTTAAGTACTAATTTTATTGACCTTGAATCACTATCATAGTTAACTTCTAAGCAGTCCAAACTGTGGTGAAATGTAGGGTAATGTTTTTCTGATGCCTTTTCATCCCTCAGTTTGTATTTTGTAGTGAGCAGAACACAGAAAAGAGGAGGCCATGGAAAGGTAGCAACAGGAGATCAGAAACAAAAAGTGGTGAGTTGATTAAAAAGTCTGATGGGTGATAACAGAAACCAAGCCATTTGTATGAAAGAAACTCCAAAGATCAGATAGAGGAAAGTAGAAGGGACAGAAAATAAAGTTAAGACAAAAACCCACACAAATTATTCCACTGCTGTTTACAGAAATACTTACAAATCTTATTTTGCTTCGATTTTTTCCATCTGTAGAAGTCTTTCTAAGAATCACTGCAAATACAATAGATAGCAGCATGCTTTGAATATTGTTACTATTTTGGACTATAAATGAAATTAGATCCTTTGAAGTTCATTAGAAATAGGACAAATTAGATCTTCTGTTCATGCAGATTATCATGGCTCCATTGACAATGCAACCTTTGAAAATCTAGTATGCTGGTTTGATGATAGTATGTTCAGAAATCTAATGAGAAATTATTTCTATTTGCCTTTTTCCATAGGGCATCAAGTGTGTCAGATGAAACTGTATATAGTTATAGTCTGGATAGCTATATGTAAATTAAAAAATAAACTGCATATAACCTCAGCTACACCAGTGGAATAACTGAATTAGTTATTCTCAAGATTATTCATACAGACAAAAATACTGGCTTAGGTGTGCTAGGAAAGATCACTTAAGTGTTAATCTTTTCAAAATAATCTTTTCTGCATATGTAAGATAGGCAAGGAAAATTTTTGTATATACTA
This sequence comes from Clamator glandarius, assembly GCA_033459285.1. Lineage (NCBI taxonomy): Eukaryota > Metazoa > Chordata > Aves > Cuculiformes > Cuculidae > Clamator > Clamator glandarius. The sequence goes on from JAUNZM010000366.1 coordinate 1,728,014, forward strand.
CTGCCTGATCGGTCAGTCAGTACAGTAAGCAACCCACAAACATTCATATATTTTTACACAAATTAACAAAATCCATTTGACATTTATTTTGGCCATGATTCTTCATAGCTAATTTATCATTCTAGTTGAATTACAGGAGGCTGGTATAATTTGCCTTGAATACTTCTGGCTCTTGGTAGCTCTTGAGAACCAGTTACACAGTAGTTCTATCACAAAACCTTTGAAATGTGAAGGACAGGTAAGGAGAAGTGTACCAAATGTTTTGGATCTTTTGGAAGTTTGAAAGTGGATTTCATTTTTAGAAACATGGAAAGTCTCAGAGAAAAACCTCTTGCTATTTTTAATACCTGGCAAGGTATCTTGCCAGGGATAGATAACAAGAAACCAAATTCACCTCATAGATATTCATCTGGAGAGTTCTTTCCTGTTCCACAACAAACGGAAATGGATGTAGCCCTGAGATCCAAGAGGACTCTCTCTTTTCAATGAGCAAGAATGACAGTACCAAACCACTATGTCTTACTGTTTGTTCAGAAAATGTAAACAATTAATTTCTGTCTCTTGCTTAATTGTGCAGATAGTTCAGTATTATCATATTTCTGCTATGGAGTTTTATAAGCATATAGTATGAATAGAAGAAAAATATTTAATACTGTGGAAACCACAAAGCTGCCATGGTTAACATTCAAGGCTTGAATAATTTCTCTCCTATGGAGTTAAGCTTTTGTATTTTTATGTATTCTTGGTCTGGGGAAGCTGCAATGTAAGGAAGTAAGTTGCTTGTTTTTCCATTTTCTATTCTTCCACAGAATGATAAAAGAGAGAGGCTAGATTATACGGCTAGATTATGTCATGACATTGCACTTCACTCTGCTTTGGTTAATTTAAGACTGTCTTATAAACATGGAAGAAAAGGTATCACACAAATTATATTAGTAAACAAAACTGAGACTAAGCAAGATTCTTTCTGAATAATTTTTGCTCCTTCATATGAGAGTATTTAATCTACAATAACATATTCCCTGTTAGTTTTATTTGTATCATTGTTCCCAGCCCAAATAAATTAAAGAAACTGCTTTAAAACAACACAGAATTTAAATTAAGCCACATTTTTTTAACAGTATACTTAGAAGAACCCTGAGTTGAATTTTGTCAAAGCTTTGGCTCACTGAACGTTTTTAACTTTGCCATTTTGCTCATACTGTGTTCTCATTGCTGAAGTTAGATGAGCTGAGAACCATGCTTGGGATGAAAAAATATGATACCATGTTCTGCAAAATATTACTGTCTACTGTGCTGCACCAATGACTTCTTTTAAACATGAGATCTAACATAAGGCAAAGTTCCTTTCCACAGGAGCTCGGGAGTTAGCCAGCAGAGCTAACTTCATACTTCTATGATGAATATCTGAAAAACATTTCATAGAGAGAGAAAATAATTACATTTCTACCTAAAACCATAATCAGAAAAAAGAAGATATGGTTTAAAATGTTTAAGCCCAGATTGACTCAAACACATGTTTACCTGTGAGATCAGAGCAATTTAAAGTTTTTCATGTAATATTGTCTGCTTTATTTCCTATGGAACATTTTAACAAAACATGGAATGAAATTAAATAGAATCATCTCCCATAATAGCTTCCTTTTATATTTTAACATACTTGCTTGTTTACTACTGTCTAATCAGTAACTGAACCTAGTATTGTACTTATATGTTGCTTCCCTGCTGTGTCTATTGCCCACTTAGGAGTGTAAAGTCATGTTATGTTTTTATCACTCTCAGCCATCCTAGCTCCCTTTTCTCTAGCAGACTGTTTTACAGAGTATCACAGCAATAGCAGATTAAGCCTTTGCAGAACAAACTCTTGTTCTCCCTTTTAAAGTCTCTTTATTATCTGATGTAAGCCATTTTGTACAATTTCTTAATCCTTTTTATAGTGTCTTTTCTATGTACTGAACAAATCCTTTGGCTACCTGAACTACTAGAAAGAAAGCATTAATCTTTCCAAGGAGCAGGGTGAATACTTTGCTTCAGTTGTAGTACTCTGGTATCACTCCTTCCAAGGCAAATCCACAGCCTTGGGGCTGACTTTGTCTAAGATCTCTAGATTCATGATTGCATGGAGGAAAAAGAAAATCTTCCAAACCTTATCAGTATACAGTATAGTTTATACAAATGCAGTACTACTTCCTAAGTTTCCACAGCAACAGACTTGCCTTCAGTCACTGTACAGATGCTCCGAAATTTAACACAAGGAATTATTATTCACATTTAATTTAAAAACAGCCTGATCTTTCATTAAATTTTGTCAGCTTGAAAGAATATGCTTTGACTGTGTGGTTTACTGAAATATTACAATATTATGATTAAAACTTGCAATTTTCATTTATGAAAAAAGTACAATAGCTTAATTTCTGGTTGTCATTGTTTTTCTACTGTTCACATAATATTTCATGTTTTTGTGGCCCGGTTCCATAGCTGTAAAATACTCCTGTCCATGATGATTATAAGTCTTCAAGAACTAAGTTGCCTTCCTGGGTCTTTGTAACCTAAGGGCAAGAGGATTTTAAAAAGAGGATTTCAGCTGGGAAACTCATAATGGCTGAAACTTCAGCAACACTTTGAATCACTTCTGCTATGTATTTTATTCTTCTGTGCCTTTAGTGATTTTCCTCCTAACTTAGATCTTTTCATAGTAGTATCTTTACACAATTTTCTTCTATTTGTCAGAAGACAAATTACATAACACAAGCAAATAGAATTCTTCCTTGTTTTCAAAGAAATTGTAGGAGATTGCACACATAGAATATATTTTATTTCCCAAAAGCTGAGCAAAAATGATCCCTCTGACATGTAATCTAACATTTATAAGGGTAGAATTTAAGGTGTTCTAAAACTTGAGGTCTTAACTCTTGTTTCAATATATTACTATAAGCCTACAACAGGGAACAAGGTTTTGATCAGCCTGTTTTTCCATCAAAAGAGTAATCCTGATCAATATCAGCAGAGATAACATAATTTCTAAATTAAAAATAAAAAGTGAAAATGGACTTCTTGAGGATTAGTTCCATTCCTTGAAAAATAATGCTTATTATTATTTTTGAACATTTTCAAATGTTATATATGTGCATTTACTATCAGGAGAACAAGAAAAAAATGTTACTTGGTGTTACAAGAAAGAACATTATATCTCACACAAATTTCAACAGAGATTTGATAAAAAATAATCTCTACTAGCAAGCTGATTCAGTAATTTTTTTCATCTGCTGAGAGCTGAATGTAAGAATGTGAAAAATCAGTTATATATAAGAACAGATAACCTACAGGAAAGAATTTTAAATTAAGCAGCAATAAAGATCCTCCAGGTAAACATGGAATCTACATTCCAACTTCATTGTAGAGCAAAACTTCTATTTATTGGCATATTTAACAGGATTTGTCTCTTAAACCTCATCTTTTGATTGTCAGTCAGTCACCTCCTAAGACTCAAGTAGAAATAGTAGGAAGTGATCTGTTGACATAAATATGTGATGCAGCTGGTAACTTTCCTTGACACACAACATATTTTGCTGATTAAAGAGCAACTTCCCATTTTATACACTGTAAGGTAAAACTCAAACATCCACAAGGCAAGTGAAAGAGAAAGAAAAAGGAAAAGCTTTCTTTCTGTTAAACATGAACTCTGTGGGCCTAGATAAAAATCTCAAACACTTTAGAAAACATGGCAGATCAGTGTCTTGTTGAAGGTAAGAATGGTTTTGATTAAACAGGTGATAGACTTGTATAGATTCTTGGCCCATCTTTCAATATGTAAGCATGGAATAAGGGAAAATTAATGTGTCAGATTCCTTTTCCATTTTTCCTTTTTCCATCTAAGTTTATTCAAAAGCATACTTATGATCTCATTTGTGCAAGCTTTTAGCAATGTGAATGAGTTGTCCAGGTACTAGTACCAAATATCTAGATGGAGCTGTGACAATGAAAGTTGCTTTCATTCTACAGAAAAGCAAAGTTAAAAAGAGGCTAAGGAGACATTAAAAGACCTTTTTTTGCATAACCTTTCTGAGCTGATCTCAGTTTTTTTAATCTAAGGAGTTGCCAGCCCATGGGTACATGTGCATGTATGTACTATTCCACTTACCTATACGTGTATGCAACTGTATATATATCTGTATACTTACATATGTGTAGTTGAATCATTTATCTCTTGGTTATGTTTACTCTGAAGAAGAGATGGAATAAGAATTGGACAATTGAAGTTCTTGTCATAATGATTTTATGTAAGAAATGTTAAAAAAGTCATTAAACCCCATGCAGCAAATGTCAAAATTATCACAGAATCACAGAATCACTAGCTTGGAAAAGACCCACAGGATCATCGAGTCCAACCATTCCTATCAAACTCTAAACCATGCCCCTCAACACCTCATCCACCTGTCCTTTAAATACTTACAGGGAAGGTGACTCAAACATCTCCCTGGGCAATCTGTTCCAGTGCCCAGTGACCCTTTCTATATTTTTTTTTTCCTTATGTAAAGCCTGAACGTTCCCTGGTGGAACTTGAGGCCACTTCCTCTTGTCCTGCCCCCTGTCACTTGGGAGAAGAGGCCAGCACCCTCATCTCCACAACCTCCTCTCAGGTAATTGTAGAGAGCAATGAGGTCTCCCCTCAGCCTCCTCTTCTCAAGACTAAACAACCCCAGCTCTCTCAGCCGCTCCTTGTAAGACTTGTTCTCTAGTCCCTTCAATAGCTTCATTGCTTTTCTCTGGACTTGCTTCAAAGACTTGACATCCTTCTTGTAGTGAGGGGCCCAGAACTGAACACAGTACTTGTGGAGTGGTCTCACCAGTGCTGAGTACAGAGGGAGAATGACCTCCCTGGACCTCCTAGTAAATTTCTGATACAAGCCAAGATGCCATTGGCCATCTGGGCCACCTGGGCACACTGCTGGCTCATGTTCAGGCGGCTGTCAATCAACACCCCCAAGCCCTTCTCCTCCAGGCAGCTTTCCAGCCAGGCTTCTCCTAGTCTGTAGCTGCACAGGGTTGTTGTGCCCCAAGTGCAGGACCTGGCATTTGACCTTGTTAAACCTCATGGCATTGGACTCTGCCAAGTGGTCCAGCCTGTTCAGATCCCTTTGCAGAGCCTCCCGACCCTCCAGCAGATTGACACTTCCACCCAGCTTAGTGGGCTCGGCCATCCAACCAGTATTCCACCCAGGAGAGTGTGTGCCTGTCCATTCCAGAGGCTGACAGTTTCTGTAGCAGAACACTGTGAGAAACCATGTCAAAGACTTTACAGAGGTCCAAGAAGATACATCCACAGCCTTTCCCTCATCCAGTAGTCTAGTCACTTTGTCATAGAAGACGATCAGATTAGTTTGGCAAGACCTGCCTTTTGTGAAACCCTGTTGACTGGGCCTGATCACCCGGTTTTCTTGCATGTGCTTCATGATAGCACTCAATGTCACCTGTTCCATGACTTTTCTCTGGCACTGAGGTCAGACTGACAGGCCTGTAATTCCCTGGATCCTCCTTGTAAACCTTCTTGTAGATGGGCACAACATCAGCCAGCCTCCATTCCAGTGGAACTTCCCCAGTCTTCCAGGACTGTTGGAAGATGATGGAAAGGGGTTTGGCCCGCACATCTGCCAGCTCCTTCAATACTTTCGGATGGATCTCACCCGGCCCATAGATTGTGGATGTCTAGCTGGGCAGGCAATTCTCCAACCGCCTTCTCTCTGATCATGGGAGCTTTGTTCTGCTCCTCTGACTCCTGGGTGTGTACACAGGGGGAACAACATTCCTTACTATTAAAGACTATTATGTGAAAGAAAGTTCTGAGTCTTCTTTATTCTTGTAAATTAAGTGAAAACATTTGTCACCATTATTTAGATCTTTTTTTGTAAGACTTAACACATTTGTCATCTTTTAAATTGAAATCTATTTTGCTCTAAGTTTATGCTTTATCTTTCTTTAGATTAATTTTCAATAATTTTAAATGGCTTGCTCAAGTCCCAGCTATGACAGTGTATTGATCAGAAGTATCAAAAGTTGATTTATTGAGTCAAAATCACAAAACTCATATTGGTTTATTAATACTGAAACATTCAGTGAAATGAATTTAAGTTCATATATTTTTTGATAAAAAGGAAGTCAGATTCAAAATAAATACCCAACAGCTTCACAATCAAGTTTGTGGTACAGTTATTGTTAATGCAAGCTATTGATCACTTCAGCATTTCAAATTCCATCTTAATATGCTGAGTTGGATATGTTATTCCAATATAACATTATATTTAGTTGAATTATTCTGCGTATGTACCATGTCTAGTTTGTTTTTGGTTTTCTCCAGTCCTGGTAGGTTTGTAATAGCTCTGTCTTCAGATATATTCTAGCATTACTTTGTCTGATGTTCTTGAGGAAGATTATCAGCGTTATTACAGAATTCATTGATATTATTATATTTTCTTTTAAAAAAACCCCACTGACTGTAGGCTGCAATTTCACTTGAACATGACAAAGCTTCTTGAAGAAATTGCAGCAAGAGCATGGAAGCTACACTAAAACAAGCCCACAAATGATTTTAAAAGGATTTCTGAACCATGTCTCTGCTCAGGAAGTTCCATTACACTTCTCCATTATTATTAGTCTCTCCTTTTACCTTCTATATATTTCCTTTTGTGTTAGACTTTTGCCAAGAATTCCTTGTTCACTCATGCATTTTTGCTTGACTGCCTTCTCACTGGGATGGAACACTCAATCTTGTGGCAGCTTCCTTGGACCACTATCCCCTCCAGGCCTTACCCTGTGGGACTCTTACAGGTAAACTCCTGAAGAGGCCAAAGCCAACACACTTGATGTGCAGAGGTTTGAGCTTCCATTTTGCTTTCTCCTGCCTATTAGGATTTTACTATCTCATATTTACTGCAATCAAGACTGTCTCTGACCTTCAGAATCTTAGTAAGTCCTTACTTGTTTGTCAATATTATGTCCTGTATAACACTGGTTCTTGAGCATTCTTCTACCACTTGTGTTAGGAGGATGTCACTGATGTTATCCATGAACCTCTTGAGTTGCATAAGTCCTGATGTCCCGTCCCCTCTAGCAGATATTGGAGTGACTCAAGTCCTCTATAGAGACCACTGCCTGTGATGTGAGTCTGCTTCCAGGTATCTGAAGGAGGCCTAATCTACTTGTTCTTCCTGATAAGGTGGCCTGTATAAGACACTCACTGTAAAGTGACTATTACTGCTCTGCTTTTTAATCCATAAGCTCTTATAAGACCTGTTTTGCTGATTTTATACCTTCCAGTCATATCAGTCCAGGCCTTTTGCTGATCAATTCTGTTGAACATTGCTTCACAAGGCTGTTCCTAACTATCTCTGTCCATGTTACATATGCAATCCATATATAAATATAGGAACATATATAAATATATATGTCTGTATGTATCTATACACACACACAGACACATGCTGTGTAGATACGTATATGTACACATATGAGTATGAGTGTATGTGTTTTCTGTTAATGAGCTTTTATCCTGATCAGTCAGAGGGAGAAGGAAGTTTTTAGTTCTATTCTTATTTGTGAGTCTGTTTTCTTTCTCTATTAATTAATGTGACTGACCATACGTCTATAATACAGACAGATCTCTGCAGGGGTGTGTGTATATATATATATATACACACATATATATACATATATGCATATATATGCACATACACACCCTACATATATATAAATATACGTATATGTGTGTGTGTATATATATATATACCTGTTAGGGTTACACACTCAGCTTTGCTACAGGCTGCTTTTGCTAACATGGAGTAGGAGCAGACTTGCAGCTCTCATGCTACCAGATTTGGCAATACTTAAAAACAATCAAAAACCTAGAAAGATTTAAGAAAAACTGATGTAATTTGACAGTGAATGTCAATCTGTTCCAGCAATAGAACTTCTCTGGAAAACCCATATTCATCCTTTTCATTAGTTCACAAATCATGACAGTGCCTGATCAAGAATATTCAGATCTTACAAACTCTGGCTCTTGATTGTACTTCAAAACTCACCCAGACAAATTAAATTTGCAGAGAATTGCCTAGGTAAAACTAAGTGAGTGTTTTCTTCACTTAAACCTGACTAGTTCTGAATTTAGAAAAGCTAGCCCTTCAAAATCAGACTCTGTTAGTATAACCATCTTCTTCAGCCTCCTGGCTGAGCCTGCTAAAGGGCAGTCTTCTGCTACTGAAGTGGGTAGTGATATTGGGATTAGAACTTGGGAACATGACTGTTAACAACTACTAAAATAAAAAGCTACTAGTTTGCATGAGATGCATCTACATTTGGGTCAGTATTAGGTTAGTATCCACTGAACTTTATTTTAGAGGATCTGAACTCTGAATCTTTCAGGTCTCAGTGCATAGGCTACTAACATTCAAAATGATTTTACTAACATACTGGTTTGTGTACCTGAGACAAGCAACAGAAACGTGAGTTTTATTGAATTTTAATTTCAGAGTGTGAGCTTTTTCCTCTTTAATCTGTATAACTCTGTGTGAATCTAATACTGAAATCTCCTTCCTGACTATGACTTGTTTTTCTTAATTAGTTGTTCCCTAGTGTGTTATCGCCAAGTCACTCAGGCTGTTGTTGACTTATTGGTACAAGAAGCATTTAAAGAACTGAAAATGGAAAATATCAAAAAGCATTGCTTAAAGAAACAAACCCACACAGAAGTCTGTGGTAAGCAGGAGGGCTCATAAGTCATTGTACAAAGTTCATGAACTGAGATAGCTATAAATTTATAGATAATATATTCTGTAGGTTTTAATTTCCATTATGAAATGATTATATCCTGCTACAAGAGGACTAGCATTGTTACATGCTGACTAGTAAAATGTAGAATACATAATTTCTTTGTAGGGAAAAGCTATTGTTTGCTTAATTTATGGGTTTATCGGTCCCATGTTGAGTTGTTGTTGTCATTGTCCACTACTTCACCAGAAAGTAGTGACTCTAGAAAAAAGAAAGCTACAAAGAATACTTTTTTCTTAATTGTTCTTAAAGATGTAAAAACACTAGTTCTCAAATCAATGTAAAACATCTTGGCCTCATTTACCAACAATGTGGGATTTCTAGATTTATTAATCTAATACTAACTAGGATGTCACATTGTACCAGAACAGAGTAGAGGGGATTTGTCACTTCGTTGTATGACAGACGCAGGCAATTGACAGCAGATGGTAGACATGGGATGTTCTGATGAGAAAGTTGGGACTTCTGTGGATCTTCTTCCATTCTATTTACTTGTAACCTTCTCAAAAGTAAAATAAAAGGGCAGTGGGGAAGGATTTTTTTCATGATTGGGACAGAAAGTTTTTTTCTGCATTCATCGGAAGTGAAGAGAATGTCAGTGAGGAAACCTTTAATTAGTAACATAACATATATTTCTGAAGTTTATTACGTCATAAATTCTTCAATAACTTAATATATTCCCAAATTAAATAATTAGTTTATTATTTTTCCCCCATTTTCTCTGAAATCAAAGCTTTCTGAAATATGGAAAACAGTATCAAAACTATATTGTACTGCCAAGAAGGAAGTGGGGAATGCCATTCCGATATTCCTTGGTAAGTGAAATTTCAATTACTGTTCCCCCAAGCAGTGTAACAGGAATTCCCAGAGACAGTGACCTCACTGTGACCCTTGGAGTAGGACTTATATTTTCTGGGCTCATTAAACATTTAAATAAATCCTTTTTCTATGTTAAACCCAGCTGCAGACAGAAAAATAAGGCTCAAATTCCCAGGACTATGTAGTCTGTAAGACAGCCTAGAGCTAGCCAAGTTTTTGTGTTTGAAATTCACAATGTACACACTGGAATAGAATCAGGAAGGAAGTTTCAGAGCATTCTGAGAAGCAGGAATAAACGGACTATTTGGTTTTTTTAATGTTAGATGGCTTAATATGAAGATTCTCTTTGTGAGGTTGCTTGTATATGGTATTATTTCTGCATTTGTGAAAAGGAAGGAAAGAGGGAAAGAAGAAAGGAAGGAAGGGAAGGAGAAAGAAAAGGAGGAACAAAAAAGAAAGCAAGGGAGAGGCGGAAGGAAGGAAACAAGAGAAAAGGAGAAGGGATCAGGAAGTACAGAGGAGAAAGAAATCCATTGTTTAATTTTGTGACTAGTTTTGTGTTTCTCAGAGGTTTCAGACTGAGGCTGTTAATCAAATTTTCTAGTTAACAGGAGAGTTAAGAGAAACAAATGAAAAAAAAACCTAATAAAATTTCATGTGTTCTCTTTTTGAGAAAGAGAAGTTTATACACATTGGAAAGGAAGTATGAAACAAGAACTGGCCAAGAACCTGCAGCTATATTTCCCGCCTTCAGTATACATACTAGCCCTTCAGCTTTTCCATGGTTTGTATTGGTGCTGGGAGTGCTGTAGTACAATATAGACGTTAGTGCTGTGAATGTGAGCTGGAGTTTGAACCAGAAAGATTTCATTATCAGAAAGCAATTGTGTCCTACTTTTGGTATCTATGAACTTATAGAGTGAGAAATTGAGAAACAGGAGAGGGAAAACCAAGGCCTGAAAAGAAGGAGGGAGAGGAGTTGCATCTGAGTGGGCATCTGGATGCTGCTGTGTCTAATTCATCACGCAGGTACATGTTTCTTATTTTCCTTCAATCTGCTACAAGACTGGTAGGATTTGTGGTACAGCAGGAAGTTAAAACCAGCAATGTCTGTAAATCTATTCACTTGCTTACATTAAAATTGTAACGAGTCCATCAGAAAGTAGGTAATCCACCTAGCATCTGTTGCTTGCCACTTTCATTGGTTTATAGTGATACTGGGGGTGAAATGAAAATTTGAAACACAAAATCAAGGAATATGTTACAAAGTATTCCAGTAACATCAAAAAAGTAGTTTCTCTGATGTCAGATACAATTATAGAAGGACACTGTGTAATCTGTGATCCCTCAGAGTTTTCCTTGAGGACACTGTGTAATCTGTGATCCCTCAGAGTTTTCCTTGATTTAGAATCAGAGTATCAAAAAGTCTTTAGAGAAGTACTTTTATAAAGTAAATAAAGTTTCCTAAAAATTGCCAAAATAGTGTCAGAAAACCCAATATGATAGATTAACTAATAATTTATTTTAAAGAAAATGTGTAGGGGACTCCCCTCCTCCTATATATTGTTCTCTGTGACCCTAGTTTAGGAATAGGCAAGTGTTGAAGTTTCAGTCTGAACTCTGAGATTCATAAGATCAGGAGGCGCTGTAGTCTGAGATGCCAAGTGTCTCTATCCAATGACATATTTCCAACAGATAAGTGCTCACAGTTGACTTTTGTGAAATCTCCTTATCTGCTTGTTGTGTCAGTCATTTTTCTTACTTTCCACATTCAGAATTCAATGAGGAATCTGCCACAATAGTTGGTGTATCTTTATTATGTTCTAAGATTTAGCGTATAGCATGCAGCAAAATATTAAGTAGTATTTTTAGCCCAACACTTTCATTTTCAATCAGCCTTGCCTTTTATAACTGGTCTAACTAGTGGGCTAAAGAGAACAAAAAAACACGTAATTTTTTCTACAGTATGTTTAAAGTGAGGATGAATTTTTCAGCTATAATGATTCCACAGTTACTAATAGTAAAACAAATGTATATCTTACTACTATTATTTGTGCAGGATATTGATTTACATGTGTAATAGATCACAGTCCAGAGCCTTGAGGCTTTAGCAAGAAATTATTTGTTAAAATCAGATAAAAATACTATCCAGAAGCTTAATATGTTCTAAAACTATAAAGTGTTATCTTGACTTTCATGGCCTGTTGCTCCTATTTATTACATTCTAGCATTTGTAATAATTTATAAGAATAAAAGTAACATTTTTGTGACTAGCATAGAAGAAGTAAAATAAAATTAACTTTAAGAAGAATGACAATTTGATTTGCCAGTCATGTGAAGCATCCCTCTTTTTTTCTCTCAGGCCCTCTTTCGGGATATTTATTAGTGGTGAGAGAGAGATATGAATAGAGAGTTACCATTATTTGTAACCATGGAGATAGCATATATCCAGATCAATGTACAGAAGCTTAAAAACAGTTACCTTCTACCAGAAAAAATAGAAGTAAATAATTACAATTAATTTTTTTTTGGTTGGTTGCCTCATGAACTGAATTTCAAAATTGCATAGCTTGCCACATCATATGCCTTTAGCTTTGTAAAACTTGTAGCCGATTGATGTAACCAGTGTTATAATTCTGACTTTGTAGCCAATAAGAACTTCTGCAGTGCACAGTAAATTTGTATATGAGTAAGACAGGAGAAAAAGTGGGTACACATCTTTCATTCTTCTTATGGACAGAAAGTAATCATAAAATATAAGTACAGTTATTTATGCATATGAATGTCATTACTAAACCTGTAAAGTAATAAGCTTCTGAACTGCTGAAACATACCAGTCAACACAGCAGTTATAAAAAGAATTTTTCTTCTAAAAATACTAAGAAATAGCTGACAAAAGCAAAACCTCTCAGAATAAAAAACCCTTCAGGAATAATAGCCAAAACAAGAGAGAAAATATATTAAATAAAAGGAAACTGTTAAGAGTATCAAATAAGTATAATTGATATCTCCAAACTATAAAACATTAATGTTTGATTTGATATGACCTAGCATTGTATTAGTCAATGCATGCTTTTATATATGTTTTTTTCTCTTGCATGTTCTCTGTTCACAGTATTCAAAAAGAAAAAGTGAAATAAAAGAAATAAATCATTCCCTATTTCATGTTTGACTATAGGAATATTAGTAATATGCTAGATTCTTATTAATGAAAACATAGATATAAATGGTGTAGTAGTACTCATTAAAGGAAATGTGCTGGTCGCCTTTACAACCATTACAATTGTTCCTTGGATATACAAGTGCAGCCTCACTATTTTTTATTAGTAGGCTGCTTCTCTTAAACATTTTTTATATCATTTCTTACTATTAATATCCTCAGGCTCTTGCTATTAAGAGCTCATTTAATTAAAGATCATATTGTTGTGTATCTCTACAGGTATCTCAGGTAGTCTCTACAACTAACTGAAAGGACGTCGTGGAGAGGAGGGAGTTGGCCTTTTCTCCCAAGTGACAAGGGACAGGACAAGAGGGAATGGCCTCAAGCTTTGCCATGGGAGGTTCAGGCTTGACATTAGAAAAAAAAAAATCATGGGTAAGGTGAATGGGCACTGGAACAGGCTGCCCAGGGATGTGGTTGAATCACCTTCCCGGGAGGTGTTTAAAGGACAGGTGGAGGGCGTGCTGAGGGGCATGGTTTAGTGATTGATAGGAATGCTTGGACTCGATGATCCTGTGGGTCTTTTCCAACCTAGTGATTCTGTGATTCTTTATATATTTAAGTCAAGGCAGCTAGAATGGCACTTAAATGTCTTCAAGTACATGTGATGTATCAGACAGAGTAAAGAAAGTTGTGTTTTGTTTGGTCTTTGGTTTGGTGCTGTTTACATTAAAAAAAAACAAAACACTATTTTTTTTTTTTACCCTTGTAAATTCAGCATGGCTCATAAGAAAGAAAGAAGATATGGCCAATTTGCTAAGAGGAAACAGAAAAAGCTATTGGTGTAAGAGAAGAAAGCACTGAAAAGACTGAAATTTCTTTCATAACATGTGTCAAGCAATTTGTTGGTCTGTTTGTTTACCATTTATTATGTTTACACCACGTATAATGCAGCCCACAAAGTCAAGTGGATCTTCAGAGAGGTGTTATCTTTAAAAATACTTCTGTAAAATAATCTGGAATTTGCTTCTGGGAGGAGGATAAGGGAAAGCAAGGGGCACAGATCAAGCAAATACATAGTGCCTGTAGCCTGTGTCTTCAATAGATCTTGTGAGACTCCAGTAAACAATGTAGCAAACAGAGGCGGTAAGGACAGGGGAAAGAATAGGATATGTGAAGGTTTCTGCAAGCTAAGAAAAACAGCATTAATGATAGAATTGCTAGAAGCAATATCAGAAAGAAAATCAAAATTGCAAGCATACAACTGACAGAGGAGACTCTTGTTTTCAGATTTTTACTTCTGTTCTGTCTTACTCTCCAGTTCAGAATTTCCCCCTGTTCTAAAGGTCACCTTCCTCTTGTTTACTTTGTCATGTGTTGCTTTAGTAATCTTCTGAATGTTTCAACTATACTTGCTTATGACTAAAAAAAAACTAAAGCCAAAAAAAGTTCTTTACCTTAAGTTTCTGGAAAACTAATTAGAAAGAACAAAAGAACAATGGTCAAAACCAGATGACAGTAGTAATACATCCCTGGGGTGCTGTCCCAGACTCCAACAGCCCATCTAGGGGTTACTAAATGAGACATGTTGACTTTTAACTAAGTTAAAAAATAAACCTAACTAACTAACTAACAAGCAGACAGGCAGACACATTGGATTGCTTACTCTTGAATTTATTTATTAACTTTTGAAAATACTTAAACATTCATGATTTGTAAAATATTACAATGGGAGGCGTACAATTTGGACAGGAAGACTGGCCAAATTCTATCTCCCTTCAGCTTATCCAGTAACCACTGTTAAGCTGTGCAGTTTCACAGAATCACAGAATGACCAGGTTGGAAGAGACCCACTGGATCGTCGAGTCCAACCATTCCCACTATTCCCTAAATCATGCTCCTAAGCACCTCATCTACCCTAACCTTAAACACCTCCAGGGACGGTGACTCAACCACCTCCCTGGGCAGACCGTTCCAATGCCTAACCACCCTCTCTGTGAAGAATTTCTTCCTAATCTCAAGCCTAAATCTCCCCTGGCAGAGCTTGAGGCCATTCCCTCTCGTCCTGTCCCCTGTCACTTGGGAGAAGAGGCCAGCTCCCTCCCCTCCACAACCTCCCTTCAGGTAGTTGTAGAGAGTAATAAGGTCTCCCCTCAGCCTCCTCTTCTCCAGGCTGAACAACCCCAGCTCTCTCATCCGCTCCTCGTAAGATTTGTTCTCCAGCCCCTTCACCAGCTTTGTTGCCCTTCTCTAGACTCGCTCCAGAGCCTCAGCATCCTTCTTGTGGGGAGGGGCCCAGAACTGAACACAGTACTCGAGATGCGGTCTCACCAGTGCCGAGTACAGGGGGAGAATAACCTCCCTGGACCTGCTGGTCACGCCGTTCCTGATACAAGCCAGGATGCCATTGGCCTTTTTGGCCACCTGGGCACATTGCTGGCTCATGTTCAGTCGGTTGTCAACCAACACCCCCAGGTCCTTCTCCTCCAGGCAGCTTTCCAGCCAGGCTTCTCCTAGTCTGTAGCTCTGCTTAGGGTTGTTGTGCCCCAAGTGCAGGACCCGGCATTTGGCCTTGTTAAACCTCATGCCGTTGGTCTCAGCCCAGCAGTCCAGCCTGTTCAGATCCCTTTGCAGAGCCTCCCGACCCTCCAGCAGATCCACACTTCCTCCCAGCTTGGTGTCATCTGCAAACTTGCTAAGGGAGGACTCAATGCCTTCATCCAGGTCATTGATAAAGACATTAAACAGGACCGGACCCAGGACTGAGCCCTGGGGAACCCCACTTGTAACTGTCCTCCAGCTGGATTTAACTCCATTTACCACCACCCTCTGGGCCCGGTCATTCAACCAGTTTTCCATCCAGGAGAGTGTGCGCTCGTCCAGGCCAGAGGCCGACAGTTTCCGAAGCAGAATGCTGTGAGAAACTGTATCAAAGGCTTTACTGAAGTCCAGGAAAACCACATCCACAGCCTTTCCCTCAGCCAAGAGTTTAGTCACTTGGTCATAGAAGGTGATCAGATTAGTCTGGCAAGACCTGCCTTTCATGAACCCGTGTTGACTGGGCCTGATCACCCGGTTCTCTTGCAAGTGCTTCATGATCGCACTCAGGATCACCCGCTCCATGACTTTCCCCGGTACCGAGGTCAGACTGACAGGCCTGTAGTTCCCCGGATCCTCCCTGCGCCCCTTCTTATAGATGGGCACGACATCAGCCAGCCTCCAGTCCAGCGGAACCTCCCCAGTCATCCAGGACTGCTGGAAGATGATGGAAAGGGGTTTGGCCAGCACATCCGCCAGTTCCCTCAAAACTCTTGGGTGGACTCCATCTGGCCCCATAGACTTGTGGGCATCTAGCTGGGCAAGCAAGTCTCTAACCACCTCCTCTTGGACCTTGGGAATCTCATACTTCTCTTCCAACCCTTGGGGTTGTGCACAGAGGGAACAATTTTCCTTACTGTTAAAGACTGAGGAAAAGTAGGCATTGAGCACTTCAGCCTTGTCTTCGTCCCCTGTTACTGTTGTTCCCTCTGCATCTACTAGGGACTGGAGATTCTCCCTAGCCCTCCTTTTGCTGTTGAAGTATTTGTAGAAAGACTTTTTGTTGTCTTTCACAGTCATGGCCAATCGCATTTCTAGTTGGGCCTTAGCCCTCCTGATTTTTTCCCTGCACTTTCTCACTTTCTCCCTGTAGTCCACCCAGGATGCCTGCCCCTTCCTCCAGAGGTCGTAGGCCCTCCTCTTCCTATTGATGTCTTTTAGGACCTCCCTACTCAACCACGCTGGTTTCTTACCCCTCCGGCTACTTTTCCGGAACTTGGGGACGGCTTTCTCCTGAGCTGCTAGGAGTTCCTTCTTGAAGAGCGCCCAGCCCTCATGGACACCTCTGCCTTCAAGGAGCGCCTCCCACGGGACTTTTCCGACCAGCCTTCTGAACAGCCCAAAGTCTGCTCTCTGAAAGTTGAGGGCAACTGTTCTGCTAACCTCCTTCTTCATTTTACCCCGCACTGAGAACTCTATCATCTCATGATCGCTTTGCCCCAAGCGTCCTCCAACCTTCACATCCCCCACCAGTCCTTCTTTGTTCACCAACAGCAGGTCCAGGAGGGCACCGTCCCTTGTCGGTTCGCTCACCAGCTGCGTGAGGAAATTGTCTTCCAGACACTCCAGGAACCTCCGGGACTGCTTCCTTTCTGCTGTATTATACTCCCAGCCTATATCTGGGAAATTGAAGTCTCCCACAAGGACTAGAGGTAGCGATTTTGAAACTACACTCAGTTGTTTGTAGAAGAGCTCATCAGTTGCTTCTTCTTGGCTGGGCGGTCTATAGCAGACTCCCATCACAATCCCTTCCTGCCCATGGACTCCTCTGATTTTCACCCACAGGCACCCAGTCCCATCTTGACCGTAGTCCAGTTCGAGGGTATCAAAGCCCTCTCTAACATAGAGGGCTACCCCACCTCCTCTTCTGCCCATCCTGTCCTTCCTAAAGAGTTTATACCCCACCATGGGTACGCTCCAGTCGTACGAGTCATCCCACCACGTCTCCGCAATGGCAACGACATCGTAGTCTCCTTGCCCTACCACAGCTTCCAGCTCCTCCTTCTTATTTCCCATGCTGCGTGCGTTAGTGTAAATGCACTTCAGCTGGGCAGGCGTAGCTACAGCCTTTGTAATAGGGCTTCTCCCCAACTGAGCAGTCCTTGACTTAACTAAGGCCACAGTGCCAGTTTGCTGCCTACCATCCTCAGCTGCACTCACCCCCTCTTGCTTAGTGGTGATATACTGGCAGGCATTGCCAGCACACCACCCCTTTACCACTGAAGTGTCACCTCCAGGGTCACTCCCATCCTGCCTGGCCTCCATCCCCTCCCCCCTCACATCTAGTTTAAAGCTCGATTTATGAGCTTAACTAGGTTTTTGGTGAGGGCTTTTGTCCCCCTAGCAGACAGACGTGTCCCATCCCTGGTAAGAAAGCCTGGGGGTGCATGGGCCTCCCCATGATTAAAGAACCCAAAGCCCCTCTTCTCACACCAGTCCCTAAGCCATTCATTAACCAGTTTCTTAGCCCTCATTTCCTGCTCCTGGTTCCTTAGTACTGGGATGGAGTTGAATATTACCTGTGCCCCAGAGCCCTCGATCATTCTCCCAAGTGCCTTGAAGTCCCTTTTGATGGCTTTAGGCCTTCTATGTTCTATTTCCTCATTACCAATTTGAAAAACTAAAAGCTGATAGTAGTCCGTGTCTTTGACCAGGGAAGGGAGCTTTTTAGTAGCTTCCCTCACTGATGCTCTCGGCAAGCAGTAGACCTCCCTATGGAGCGGGTCCGGCCTACAGATGGGACCCTCCATTCCTTTGAGAAGGGAATCCCCCAAGACAATCACTCTCCTCTTCTTTTTAACCGAGGTTGTTTTTAAGGCTGTGGGAGGATGACAGGGTTTCGGAAACACTTCTAGGCTGTGGGTGCAGCCCTCTTCATCTTTAGGGCTTGGATGCACCCTCAGCACCTCATATTTGTTCCCCAGGGAGATCTGGGGGTTAATTGCCTGGGTGAGGGGAGCAGGTTTCCTTCTCCGGACAGGAACCTGCTGCCATTCCCCATCTCTGTCTCTCCCATCCTTGCAGCTTACCGGTGGGTGATGCTCAGCCTCACTAGCTCCGCAGCCTGTGAAAGGGTCCTGCTCCACTCGTCTATCTCCTTCTCACATTCCCTGATGGCCCTCAGCCTTTCCACTTCTTTCCTCAGCTCTTCCACCATATGCAGCAGTTCCCCTACCCGAGCACAGCTTCCACAGGTGGAGCCTGAGCCAGAGGCATGAGCCACTACAGGAGGGGGGGCACTGATGAAGTTTGGCACTTCATCCTACACACTCTTTAATTTGAATCAATCAACAGGTACTGTTTGTGGGGAAAACCTTCTACCAATCAAAGACATTAGAATTTCAACAAATGCATATGGAGTTCCCAGGACACTCCAGCTGAGAATCAGAAACTTCTTTGAAAGTATGCAAAGCATTTCTTTGGGTTTTTTTAATAATTGTAAAAGCTCTGTTACTTGAGATGTGGCTCATGAGTCTTACACACTTCTGTCTAGCGAAAGTTATATCATTAATAAATCAATTCAGCAGCTTATAAAAACCACTTTTATTACTGAAGGATGAAAATTCACATTTATACTTACTATTTTTTTCTCCAGAAATAGAATATAATATGATAACATAGCATTCCCCTACTAAAATACATACCCTAATAAACAGTTTGTTTAGATCATCTTCTTGGCCTTATACTAGCATAGGGATCAGTATTTTGTTATTCTTGTTCTGTCATGCATTATTATTTTTTGTTTCTTTTAATGGATAAAGCATCCTAGTGTGCTGTGATGACTGTGGACTTTTACCTGAAGTTATTATCTGGGTGAGCTTTTTGTTCACGGTCATAAAATCCCCATGGAAACAATGTTAGCTGATGACATGATACTTAAAAACCGGAAAAGGAATGGGGAGAGTAGTATCTAACAACATATGAAAATAAAATGAAAAATGTAGGAAGAATGATTAGTTAGGGCTTTTTCTACAATAATTTTTAATTAAAATATACTCTTATTCTCAATGCATTTCACTCTTGTTCTTTGTTCATAGTTAGAGCCTTAAATATGCAGAAAGTAGAGAACTATTAGACAAGACAGCAGTAAGAATGCCCACCAATTGTCAGCTATTAGGTGCCAGGTAATCATTGTGTTTTGTGTCGGCTGCAAAGAAGATGATGAAATAAATAGAATATTTAACATGATGTCTCTTTCATCTATAAAAATATCATCTAGAGGTTATGCTTCATTAGCTTCAAATGTAGCATGCATAATAAAGGAAGAAGGCACAGCATTCCTTTGATTCATTGTGTGGAAGCTTATCATTCCCTTTTTCAAGTGACAGTTTATTAAATAAGGTGTATAATAGAAAATATCCAAACTAGATCCAAATCGTATTCTGACACCTGCCTGATTACCAAGTAAATATGACATAATTGTACCTCCATTTTGTATGATTAGGAAGTAAATGGAAGAAGTTATATGAAGCTCCCTGCATTTTCCTCTCAAAAACATAAATTGAATTAGAAAAAAATATTTAAAAATTTTCTTCATTTAAGACACAAGGAATCTTCATTTGCTTCTCATTAGAGACAAGGAAACAACATATGGAAGGGAAAGAATAAATATCTACAGTAGCTCACCAATTTTATAAATTTCTTGCAATGTCGTAACACGTATACCACTCCATGGAGGTGATAATAAGCCATCTTCATAGCCTATAAATTACAATGTCTTTACCTATGTTTTGGTTGATTAAATGTGCCACATACTGTAAAGAAGAACTTATGGATCAGATAATTTTTGATCCACATCCATTCTTATATGTAGCTGCAATTTCACTGAGATTTCTGTATTTAGGTAAGTAGAAATAATAATAATAATAACAACAACAAGAACAATAATAATGATCCAAAATATTTTAATAATTTAATTTTCTTTTGAGTCTGTATCATGAATA